>JARHVA010003067.1:810000-1070000 GCA_037957365.1 Torreya grandis
ACAAACAAAAAGTCTCCTATAGCGTTCTCGATGGTTTCAAAAAATGATTCATGCCAAAGATATATTGGTAGATTTGGGAGCTGAACCCAGATCGAAAACTTGTTAAAGGTTTTTGTTAGCAGGTTAAAATCCTTATGCCACCATTTGGCCATGAGAGGATATTTACCCTGCCATAAAAAATCACTGTTGCTCAAGATTATCCTTCTGTCCTTAGGGCTTTAGAAGATAGAAATAAAGAAACCTTTTATGTAAGGGAAGATTTCAACATTGTCTTTAATAAGTGGTAACCAATTCTTGGATATCCAGCCATGTATATCAGCAAAAGAGGGCCAAAAGCCTTGAAAACAAAAAATAGCAGCTTGAGAGGAAAAAATTTCTACCCTTTCAAAGATTCTATCAACTATTTCAAGATCTATATTTACCCTAGTGGGTTTTAGAGCACTTACTGGCAGTGCATGGGAAGGCCCAGATAATGCACGAGGCACAGCTTCATGTAGATTTGCTTCGAATGCAGCCACATCCGTGAAGGTTCTTCCCCCTACTTCAAACCCTGATCTAGGAGCATGGGAAAAACACCCAGCTGAAAACTTTCCTCCACTCACAGGAGCAGTCTCTTTAGGGGCATTCAGATCCCTCCCCTTGCGAGCTGACAACACCCCACCCAATTTAGAAGCCGTAGCCGCATCGACCACCAGACTGTCAATCCCCAATTTCAAATTTTTTGACAGCGTGTGCATATGAGACGGCATAGGAGATGGCATTTGTAAAATGTGTATATATGTAATGCTATGTTATATGGGTATATGTGATGCATTTAAATGTAAAGTTGATTTCTCATATAAAATTTTAGGACAACCCATATTGTCTTGAATGCTTTATATCTTTATAGGGCTATATTCTTCTCTTATTATAATATGTATGTTTTTTACATTTATTTTCAAAAATTATCTAAGACCCAAAATAGGATGAAAGCTAAGATAAATGTGATCTTTTTTATGTTTTTAGAATTATTTTAATTAATCATGGATCTTATTTTAGAAAAAAAATGAAATCTTTAACTAAATTTAATGATGGTACCACAGTCAAATTTTTTACTTCAAAATATGATGATATTCCTTTGAATGATAATGGTTTGAGTAGATCCCTAAATTATAATTATCATGATAATAACAACTAAGATGAATTAAAAATAATAGCAAAACTTGTATACTTTATGAACCATATTAGGAGTTTCCCTAACAAGTTATCAAAGTTTCATGTATTGAAATATTTTTAAAGTAAAATTATAGGTCAAGAGTGCCTAAACATAACTAAGTTTTTGCTAAAAAATGGTCCATATGTGCCAATAATTTTAGAAAAAAACTAATTATTTTTAAAACCACAAATATAAGATTGGATTTTTGAGTGTCGAAATAGTTTATATGTTGCTCAACCATAAAATGTCCAAAAAACCTAGATAGGGTTTAACATAGACCTAAAAAGCTATGAATTAAAATTTTCAAACATAATATGGTGTTTCAAGGCCCAATACCACCACAATAAGGTATATTATAATATAAATAAATTATATTAATTGAAATAACACTCCATTTAATTGACAATATACTTAAAATTTGTAAATGCCAACTTGACTATACATAACGAAACAGGGTACATGAATTGTGTATGAATTTTTAAGTTTATATTATATTTTGAATTATAAGTCATTTACTAGTATAAAAATAACTTTATTTCACCTATTATTTATTATCCAACACAATTTTAATAATAAATATACTTGACTTGGACTAAAGAAACTTTCAACTCGTCTTGGTCCTTAACTATGTTAAACACAAAATTCTCAAGGATTGGTTTTGTCTCCTTTACACCTATAGATAAATTATACTACTCAAAATATGGTAATAAATCAAAAATATATATTTATTCACACTTACCAAGAATCTCCAATTAAGTCAAAATATTCTCCAAGATCTTCCTTCATTCATTAATGTTCTTAATCTTACACAAGCATACTTAGAAAATTAAGGTAGACAATATTCTTATTACAAAGTTGGACCTTATTCTTGGTTTATTGAATCAATCCAACTTCCTTTATGCTTTAATAAATTCCTCCTCTAATCATATAATGCATTTTAAGTTTATATAATGTCTATAATGGAATCTTTATTTCCCAATGTATGTTCATGCTTGAACAATAATCCTTCTTCAGTGTTACATAAGGTAGATCATGAAAAAACATATACAAAATTATGGAATACCAATTAATATCATCATAAAATTTAATATACCCATGAAAAACCAAAATCCAACATTCTTTCCTAGAACAAACATAATTTATACCATATAAACAAAGAAAGCAATTTAAAAATTTGAATTGATAGTTTTGGTAGGAAAATACCAAAAGAACTCGAATTCAAATTATATTCACTCCTAAGACTTATAAATGACTCAAAAAGGATATATAAGACTACCAAGACCTAATATAGACTTAAAAAATATAATAATAATTAAAATTAATTAGATAGGTTGATGATTCTATATCATACTCCTAGGAACAAGAAATTTACACATGAACTCATGTTCATGAGGTCTTCAAGAGTACTTCCTATATGTAATGGGAAATTAATTAGATCCATATATCAATCCTATATTAGAGATTGTAAAAACTATGCACACCTCCAATTATGTATACATTATATACTTGGGGCCATGACCAAGATGGATCTACTAGACATAGCCAAGGGATATCTTCCATAATAATTTCACTACGGAGGGTTACAAAGCCTCCATTAAAGAAAAACTATGGAATAAGCTTAACTAGTTCCTATGTTTTGATATTTACTAAACTAATAAAAAGTAAATTAAAACTCTAATCTAGTTCTCACCAAATCATATGGCATAAAGTGGGGGTAGTAAACATGAAAAGTAAATATGCATAGAAGCTATATACTCATGTCAATGTACATGTAATACTAATTCATGGAAGAGAAGTCAAAATGCATATCTATCTACTCTTAAAAATGAGGAAAAAAGTTAGGAATACTCACCTTTGAGGATGAAATCATTGAGCTTCAATATCTCCCTTGGCCAAGGTAATTCTAAAGAGGCTTTTGTGGTTAAGGATGATAAAAATAATTTACATCTAGCCTACACAATCTATCAATGAATCCAAAATACTTATACACAAGACATGATCCATATATCTAAAGAAAGTATGAAACCCTAAGATTTATACTCAAGCAAAATAGTGTATAAGTAGATGTACAATATATATTATCTTATTATTCTCTTTCCCTCTACTAATAAATGAAAAAAATGGATGTTTATATATAAGTAAATCTAACCCTAAACCTTTTTGAAATTTTATCCAATAGAGTCAACCCAATTAACTCTATATTTTTAACTTATAATAAAAAGTATCAATTAGAGTACTAAGTTAGCCAAATCAACTTTATATTACTAATTGATAATAACAAGTATAAATTAGAATACTAAGTCAGCCAAGACAACTCTATATTGTAAACTGTCAAAAATGGTTTTAGGCTAAAGAAGGGCTAATGAAGGAAGAAGATGACTAGAGGATTGTGAAAGAGAGGATAAAAGTCTAGGAAAAATACATAGGATAAGGTTGTTTTGATATTAATTAGTTATAAAAATAGTATCAAATATATAAATCAACTAGAATCTTTCAAAACATTGTTGGTCTGACCACCCCTTTCCTGATGTACCCTTTAAGTCATACACTAAGAGAGATTAAAATTAGATAGGTTCTTACAAGATATAAAGCATTATCAGGTGGTAAATTTAATAAAAATATTGTGTTTATATATATTCCCCACTCAAATCTCATCATGTGTCATGTTAGTGTAACGGGAGATGGTGATTCGAGAAAGAACATAACAACACATAAAACTGAGAGAACTAAGAAATGGCATAAAAAAACTAATGCTAAAATGAAATAAAGGTAACTTAAAATACCATATGCATACCTTAACTTAACTTTCCACTAAATTATTTCATGAAAATATCCTAATATTGATCATGGAGGGTTAAATACTTATATTTGAGAAACCTTAGGGATATAAAACTAACAATAGAATAAATGTGTGCATACATAGGATGGTTAAAGTAGCAATGAATTACTTAGAAAAATTAGAAAACTAGGGTTTTCAAGGCAAGGCTACAAATAAAATATTGATGGAAAATGAATGTAGAACACACTAAATCACATTGGAAAGTATGTAAAACATAAATGGAAAAAATGAATGTAGAACATACTAAAACACATTGGGAAATATGTAAAACATGAATTAAAAATTAGATATAAATACAATAAAAATCTAAATAATATATGTAAGTGAAAAGTAACCCTATGTCATATGGGCATGTTGAATCAAACACAAATAAAAACATGAATGATTAAAAATGAAATTTAAATCATGATGTACTACAAATATGCCATAAGAAATAATAAATAAATGAAAATGATATGTAAGTCAAGATGTAAAATAAGCATGAATAAGTCATATATAAAAATAAACATGTAAGAATGTAAAATGTCATATGTAAGATAAGTTAATTTCACAAAAATCAAATAAGAACATGATGGAGACATGAAAATTGAAAGATCTAAAGGATGAAAAATCAAACTTAGTACATGGTATAAGATACAATGTAAGAAAATAAAACCACCTAATGACATGATTAGTATGATAATGATATGGTGTGGTAAATAAATGGTGTAAGTGTGTTTTTGAGGAAGGATTCATCCTATAAAATTTCTTATAATGTAACTCAAAAACTATAAACCAAGAGGTGTAATAAGGTAGATGTGATCAAGGATGTGATTAGCTAAAATCAATGTCCAACAAGGGGAATATAAGAAAAATATGATGTAAATAAGGAATGTAAGGTATCACATGGGTGATTTTAACATCCTTAGTAATAATGAAACACACTACGTAAGTGATAAAGGCAATGAAATATCAAAACCAAGGACTTAGGATACTTTCACTAATGAAAAACATCTTGGGCTAAAAATTGAAGTACATATATACCCTCATGAAGGTTATATTCACAAAAAGTAAAATGGACTACTTTCCCACCATGTGTTACCTTTTCCTTAAGAGCCCTTATATATCCATTAGTATACTATTTTTTGGAGAGTTTTTATTGATGTCATAGAGGTGTCTAGGTGAGTGGATGAAGTGTATTTATAGAATAAGTGTCAATAACAAAGTGTAAAATGTACTTGTCTTAGTATGATTGAAGTAAGATTGGTTGATCTTCAGTTTTACATGATTATGGATGGGTCTAAAGTAATTATAATGTGTGAGGGTTATTATCATAGGTCAAGGATTATTGGAGAGCTTGTGGAAGTACATGGTATTCATCGAGTTCTTTATTATGTTCATCTCAGCATAGTTGGTTCTAAGATAGAAGCATCTGAGTAGGTAGTTTGTTGATGTCACCATTGTCATGTATGGATGAGACAGGGGGAGTTAGTCATGTGGGTGTGATAAAACTAGTCCTAAGATAAAATGGTCCAAGTTTCAGGTCATGAAATTGAGCACAACAAAATTTATTAAAGTTCCAAGTTAACCTTCAAGGCAAATTGTAGAGGTTCCCATACATAACCAAACCATCACTACACATCATGTAGATATATATGAACTAGTATGTTTGTGAAATTAATTTAGGTATGAATAAATTCAATAATGGACAAAACTTTACATTAAGATGTTTCATATAGTGATAAGAATCTACCCTAAAAATTTGGAGTCTTGAAGTGTTTTCTAGATCAATATATAAATCTTCGAAGTTGCTCTATTAGATTATGATGGGCCATAAACCATCAAATTTAATCACATTGAAGTATGATGTCATTATCTAGAAGATCTAATGATCAGTGATTAATCATACATATTTAAATAAATAGTGTGTATGAAGTCAACATGTCAAATGTTGAACATGTAGGTGACAAGTGTCATAAGTTCACTAGTCTAACAAAAGATCAATAGTGAGTGGTAGTTGATACAAATGGAGATTAATGGTGTGGGATAAGTCAAAGATTCAACAATGCATGTGATAATGTCAAGTGGCACAATCATAAAGGACTATTTATAAAGTGATTATAAGGCATGTGAGGTACAATGTTTCATAATATCATGAGTTCTAAGTAAGATATAATGGTGAGCATTGCAAAGATAAAGACAACGCTACTCAATAGAGATTGATGATACATGTATGGTAAAGATTCTTAAAAAACACAAGATGAGGTCAACATGTTCAAGGTTTAATGTTTGTATATTAGAGTATTATGAATAAAAATTTAAGATAATTTTTAAGATTATCGATGGTGTGAGTTGAGTGATATGAGTGAAGAACACGAGATGTGTTCTAAGTGACCATTTGGATTTAAATATTTGAATTTAATGAAGGAAAAACTACTATTTGGTTTTTGAGCCATAATTTTTGATCTATACATAATATTATGTTATATTAAAAATCAACTTCATGGTGTATCTATAAATACTCATTTGAGAGTCTAAATTTTTGTACAGTCAAATTTATTGATCTCTAAAGTTTACTATGTGTTTGTTCATGCTCTGGATGTTACCCAAGAAGGGCAATAGAGTTGTTATTGATATTATTTCATTGTTTCAAGATGCGATAACTATTGGATAATGTTATAAACTCCATAAGGACCATTTGTGTTGATTATAAAGGTTTAATCAATCATATTAAGTATGATCAAAGGCTTAAAAGGTTATTGTGTGTTCGTTCATGATGGTTGTGTGCATGGAATGTTGTTTAAGAGAATTAGAATTTAGTATAAGGGTGTTGTGATGATTTTTGTCACTTAAGGAGGACCTATATATTTTTTGGCATTTGTCTATGTATTTGAAAGTGTTCCTATGTTCTTTGTTTTTTTAGAGAAGTGTCAAATATTTGAATGTGTATTTATAGGACATAAAAGGTGACATAGGCATATTTGAAAGTGGGTTACAATTAAACATGAATCATGTTATATGGCTTAAGAGTGAAGGCATGTTTTCTGGCCAATAAGGAATGTTATGATCATGATATTCATGAAGACTCTACAAAAAGTAAAACCAAAGATGATGATTTTGATATGTGAGAGACATGAGATAAGAGGTGTGTGTGAGAGTTGTGGAGTGAAAGAAAGGGTGTGTGCCTAATGAATGGCTTGTAGAGAAGAGAAATTTGATGACTATGTGTATGTCCTATAGGTTATATTTTTTATGTCAAAATAATGCTCTTGAAGGTTTGAATATTGATGATAAGTTAAGAGATCGAGATTGATCTAAAAGGATGTTTTGGATGCCTTGAGTATGATAGAATGATAGATGATGTCTATGTGAGCTTGGTGGTGGATTTGAGAGGTAGATAAAAGCATGGATTTTGTATTGTACATATTTAGTAGAGATGATATACATTTTATCTCCATTAGATTGATAGGTAATTAGTGATCAAGAGATGTTCATTTCATAGGTGTTGTGAGGGTACTCAACATCTAGGTTAGGACTTGACCAATAGGTGGTCAAAATAACTTGGACATCTTTAGGGAAAGTGTTCCTTATGAAATAGGTGTTTCAATAAACCCAGTTATAAAGAGTTAACCAATAGGTGTTTAGAACGACTTGATCATCCTAGGGGTAGGTACTCCTTATGAAACATACATTTCACTAAATTTTGGTTAGGACTTGACTAGTCTCATGTTTTTGATTATTTTATAGGGAAATTAGTCCATGTTTTTATAGGCTTGAGAGTGGGATTTATTCCCTAAGAGGGTTTCCCACATAGATCTTGTGTTGTGTGTGTAATCCTGCATTATCCATTCATTTATTTCTATAAACATCTTGAATTCTTCATGAATAGTTGTATTCAATTATTAAGTGTTTGAAGGGTTTGGAAATTTAATTCGATTTTTTGTCATCATTGATTCACCATATGGTCTCAATGGTTTTTACCTCTAACACTATGAAAATTGTGTACTTTTGTGAGAAAGTAGGTGGTACTAGATAGTATATGATATAATGTGACCTCTTACCCAAATCTAATGGCCTACAATACTCCAATATATCTCAATTGTATCATGATGCCAACTATGGAATTTGAGATTTGACTAAGATAGGAGATGTCCAAAATATAGATAACATTTTTTGGTGTGATCTAACATTTAAGATTATTTTTGCCTTTTAATCATTGCCTTTTGTTTGTATTTTATGATTTGTATTTTAATTTTTTTAGCTTTTTCTATTCCTCCTCATCCAAATGGATTTAGAGAACCAAACATGAGTTAAATACATGAAAAACATGAGAGCTAACACTTGGTCACTAGAGAAAAGGACCTAAATACCAATATTTCTAAAAAATCCTAAACTTGCCCATAAGTAAGTGTGCAATCTCAAAATTGACCTATGTGAGCCTCAAATGAAAGGAAATAATTGAAGTATGGGGATAATGAGAGATCCATCTATGTAATAAGTGACACAATGATGAATAGTCTTATATTTTATCACAAGGATGTAAAATTTTGTTATAAAAGGTTTGGGGTTGTGTTATGATAGTCATATCACTCGATAAGTAATACTAACCTACAACATATCTAGCATATGCACTAATAAAAGCAATATTCATCCCAAAAAGTGATTTAAATATGTATTAATAAGGTAATTTGTGAGGAGATCTTGGTTCTATCCATGGTCTTACACTATAGCTCACAAGTTGAACACCAATGATGTATATGCTAAGTAGTTGGGGGAAATAATCTTAAAGCTACTAAGGCAAAGAATGGCATAAAAAGAAAAAAATTGAAAGAGATATATAATAACTAAAATGAAAATAGATGCCAAATTTAATGTGTAATAAAACTAAATAATGTAAATGAAAACATTGATGTGAGTAAAGTGTGTTTGTGAGGAAGACCTAGTCCTATCCAAGGTATTACAATTCAACTCACAAACTATTAATTAAAATAAAACCAAAGAATCCAAAGGAAACAATGGTGCAAGTAAAATGAAGATAAAAAATGTAAATTTCACAAAAAAAAAGAAACATGAGACAAAAAATAACAAGTAAAATCTATGCTAACATCTTTATCAAAGATGAGCATGTGGAATATAATCCTATATGTGTCATAATATCTCTTGAAGATTAATTTGTTTGTTATTCTACATTGTTGAATAAGCATGGGCATCATAAGATGGCCCAATGGGTGAGTGGATATAGGGATGGGCATCAAAAAATTTCTCAAGGTTTGAAGTGATATGTGGATGGGCATCACAAGATGACCCAACATGTGAGGTGAAGTGAGGTAACATTGAACCAATAAAATCATTTGCATTGTCTTGGTAAGTATATTTTGAAATAGGTAAATGTATTAATTTTTTAGGTTTTAAGGATGCTAAATTTGTCATAGGATGTGTAAGAGAGGTATGAAGAGGTAAAGGGGGTAAATGGGGACCATGTATGATATGCTTTACTAAGTATTCCTTTGGTTCATATGGCCTAAGAGGTTGAGGTTCAATGGATGCAATGGTATGTTTAAAGTTATTCATGTTAGCTATATTTTCCTTATTGTTGTAGGAATAAGGATCATCTATGGTGTGAAAAACATTATTGGATTAGGTGTAGGTGTGGGATAATTTTTATTGTTCATTAGGTAGTTGATGTTGATGTGATTGTGATTATTTAGATTAAATTTATGAGGCTTGAATATAGTCTTGATATAATTATTTAATTAGAGTATCAAGATTGAAATGTGAACCAAGAAAGGAAGCAAGAATAAATCAATGAAGATAAAGATAATACTCATTAGAATGACATATATTAGCATGCCACCAATAAAATTTCTTAGGATTGTACCATTTTGGAGAAAGTTTATAAGGATCAATACTCATGGGTTTAGAGGGTGGAAATTTCTTATTATGTTTTTGTAGACTAAATGGATGGTGGGTTGGGTTTAAAATGGTTGAATTGGATGATTTGTTTTGGGTTTAGGGAGGCTTGGATGAATCAATGTTATGATAAAATGATTGGAAAGGTTTTTTAGTAGTTATTTGAGGTGTTTCAAATTAAGTCAAAAAAGTCTTGCATTTTTGCTTGGTCTAAAGCTTCTTCTAAAGTTATAGAGAAAAATATTCAAACTTTGCATTCAAGGTGAGATTTAAGAAAAGCAATAAATAGTTTTAAAAGAGTATCATAATTCATGTTATGGTTCAATTTTTGAGATAGAGACTTCCATCATTTGATGAACGTGTGATCAAATTCATTAGGAAGTTGCTTAGCATTGATGAAATGGTTAAGGTAATTTTTAGAAAGGCCATCATGTTGAAATTACTTCACCAGATAAATAGCTAAATCCTCTAATTGTGAGATGTAATGTCTAGGAAATTGTTTTTACCATTCAAGTGCATCACCAAGAAAGGTTTTGGCTAAGATCTTGGGGGTAGAAAAGGTGTTAGTTTAAACCCATTCCTTATAGATATTACCAAAAGACTTAAATAAGATAGTAGAGTCCTTAGTACCATCATATGTGATAGTTGGAGAAATGTTTATAATATCTATGGATGTAGTGCATTTAGCTAAAGGTTCATTTTGAAGATGTTTAAGATTTTAATTATTAAAATTAGGTTGAGGGATGATATTGCCACTAGAATATCTAAGAAGAGGAGGACAAAATTATGATTTGGTCAATACATTATGACTCAAGATGGTTAATTAGTCATGTGTAATTAATATTATTGAATTTTAACCATTTTAGAATGATTATTTGTTTTAATGATGTTCATTTTTTAAACCATTTGTGAAATAATTTGAGTGTGTCAATTTGTGCATTAGTATTTGAAGTTGGGGTAGTAGTGTTATTAGGAGGAGCAGTATTGGGTGGAGGATTCCCAACATTGGTATTAGGAGGAAGATTAACAAAAAAATGTAGTTATCCTAAGTGTGGTAGAAGAAGGAAGCTTCATAAAACCACCATTCTTATTAGAAGTGCAAATGGTATTATCATCACACTTTTTGAATAATCAGGAATCATCTAGATCATCAATTAGATTGATTTAAACCATGTTGATTTGGGAAGTGATAATGCTAATTTCTCTTATTATTAGTGTAACGAAAGGATTCCCACCATTGGTAGTAAGAGGAATATGATAAAGGACCTCAACTATATTACATTGTGTAGTGATTGGTTTTGGATTAGGAAAATATGAAGGAAGATATTTAATAGTTTCATCTAAAGTAATAAAATAAATGAGGTTCTAATATAAATATTTAATTATGTAATATTCTTGACTAACCAAAGGCTAAAAATATTACATCATTTTGAAATAATACTAGATAACCTCATATAGAACAATATTAGCCAAAGTGTATAGAGTTGATAGGGTCAATTATGTACTATTTAGATAGAAGGACACAAAATGAAGACAAAATTGGCCAAACATAGAATAGGGTCAGACCATAGGTACTAAGAAAATTGGATTGACTAAGTATTGCTTTTAATAAGGGCTTTAGATGAGTACAAATTTGGCCAACAAGTGAGAAGGTCATCTTAGACATAATAAGTCGATTAGGTCAACTTAGTTCTATAGAGATAAATTTTTGATTGAATAACAAGAATATAGATTCAAATAGGATAACTATGTACTATAGTTAGAAAAGGTGATTCAATTAGTAAGAGACTATGTTGATATAGATGATAGTGTTCCTAAAATAATAAATATTATTTATAATCATGTGAAACAAAACATACAAGCAATCATATAAATGTGATGGGTATGATTAGAGCACACAACACAAATATTGCACTAATGCTAGCTAGTGCAAGTTTTATAATATATAATTCAATGATTAGAGAGCAAACATTAATTTGAAATTAAAATCTATCTAAATGGTAATTCCTATGTATTATTAAGTTATAATAATGTTTGTAACTAATGTGAGAGAGAGAGTTGGCTGTAAGAAGGAACTAAAAATCAATTTAAGGTTGGTTTTAGGTAGTTTAGGCTGAAATGTATTTACGTTGGTAATGGTACTGGCTTGGTATTGGGGACTAGCCCCTCATTTACAATCCCATAGTGATAATGGTGTTAAGTAATTTACCAATATATACCATTAAACATATATTTATAATTCGATAAAAAACCAAGTTAGCTTCCCCACCAGTGATGAATTCCAGGTAGGTAGGCCTTGGGAAGGCAAATGTTTAAATGCATTTTGAATGTTATGTGATTGTGTAGTGTGTGAAAAAGATTAAAATAGTGTAACTAGAATGGTAATTTGAAAACCACCTATTTAGACTATGTGAGTTGCTTTAAGCATGTAAATGGTTGGAAATAAAATGTGAATTAATTACTAAAAAATAGTTGGTAATTTTTTGATTAAGAATAGTATACAGTCATTTTAGGTGATGCTATATGGAAAAACTATAGAACATAATCAACCAGGTCACTAATATTATGTATAAGTAAGGAATTTAAGAACAAAGTTAATCAAGTTGACTATGTCTCTCAAATAAAAGATAGACTATAGAACTAAGTTAACTAGGTCAATCTAGTTAGTTGTAGGGTTATAGTTTTGAAGATTTCTAGCTTGTGAAAAATAAAATTAAAATAAATATTGAAGTGATAGAGATCAAAATGAGGAACCTTGGTGGGCTTGAATATAGTTAATATTACAAATTTCTATGTTGTGATGCTTAAATGTTACTTTGAATTTTTACCAAATGGGTTAACTAGCTTGACATATTTTGCAAAACCCTATATGCTAAAAATAAATATTAAAAACTAAGTCAACTAGTTAAACTTAATTGGTAGAACCTAAATACCAAAATTAAATACTACAAAATAATTCAATTGGGTTGACTTAGTTGGTATAACATGACTACCAAAGAGAATCACTACAAACAGAGTCAATTGGGTTGCCCTAGTTTGTAGAATATAACTAAATAATAATTATGTGTTGACCAGATTGATCTAGCTACCTATGTTTGGTTAATACCTACATAAATAAAAAGGAATATCTTTGATATGAATGTGTGCTAAACCTACACACAGACTATTAGAACTATATTGACAAGTTTGATATAGTACTAGAAATATTGAAAACTATAATAAGATGATAAAAATGATAACTTTAAAAATTAACTTGTAAGGGTTAGATTAATGTTGGGTTTACCAAAATGTGTGCAATGGGAAATGCAATAGATCTATAAATCAATCCTATCTAGGGGAAGATAAATCATACTTACACTTTTTATTATGGATACATTTGATATTTAGGGTCATGACCAAGACGAATCTGCTAGATCTATCTAAGGGATATATTCCCAAATTAACTTCACTAGGGAGGGTTCAAAAGCCTCTAGTCAAGAAAAACTATGTCATAAACCTAACTAGGTCCTAAGTTTTCATATTCACTAAAATAATATCAAGTAAAAATATATTCTAGTTCTCACCAAAGTATGTGGCACAAAGTGGGGGTAATAAACATGAAAAGTAAACATGTATATAAAACATATACTCATATCAATGTATATGAAATACTAATGAATGGAAGTGAAGTAAAATTGCATATCTATCTACTCTTATTAAAGAGGAACAAAGTTATGAATACTTAAATTTGAATATGAACCCTTAGATCCACATTCTCTCCCTTAGATAAGGTGATTCACAAGAGGTTGTTGTGTTATATAATGGTGACAATGATAAATCAGATCTAGGATACACAACCTATCAATACATCTAAAATAATTGTCCATATCTCCAAAGAAGGTATGAAACCCTAAGATTGATCCCTAATAAATAATGGTGGATAAGCATATACATAATATGTATTCTCTTCTTATTATCTTTTCATCTCCTAATAGATGACATAAATGGATGTGTATATACAAGTATATCTAACCCTAAACCTTTTTAAAATTTTAGCTAAAAGAGTCGACCCAATAAACTATATTGTTAATTGATAATAATAATAATAATAATAATAATAATAATAATAATAATAAT
Organism: Torreya grandis; assembly: GCA_037957365.1. Classification (NCBI taxonomy): domain Eukaryota; kingdom Viridiplantae; phylum Streptophyta; class Pinopsida; order Cupressales; family Taxaceae; genus Torreya; species Torreya grandis. The sequence continues at coordinate 824,040 of JARHVA010003067.1, forward strand.
AATAATAATAATAATAATAATAATAATAATAATTATTATTATTATTATTATTATTATTATTATAAATTAGAATAATAAGTTAGCTTATTTGACTCTATATTATTAATTGATAATAATAAGTATCAATTAGAATACTAAGTTAGCCTAATTAACTCTATATTATAAACTATCAAAAAGGTTTTTAGGATTAATAAGAGCTAATGAAGGTATAAAATGACTAGATGAATGTTAAAGAGAGGATAAAATGTTTAAGGAAGTACATAGGACAAGGTTGTGTTGATATCAAGTGGTTGTAAAAATAGTAGGAGTGATATAAAACCACAATAATCTTGTGAATCACTAATGGTCTACCCACCCCTTTCTCGGTGCACCCTTTTAAGGTATACACTTAAAGAGATTGAAACTTGATAGGTTCTTCGAAGATAGAAAGTGTTAGTAAATGGTAAAGTTAATAAAAATATTGTGTGTATACACTTCCATGCTTGATAACATTTTTTTTGTCATCCAAGTGGAATCCTATAAAATATGATGTTTTAACTTCACTAAGTACTGGTAATACTCTTTAACTCTTCTTTTATTTACAACCTTATTATCCAAGATGAGTTCAATTTCTTCTTGATTTGTTTGTGGCATCTGATTTTCCAACTTGTAGAATAATTTATCTTCATTCCTAGATAGTTCATCCTAATTATATCCTTCCTTGTATGGATATAAGTCTTCCACATTGAATATAGGATATATCCCTATACCACTAGGAAACTTTGTCTCATAAGAATTATTAGATACCTTCATTATGACCTTGCATAGGCTAATCTTATTCATCTTCAATTTATTTTACTCACCTTTTGTAATTCTTTTATTCTAAAAATGAGATAACACCATGTCTCCAATATGAAAACTAAATTCTCTCCTCTTTAAATCAACATGTCTCTTGTACTTATCCACACTAAAATCTAATTACTTATTCACTTTCTCATGTAGCTCTTACATTTCAATGAAAAAATCATATCCTGTAGTAGTTATTTTCTCCATCTTTCCTAAATATCTTAACTCAAATACACACCTTGGGTGTATACCATACACCACTTGAAATAGACTCTTTTATATACTTCTATTACATGATTAATTGTAGGCATACTCTACTTGTGGGAATACTAATTTCCACTATTTAGGACTCTCCTTTTTCAAAAATATTAAAAAATTGTTTGAACTTCTATTGAACACCTAATTTGGCCATGTATTTGAGGGTGGTAAGCTGATCTAAAGCTCAAATTTATTCCTAGCTTCTTCTAAAAGGTTCTCCAATAATGTCTTATGATCTTGGTGTCTCTATCTAAAATAATTATCAATGGTATGTAGTCTAACCACCTCTTTTAACAACAAATTGACCAAATGAGTAGCATCATTGGTTGTCTTGAAAGGTATGAAATTAAACATTTTTGAAAATATGTCCATAAAAAGAAAAATAGAGTCCATGACAAGTTGATGTCATCTTTGAATTCTTGGTAACCCCATGACAAATTATATGCTAATGGAATCCCAAAACCTACTTGATGCTAGTAAGGGTTGACAAAGGATTGCATTATTACTCTTTCCATTTCCATATTAAGTAAATTTACACCTTTCTACAAACTTTCTCACATATGCTTACATTTGATGCCAATAGTATTGATTACAAATATGTTCCAAGGTCTTATCAAGACAAAGGTGACCTATTAAGCTCCCACAATTCTTATCCTTGATCAAATTATCTCTCATATAACTCCTTGGCACACAAAGTTGAACTCCCTTGAACAATAAACCATCTTATAGCATGTACTCCATCCGAAGCTCTTTTTTTCTAATATTTGGCTGCTTTAAATCCTAATATGCATATTGAAAGTCTAAATTTGTTTCATATAAATCCTTAAGTGACTCTATTCCTCCACTCTCAAGCTAAATTTAACTTATAATCAAAGTTATCCTATTTACAGCATATGTTACCTTATTTGTTTAATCTTTCTTGTGATTGATGACAAATGTGAAGTTTTACAAGTAGTTCACCCACTTCATGTGCCTTTTATTGATCTTGGTCTAACTATTTATTTATTGAAGTTTATGATTATCTATGAAGATAACAAACTCCTTTGGCATTATATATTATCTCCACTTCCTCAAGGCTTAAACCATAGCATATAAATCAAGATCATATGATGAATACATTTTATTGGCCTCATTAAACTTCTCATTAAAGTATGTTATAGGTATGACCTCTTGAATTAAGATAACTCCAATGTCCACCCCACTTACGTCACACTCAACTTGAAACACCTTGTTAAAATCAAGAAGTGCCAACATAAGGAATTCTATTATTATTTTCTTCAAAAACTAAAAATTTGTCTCAGCTATATCAATCCATACAAATATATTTTTATCCCATCTTATAGTATCAAAAATGGGTGCACAAATCCCACTCATTTTTTTTTTATAAACTTCTTATAAAATATAGCTAAGCCATGGAAGCTTCTTACCTCATAGGTTATGTTAGGAATTGAACCCTCAATGATTGATTTTATCTTGTCTTTATCCATCTTTTAAAAACCTTAAGAGATTAAAAAACCAAGATAAACAAGTTTTATCTTTAATAACAAACATTTATTAATGTTAATCAACTTATCCTTTGTAACCTTTGCATTTACATTCATATTTGTTGAATATTTTCTTCTTTGTTAGGGTAGTAAATAGATATGTTAGCTAGATATACAATCAAAAACTTACCAATGAAAGGATTTAAGACATCAATAATGTGGTTGGGGTATTAATGGCATGATAAACTACTCATACAACCCCTCATTAATCTTAAAGGTAGTATTCCAATCATCTCCTTCTCTTATCCTTATCTGGTGATAACCACTCTTGAGATCCATCTTAGAAAAGTACATATAACTAATCAATCAATCCATAAAATCTTAAATTCTTATAAGGGGAAATATAAACTTTATGTTTATCATGTTGATTTCTCTAGAATATGTGTACATTCTCTAATATCCTTATTTATTTAGCACTAGCACAACTGATACTACACATGGGTTTAGACTTTATTTTATCAATCATTTATCAAAAATATCTTTTCTTTTTTTATTGATTTATGTATTCTCTTGTGGATTCATCTTATAGGTATCTTTTTTAGGCAAATATGCACCTAGTACAAAGTCAATGTGATGAATAATGCTCTTAATAGGTGGTAGTTCATTGGGTAGTTAATCTACCACTATATCAACATATTCCTCCAACATGTCTTACACCTCTTGAGGTAATTCATTTAGCTTAGTAGTTTTTATAATAGTCCTTGTTCTGATCAAAACTCCAAAACATTACTCTTCCTCTTTCATAGTGTTTAAGAACTCTTTGTCACTTACCATTTTAACACTTGCATTTGTCCTTTTTCCATTATATTTTTCTTTGAGAGGCAACAGTGTGTGGCTTATGAAATCCTTATTCAAGGTGTATACATTATGTAATCCATCATTAGTAGTCCTTATATCATATTTCCAAGCCTCACTAGTGGCACATGTCATACATCTATTATCATTATGTCACATAATACCTTATCCTTATATCATCCAATTTAAAAATATACCCAACTTTGTTGATTCCAAAGAACATGTTACCCATTTTGAATCCATGAGACCTTGTATGGTTTTGGATGTGGTATACTCTTTAATACAATATTTTATACCATCTCTATTACCACTAGATTATTTTTATTACCTAAATCAATCACCAATTTTCAACACTTAACATGATTTTATAATATTTAATCCTCGGACTTATTAGGTTGAGTTCATATTGAATATTATACCTTAACCCATTGATATACCTTAAAAAATTATCCACATCCTCTTCTACATAATTGGACTTGATGGTCAGCTTGTAAAATTACTCAATATATACCTTAACACCCATTTCCTTTTCATTCAAATTCTATAATTTACTAAATAGGTTAGTATGATAATCAATAGGCAAAAAAATTTACTTCAACTTAGCTACCATCTTGTCCCAAGATTTGATGTTGGATTTGGATTTCATTTTCGTTTAATCCTTTACATAATCCCATCGAAGGGATACATGTCCTTTTAGTTTAGTGCAAGTATAAATTACCTTGTTCTCCTCTAGTACATTCTCATAATCAAAATAATTATCCAAATCTATAATAAAATCAATGATATCCTCTCCATATAGGCTTCCTGCATAAGAGGGAATCTATATCTTTGGTTTAGACCCATGTCCTATGACTAATTTCAATATCCTATCAACTCCTTCTTCCTCTTGCTTTACTTCTTCTTCCTCCTCCATTAGTGATTTTGTTTATTATTCCATATCAATAACATCCCCTATTACAACTCATCATTTTTTTATTATTCTTTAATTCTACCAAACCTACATTAAAACTCACACTCAAGTTTCTTAACTCCTCCATGATTGGATCTTCCATCTGGATACCTACTTTTCCACCTCCTCTTGGGTTCCTCCTAGGTGGCATTATAGATTATCAATTCAACTAAAAAACAAACAAAAAATTAATTCTTACTATCAAAGAGAGGCACATTATTTTAATCCTCCTTTATGTATCTAACCTAATCTAATACAAATTTTATGTAGAGGAAGAGAGATTGCCAATATAAAATGTAAGTTGCCTCTGCCAGACCTCTTTCCTTATAGCCTTACTAAAGCACTTATCTAGTTGGTTTTGAAAAAACACATGGTTTTAAAAAATAATTACATATTTAGATACCCATTAAGGTCATATTAATCCTTACAAATGTTTAGAGAACAACTCTAAAGGTAAGTTATTAACTCAACAAGACCTTCTAAAAATTAGGCCACAATTAGGTTTCTAAGGTAGACAAACTGGGTTTTATATAAAAAATGGCCCATACATGACAAAATATTTATAAACCACCTAATTCAATTTTATAACCATAAATATAAACTTCAGGTAAATTTTGAGTATGGAAAAGGTTTTTAATGTGATCAACCACTAATTGTCCAAAAACCTTATATAGGGTTTAACATAGACCTGAGAGGTTGTGAATTGATATTTTCAAACTTAAGATGGTGTTTTAAGGACCAAGAAAATAAAAATAAGGTCTTTTATAACATCAATAAACTATTTGAATTGAAATAACACTCCTTTTAATTAAAATTATACTCAAAATTTGCAAATGTCAACCTAATTCTACATAGGAAAATAAGGTACAAGACTGTGGGTATAAAGTTTGATGTTTAGATGAGATTTTTGCCTTATAAATGGGATATAATTATCATCACAAGTTTATTCAACATATTACTGAGTATAAAACATAATTTCAATAATAAAAATACCTAACCTGGACTAAAGAAACTTTTAACCCCCTTTGGTTCTTGATTGTGTTAAACATAGAATTTTTAAGGCCTAGTTTTGTCTCCTTTACACCTGTAGATAAATGATCCTACTAAAACTATATAAATAAATAAAATCTCTCTCTCTCTCTCTCTCTCTATATATATATATATATATATATATATATATATATATATATATATATATAAAGATTTTAGAGAATATTGTGACTTCATTTGAGACTCTTGGTAAGTGTGAATATATATATATATATGTATATATGTGTATATATATATATGTATATATGTGTGTATATATATATATATATGTATGTATATATATACATATATATATACACACACACACACACACACACACACACACACACATGTGTGTGTGTGTGTGTATCTATATATTTCACACTTACCAAGAGTCTCCAATGAAGTCACAATATTCTCCAAAATCTTCATTCATTAACATTCTTGATCTTATACAAACATACACAAAAAATTAGGGAAAATAGTCTTGTTCTTTAAAATTTGGACCTTATCCTCAATTTAGTAAATCACTCCACCTTCCTCTACATTTTCATTAATTATTCATTAAATCATTTCATGTAATTTATGTTTATACAATGTGTCTAGCTAAATCTTGTTTTCCCAATGTATGTTCATGCTTGAATAACTAGACTTCTTGAGTGTTACATAAGGTTAGAGCATGACAAAACATATGAAAAAGGTGTAAAACAATTTAAGATCATAGTAACACATAACTTACCCCTAAAAACCAATATCCAACATTTTATCCTAGTAATAACATTATTTATACCATAGAAACAAAGAAATGAATTAAAAAATTTGAATTGGTAATTTTTGCAAGAAAATACCAAAAGAGTTCCAATTCAAATTTTATTCACTCATAATAAATATAAATAACTCAAATATAATATATAATAATAATAGTATCCCATAAAGACTCAAAAAATATAATAACAATCCAAATTTGATCAGATACGGTGATGTTCCTACATCAATCTATAGAAATAAAACACAATTTATTTGGAGGCAATAAGGAGTAGGAGAGCTAGTTGTTGTGATATGGATCTAGTTCTAGGTACAATAGATTTTGTATGCTGGTATTTCCAATATTATATGTCTATATGGCACATTTTTTATAGTAACATATTATGCTCTACATTTTGTCTTTATATATGTGTTATTTTTTATGTTGAATTATGACATATAATTTTCCATATACACATATATTATTCAACAAAGAAACTTCCTTTACCTATGTATATTTTATATTTTTATAATTTAATTTTTAAAAATATTCTTGGTTAATTATAATTATTACTCAATATGGTTATTTTTAAAAATCCAAATTTTTCTCAAAGTTAGGTTCTTCATCAATATGCATATTTTACATTTACACGTGATATTTACTATTTACTTGTTTCATTTACATTTCATTACATATTGATTTGGACTATGTTTTAAAATTAAATTTATGTTGTAAAGGTCTTGTGACCATCCTAAGGGAATTAACCTTGAGAGATTGATGTTGATCATCTACACTTTAATCCTTATGTGATGATGTTTAGGACCATACTCCTACTTACACACACTTTTACTTGTTCATGTCACATAATCACTCTCATCATATTCTTAATGGCCAATTATTATTATATAAATCCTTTAGTAATATCTTTCAATGAGGTATGGTTTAAAACTACTTTTTATATGTATGTATCAACTCATACATGTTTAGCTCTATCATCTCTACAACATCAATAGTTCTATTCTATTTATGTTGGTCTCAAGTTGTATTCTGATGATAATCTTCAACTTTTCAAACCCTATCTTATGATTCCTTGAACCGTAGATCCTTATTATTATTATTATTAAAACCAATTTTCATTCCAATATACCTAACTTGATGATTTATAATCCATTATCCACTTTAATTCAATCTCATACAATCTTTTATACCTTTCTTAAGAATGTTCATTGAATAGTTTTTTAAAACTCTATTCATTTTAGGTCTAAAACCATTAATAGGTTTGATTTCTTGATGTATAGGTTTGTTTCACTATTATTTTTTCAAAATCATTATCCATTTTTAAATTGGTATCAACAATACCAATGTGATATTTTATAGCTAATAGGGGTCTTGATAACTCTATAGTTGATTTATTCAACTAGACTCTTTTCTCTATGACTACCCTTAAGAATTTATTCTTATTTATCCTTCGTGTTATGTCTTAATTTATTAATATTATATGATTATATCCCTTTATCAAATTCAATTGACTCAATATTTTGGACCTCTTTCATGATATTTTCCACAATGCTTAATATTTCCTTCTTTTTGCTTGATTGTCCTTAATATGTCCTAGACTTATCACTATCTACTCTATATGTATTGATGATAAACCTTAATAATATTGGATTTCATGGTCCTTTGACATGATTAAAGGAAATATTAATGACATATTAATTCTACATTTTCTCATGTTCTAACATCCTTAATTACCATCAACTATATCTAGCTTTTAGCTCTTGATTGTTCTCATATGTGCAACTAGCCCTCTTAATAGGTCTAATCCCAACCTTACTATTAATTGAATCTTAATATCTCCTTTTTGGGTCTGAATCCTTATCAAAACAAAATCTAAAGATGGTCTAGACCCTTTCTTTATATTAATTTATAATTTATTTATTGATAGGTCTATATGAGCCAAAATCCTTAATAAGGGTTGACGATTATATCTCAATCTGATATATCTTCAAAGGAGGATGTATGATTATTGAACCTAATTATCATGTGGATAAGACTTTATTATATCCTCTTACACACACACACAGACATTGAGGATTTTATCTCAATCTGATATATCTTCAAAGGAGGATATATGATTATTGAACTTAATTATCATGTGGATAAGACTTTATTATATCCACACACACACACACACACACACACACACACACACACACACACACACACACACACACACACACACACACACACACACACACACACACACACACACACACACATACACACACACACACACACACATCTATATATGTGTGTTTGTGTGTGTATATATGTGTGTGTGTGTGTATGTGTGTTTGTGTGTGTGTATATGTGTGTGTGTGTTTATGTGTGTTTATGTGTGTGTGTGTGTGTGTGTGTGTGTGTGTGTGTGTGTGTGTGTGTGTGTGTGTGTGTGTGTGTGTGTGTGTGTGTGTGTGTGTGTGTGTGTGTGTGTGTGTGTGTGTGTGTGTGTTTTGATTTACATCAACTATGGCCATTGGAAAACCCTTTAAAGAGACTTATTCCAATTGTAACTCTCCTAAATTTAAGTTTTCTACTTATTTATAGACCTATATAACTAAATCATTAATAATTTTCCTTTAAATTCCATTCAAGGATTAAAAACATGTAAATTTATCATTAACCATTTTGAGGTATATATACACAATGTTTCATGCATAGATCATGGATCATTTTCAAGATATGTAGATTTTTGTACTAGAGCATCCTAATTGAGGTTTTGAATTGTCTTATATAAACCTGAGATGGAAATTTAGATGTTTCTTTAATTTTATGAACCTTTAAAACATGATTACACTTTTATTAGCTATATTACATCCCCATAAACATAATCAAACCCTTTAAATGAGATCATGTAGTCATATACATATCTTTGTCTTGATTTTTAGGATTATATCATAAAATTCTTATATTCTCTAACGTGGGAGCATATAATTGGTAATAGCTTCTAATTTAATAAACACCAAGAGCTTTAATCAACTTTACAAGACTATATAGTCTTGTACAATTATTTTAAAAACACACTTTTCAATTTAGACTACTAAAATTTAATGAAAATCAACATTTCTTATGACTGTACCAATTTAATCAAGATTGATTATCTACTTGAAATCACTCACAAGCATAGGATTTGATTGAATCATCCATAATATCACAAACTTACAATCATAGAGATAAATATAAAATTATAAATATCATAGAAACCTCTTCATTCCTATGTTTTCCTCCAAATCTTCTTATAAATACAAAAAATACCTCTATTTTTTAGTTTTATATCCTTCTCTATGATTGAAATCACTCTATTTACTACTTATCATCTCTCCCCCTCATATTAATCTCTTTAGTCATGCCTTAATACTCATTTAATTTTCCTTATTTGGATCCTATTTACCTAATCTAACTTATATCCCATATACCAAACTTCACTTATTCCATAAAATCCCAAGATTCTCTTAGGTATCACTCACAACTATGCTTATTTTTGTCTCTCTCCAACATTATTCATATTATAGAGAGATATTACATGAATTCCCGTCTACAAGATATTTAAATATGTTTACAATAAAGGTAAAAAGCCTTTAGGGCCATGAATTGAAAGTTCAGGCCCTTTAAAAATGATCACAAACCATAAAATCCTTTACAAACAATTCAAATATTTAAACTTAGCTTTTTGGTGGGAAGTTGAAAATTCAAGACCAACAAATACAAGATTTTTATTTAAGATGATGTTGTCAAGTTCAATACTTATCTCATAACTTTTCATAATGAATCACTCTTCTAGCTAATTTATTTTCCTTATCAATGTCTGATTCTCCTCTTTTTTGATGATGAGCAAGATCTTAAGGCCCAATGAACAAGGCTTTGTTGATTAAAGATAATATAAAAGGGATAGAGTTTCAGTGATAGAAAGTAATGAGGGGCATTGAAATTAGATTACAAAAGTGATTAAGATCAAGGAGAAACCCATTGGTCTTATAATATTAATAACTAAATGAGATAAAGTTATTGAGACAATTTAGTGTGAACAATACCTATGAAAAAAGAGTAGTTACATACATATAGTAATAAAAAATATTTTAAGCAAATCTCAAAGAAGCATAGCAAGGGTTAATTAAATAAAGATTGGCCATAATAAGTTGTAAACAAAGGTGAATGAGATCCAATAATAGATTGATAATCAAATTTTATGAATGAATATAGGTATGGGCCTAAGAAACATTATTAAAACATCATTATATTGAGTATCTTATGTATACTTGGGAATCTTCAAATTTGATGTTGTAGAGGTGTATTAGTGATAAATTTCTAGTTTATGGTTCTTGTTGAGTTCCCTTAAGAATTTTATCTTATAATATCATCAAATGACTTAGATATATCAAATAATGTATATTTTTACTTAAAATAATTGATAAATAAATATTCCTTATTGGTTTCTTGAAGGATTAGACTCAATCTTCTTAACTCATATTTTAACTCAATGTTTGTCCTAAAATTCAACTTTTATGTAGTGAAGAGACAAGTGCTTATCCTCCAGCTGAAATTTATGCCTCTTGGACCTATGAATGAAAATACATAAATTATATCACATATATATAGGCAAATGACACATGCTACCATGACCAAAATATCCAAAACCACCTGGATGCATGTTTTCACTATTGTTCAAGAACATGGAAACACTGATAACAAATGTTGTAAAAGTTGAAGTTGTAATTAGAAAACTCCAGTTTAGATGCTTTTTAGACTAAAAATAACACTACTAAATTTTTTTGTTGTGGTGAATAAAATATAATACCAAGTTCTTGGCCTCCCATCATCAGTTGAGAGACCCACCACCTATTTTGACGTCAAGAATGCCCTTCCTAAAATAAGAAAACTATAGTTTTATAGTTTGACTCCAATCATGAATAAAATAAAATCCATAAACCATTGGAATTAATCAAAATAATCCTCCTATGTTTTTATAATTTATTTAATTACTCCTTAGATTATGTTAATTTAACCTTTAATACCAATATGTGGCATAAGTTGTAGTAACAGGTCTCAAAATACAACTTTATTATAATAAATAGACAAGTGTTTGTCCTTTAGTTGGCATTTATACCTCTGGGACCTCCAAGAGAAAATAAATCACTTCAATCATGTCTATATAGGAAAGTTACATATGCTACCATGACAAAAATGACCAAATCTAACTAGATGCATGTTTTAACTATTCTTTAGGAGTACACAAACATTTATAACAAATGTTGATAATGTTGAAGTTATAGTTGGAAAAATCTACATTTGGTGGTTAATAGATTAAAAATGGCACTGCTAACACATCTAGGGTGGTGAATAACATCCAATACTAGGTTCTTAGCCTCCTATCATGCTCGATCAAGAGACCCAACACCCGTTCTAGCCTCAAGAATTCCCATCCCAAAACAAGAAAAATGTATTTTATTTTTCCTAACTTTAGGAGTCCATATAATGGAAATTATGTCATTGGAACAAATAAAAAGAACCCTCATATGTGATTATAATCCCTATAATTATAACCCATATCATGTTTATGGAACCTTCAATACAAATCCATGGAACAAGTTGTAATGATAGGTCTTTAAATGCAACTTTATTTTAGTGAAGAGATAAGTGCTTGTCCTTTATCTAACATTTCTACCTATAGGATCTTCAGGTGAAAATCAATCATTTATGTGTGTGTGTGTGTGTGTGTGTGTGTGTGTGTGTGTGTGTGTGTGTGTGTGTGTGTGTGTGTGTGTGTGTGTGTGTGTGTGTGTGTGTGTGTGTGTGTGTGTGTGTGTGTGTGTGTGTGTGTGTGTAAATTGCATGTGATACCATGACCACAACATCGAAAACCACTAAGATGTGTGTTTTCACTATTATTTAGGAGCGTGGGAACACTTATAACAAATGTTGTCAAATTTGAAGTTGTAATTAGAAAACTCCACTTTCGATGACTCCTAGATAAAAAATGACACCACCAACACATCTTAGGTGGTGAATAACATCTATTACTTGGTTATTGTCCTCCCATAATTCCTAATCAAGAGACCCACTACACATTTAAGCCTCAAGAATGCCCTTCCCAAAGTAAGAAAAATGTAGTTTTTTAGTCTAATTTTAGGCATGTGTAAAATAGAAACCATAAATCATTGACATGAAAAAAATAACCATCATATTTGAGTATAATACATATAATTACACCCCATATCACATTGAGATAACCTTAAAATAAAAATTAATGGCACAAGTTGCAATGATGGGTCCTAAAATGCAACTTTATTATAGTGAAGAGATAAGTGCTTGTCCTCTAGTTGACATTTCTATCTTTGAGACATCCAGGTCAAAATCCATCAATTTTAGAATGTATATATAGTTAAATGAAATGTTTTAACATGATAATGATGTCCAAATCCACATAGATGTATGTTTTCACTACTATTCAAGAGTGTGGAAACACTGACAATAAATGTTATCAAAATTGAATTTGTAGTTGGAAAACTACACTTTTAGTGCTTCCTAGATTGAAGATGGTAATATAAACACATATATGGTGATGAATAAAATATAGGATCAGAATATTGGCCTTTGGTCATGCCTGATCAAGAGGCCCACCACCCATTCTGGCCTCAAGAACACCCTTCCCAAAATAAGAAAAATTTAGTTTATAGCTTGAACTCAAACGTGCATAAAATGAAAACTATAAGTCATTATAAAGAACTAAAATAACATAATTTTTTAATATAATACATATAATTACACCTTAAAATATTTTAATGTAATATTCAATACCAATTTTTGACACATGTTATAGTGACATGTCCTGAAATGCAACTTTATCGTACTAAAGAGATAAATGCTTGCCATCTACCTAATATTTCTACCTCCAAGACCTATAGGTGAAAATACATATATACAATCATATATATATATATATATGTATATATATATATATATATATATATATATGAAAATTTCACATTATACCATGATATATATGTCTATATCTACTCTGATGCATGTTTTCATTACTATTTAGGAGCATGGAAACACTGACAACAAATATTGTCAAAGTTGAAGTTTCAGCTGGAAAATTCCACTTTCAATTATTATTAGATCAAAAATGGACTAAAAACATGTTTAAGGTGGTAAATAACATTAAAGAATAGGTTTTTGGCCTCCCATAATTCCATATATAGAGACTCACCACCCATTATGGCCTCAAGAATGTCCTTCCCAAAACAAGAAAATAATAATTTTTTAGCTTGACTTTAGGCATACATAAAATGGAAATCATAAGTCATTGGAATGAGATAAAATAACCCTCCTATTTGAATTTAATACATTTAATTACACCCTAGATCATGTATATGTAACCTTAAATACCAATCCATGACACAAGTTACAGTGATAGGTCCTTAAAATGCAACTTTATTATAGTGAAGAGACATGTGTTTGTCTTCCAGATGACATTTCTACCTTCAAGATCTATAGATGAAAATAAATCACTTATATCAAATATAGATAGTAAATTATCATGTGATACCATTACCATGACACCCAAATACACTTGGATGTGTTTTCTCACTACTGTTTAGGAGCATGGAAACATTGACAATAAATGTTGTCAAAGTTGGAGTTGAAGTTGGAAAACTCCACTTTTAGTGCTTCTTGGCTCAAAATTATCACTAAAAACATGTATGAGGTTATGAAGGACATCAAATATCATGTTATTTTCCTCCCATCATGCTTTATCAAGAGACCCACCACACATTCCAACCTCAAGAATACCTTTCCCAAAATAAGAAAAATATAGTTTTTTAGCCTAACTTTAAGGATGCATAAAATAGAAATCATAATTTAATGTAATAATCCAAAAAATACCTCATGTGTGAATATAATACCTATAATTACACCCTATAGGACATCAATGGAACCTTTAATACCAATGTATGGCATAATTTCTAGTGATGGGTCTCAGAATCCAACTTTATTGCAGTGAAGAGACAAGTCCTTATCCTCTACCTAACATTTCTACCTCTAGGACCTCTAGGTGAAAATACATCACTTAGATAAAAAAATATATATAATAAATTTACACCTAATACCATGAACAGGACATCCCAATCCACCTGGATGCATGTTTTAACTATTGTTCAAGAGTGTGGAAATAATGACAACAAACATTGGTAAAGTTGATGTTGTAGTTTGAAAATTCCCTTTCAGTTCTTCTTGGATCAAAAGTGGCACTAGAAAAATTTATAAGGTGTAAAAATAATATCCAATACTAGGTTATTTGCCTCCCATAATTCTTGATTGAGAGACCCACCACCCATTCTAGCCTTAAGAATGCCTTTTCCAAACTAAGAAAAATGTATTATTTTAACTCGACTTCAGGCATGCATAAAATGGAAACCATAATTCATTATAATAAATCAAAATAACCAGAATATGTGTGTATAATGCCTATAATTACAACCTATATCAAATCATTGTAACCTTCAAGACAAATTTGTGGCATAAGTTACAATGATGGGTCCTACAATTTAACTTTATTATAGTGAAAAGCCAAGTCTTTATCCTCTACCTAACATTACTACATTAAGGACCACTAGGTGAAGATTCATCACTTCAATCACATATAGATATGAAAACTACATGTTATACCATGATCACAATGTCTAAATGCACTCAGATGCATTTTTTCACTACTTTTAGGAGTGTAGAATCATTCATAATAGATGTAGTCAAAGATGAAGTTATAACTAGAAAACTCCACTTTCAGTGCTTATTGGCTCAAAAATAACACTGGAAAAACAACCAAGGTGATGAATAAAATCCAAGACAAAGTTTTTGAACTCCCATCATTCTTATTTGAGAGACACATCACCCATTCTAGCCTCAAGAACACCCTTCCCAAAATAAGAAAAATGTAGCTTCTTAGCCTAGATTAAGGTGTGCATAAAATGAGAACCATAAGTCATTGGTATGAACCAAAATAACCTTCTTATGTACATCTAACCCTTTAATTACATCCTAAATCATATGAATGGAACCTTTAGGAACAATCCATGACATAAGTTGTGGTGATGGGTCCTAAGATATAACTTTATTGCAATGATGGGGCATATCTTATGCCTCATTAGCACAATCAATAAAATATATATATGATAACATCCAAATGGGAATTTTAATGTTATAATGGCCATTATATAATATAAATTCATCACTTAATATAATCTTATTTTTCTTGACTATGCAAATTGAGTGAACTTTAATCACACATTATAAGAGAACCATGAGAGATAGAGATAAGCCATTAGATATTACACTTTCACAAATGAGTCTGATAAGAAACCCTAGGATGATTATCTCTAAATTGATGTGAGTGAGATGTGGCAATGATTTTTATCCCACAACTAATTCTCTTAGAATGAACTAAAAGTTGGTTAGTGGGGGATGTATCTTTTTGATCATTCACCCAATCGACGAACCATCTATGTAGGCACATCTAGATAAGAATTTTAAGGCTATTAAATTAATTATCTAGTCTCTTTTAGGCCCTATGATTAAACCTTTCATTTGATTAAATACATCCCTTAAGGTAATCTTATCATCCTTGAGTGTGACAACTAAGTGAACTTTAGTCACATATTATAGGGGAACCATGAGGGATAAAGACAAATTGTTAAATCCTAAACTTGTTTAGATAAGTTATCTATGTAACCCTAGGATCATTATATCTCATACAATGTGATAAATTTTTAAAAATGTGTTTTATCTCACAGGCAATTTTCTCAAAATAGACCAAAAGATGGTTAGTGGGGGCATATATTATGGATCATTAGCCCAATTGATGAACTACCTATGTAGTCATGTAAGGATGGGTATTTAAAGGATATAATGATTATTATCTATTATACATCAGGCCCCAAGATCAACTGGTTTAGTTTATTATATGTATTCATTAATAGAATATTATCATCCTTGAGTATACAAACTGATCAAGATGAAGAAATGAGAATTCTCTCACAGCCAAATCTCCCCTACAACCTCCTTACACACCATTCATGAATCTCACCAACTAAGTTTCTCCTTCATTTTATGCCCTTATAATCCTTGTCTTGGTTAGGTTCAAATTCTATCCATCTTATATGATGTCTAAACATAGGTTATTCTTATTTTAGTTCATACAAATCTCTCAGCAATCACAACTCCACTTAGAAAATGTTAAGTTTGTCCTTCTATCCTCTGTAATTATGTACATACTCCTTCATTGTCTCTTATAAAATGCATTGAAACATATCCCTACATAAAAGCATCCCTTTATTTGGTCTTGGCCATAAAATAGATCAAGAACCTCTCACCTACATTATTATCTCCAACTAACATGCTATTTTATCCTTCCATACGTTGTATATTAGCTTCTAAATATGTAATGAGGTGGATTCACAATTACATAGAGATTAAAATACATGATTTTGAAATATGTTATAAGATGGATAAGACATGTTTCCCTTCAAAATACATATTTGAATATTTAAATTATTATAAATGGATAATAAGGGTTTGTGACCCTTTTTAAAGGTAATGAAAGAGAAAGATTAATTTTGTCATGAAGAATCACATAAGAGAAAGATTGATTTTGTCTTAAATAATCACAAAATAAAAATATTTATTTGTTGTATTTTGGTCTTTAGACTATGTGCTATCATTTAAAGAGAAAGATTGTGTATGTGAAATGAGGTATTATGCATAAAGAGAGAGGAATATGATATTGGAACAATGTATTCAAGTGTCATTTAATTAAATATGCCATATCCATTCCTATTTTCAAAATTTTCATATAAATCTTGAATTTTTTAAAGAAATATATATTTAAAAACCTTTTTTATGCTTGTTATAGTCCTTAAAATGTCTTCATTATATAATGAAAAAGTTGCATGGGTGTGTTCATAGAAGATTGGAGAAGTAAGGAGAAGATTTTAAGACACTATTAGAAGTGATAGAAAGATTTTAGTGTCCCTGAGATTTACTAATTTTTTTTAAGAAGCTCTTAGATTCTGAGTTCTCTAACAAACACATTAGGGTTTTCAACCACAAATTGAGTTATACCATCATTTTTAATAAATGAAATCCACCCAAATTTTGAGGAAAGGTGGTAGGAGGTATTTAATAGTTAATACAAGTGTTATCATGTGAAGATAAATCTTGTGGGAAAATAAATAATTGACTCTATTTATGTTTCCTATAGGTGTCTTACTAAAAAAAGGATAAAAAAGTACCTTACAAGTCTTGTGAAGTGATTCTATTGAAGAGAACATGGTTAAGGTAGAAAGTGTCTTGAAAAATATTCAAGTGATAGTCATACCCAAAGTTTCAAACATATAGGCATATCCACTTAAATATAAAATGAAGTAGATTCTTATTGGCATCAAATGGTGGTATCCAAATGATCCTTAGGGAAGAAACAAAATGTTGCATGAGATTTGGGTCAGGGAATACTAGGATATTGATCTTTTGAGTAATCATAATCAGATTATACAAGATTTTATTTAAAAATATCTTGGTATGGTTATTCAAATGTATGAGATTATCATAATTAACTTGATTCTTATGTTGGAAAAGAGTAAGATAAGATAATGACTTAGAATATCAGCTCTATAGACCATAATTAAGTCCTAGATAAGAATATTTTCTTGTTTTCTTGAGAGGACAAACAAATAGAAAGTAAAAGCTTGTTTGCTTGAGGTAGATAACATTAATATTAATTATTTTTTAGATTCTCTTTTTTTCAAGAAGATATTCTTCTCTAGTCACGATACCAACCACATGAAGGTAAAATCTCATTTGGTGCCACTAACCTATATTAAAATTGTTATTACAAAAAATTAATAGAAATAAACACATAATGATAAAATAATTGAAAATTAAAATACATTAAATCAATTATGTTAACTATATTAATTTTAAATTCTAGATAAAATTTTCATATACTAAACATACCAATTCAATCTAACGTACCTTCAAGATTAACTCTATTTTTAAGTGTTTCAAGCATTATTTCATGGATAAATTCACACACTTTAAACAAAATTATATTTTGAGTCTTTCCATGATAATTGAACATTTGAAATGATAACTATATTTGAATAATTAATCACCACCCTATGTGTTTCAAAGTCCTAAATAACAATTATAAGAAGATAGAGGAAAAAATAAAGATATCAGTAATAGAACTAAGGCTACATTTATATTAGTAGAAAATTATACCTTGTTACACAAGATCTGAGATGTGTTCAAAGTCAATTTATAATTTCATTTTATGATCTATCAATTTTTACAGTAAATGGCTACTCTCTATAGGTGTTATGGGTCTACAATACCATTCATCAACCCATTATTTTGACTCACATTCATTCCAATAAAATTCCATATATGAAAAACAAACATATGACATATCCCTAGTATAAATATTCCATGAACTTGAATTTAAGCTTTGAATGGAGTGTAAAATACTCGATCCATGTATTATACTATAATCTTCATAAATTACATTTTGTTGTTCCTCTATTAAAAAAATATTCGCACATGAGAATATTTATCTGATCCATGACACAAAAAATCATTAAACAAGGTCATAATACTTGTACCATCAATCAATAATATCACCATCCTTGTTATTTCCATACTCTTTTTTAATGAATCTTTTTACACATGCACATGTACCATCATGTTCCCCTTTGTCATGCCCAGTGCTAAAGAAACTCCAAAAATGTTGAACAACATTCTTCTTATGCATTATATTTGACTAATAAAACATTCAATAATTCTTAAACTACCCTAAAAAATTGTTTGACCAAATTTAGTGTGTATTTTACATGATTTATTTTTCATTCATATTTATATAAAATATCTCAAAATAACCTTAAACAAAATCTAGAGAATTTGATGTCATTGCTCATATAACATTGGTAATCCCTAAAAATATTTATGTTGTCATATGTGTCTATCAATTTCATGGCTAAATTTAACATGAATAAAAAATCCAACTTGAATTGAATTATAGTACTAGGATTAAACCCCATTCTATGGTTATAGTGTCTAGTTCCCAAAAAATTCCACAAACAAAATAATGGTGCCAAATAGCAAGTTGTCCCTGCATAGATTGAATTTATTATCTAACCATTTTTATTTGTGTGTATGTAATTCATATCAGTATATAATATTATTATTAAATTAAAACATTAAATTAGATACAAAAACATTGGTCATAACCAACTCACATCTTGATGACTCTTTTCTAACTTTTAACACATACTTTATAAATTTGTAGTTATTATAATCAACTAGTTTCTCTCCCAATTCATGTGAAATTTATTTATGTATACAACTCACCCAAATTGAAAAACCACAACCACTGTTACATGTTCCATATAAATATTTTTTAGATAAAAGAACTATTCTTTGGGTCTTTGACAAAAAAGACTTTGGATTAATTCTCTTGATGACTTAGGCGGGGAAGACACCATACATTATTGAATAATCTCATCAGTATGTAAACTACATTATTTATGACAAAAAAACATATAATTTCATAAAAATTTCAACATGTACCCTAAAAAAACATGTGGTGTGTACTTAGTTGATTTTAACATATAAAGGCTTCCACATCTCAAATGAAATTTGGCTAATTATCAATTAGCCATTAATTTTTTATAAAATTATGTTTGGGTCATGTTTAAGAAAATTTTTACATGTGTATCATTATTTTTTTAACCTTTTACTATTTTAACAACATATTTTACATTAGATGAGACCCTTGTGTTGTTGTGCCAAAAAAATTCAATCAAATCTCTTGTTTCTTCAACTAATACCTTAGTTTTTAATGGGAGTTTACCACTAAATGTGTAAGAATCTGAGTGAAGGGTCATCAAGATTTGTTCTTATTTTTATAGAATTTATTATATTTTTTCTTTTTAATTTCAAGGATTTAATTTTTTTAGTAAGAATTCAAGATTTAGATGTTGACTTAATCACTATAGATTTCACTATTACTCATCGTAACACATTACTATCTTTTTGTTACTTTTATTACCTATTACCTTACATGCATTCAATATATTATTTACTATTTTGGTATTTCTTCCATCCATGTTGTATTTTATTAACACTAAATTATGCATCAGAAGGCAATTTTTTTACATTTTCATTAATTAAAAAATAGTTGACATTATTTTATATGGATTTTATTCTCAAATCCATAGTCCCATACACATTGATCATGATTCTAAACTGATCTTTTTGATATTTTATCTTTCATAGGTTCTATTATTTTATCATATCTTTAAAATAAATACCTTGATGTTCATCTCATTATCCTTGGAGGTGTGGGTGTAGGATTTATATTTTGTGTTAAATTGGGTGGTGTTACCACTTCAACCATAGTAGGGGATAGTAGAGGGTTGATTATCTACATTAGACCCTATAGACAAATTGAATTCCTCCTCATTGGAAGAGACTTGAATTGTGGTCATTAATTGATGTTGATTATCACCATGATCAAAAACATCATTATGGATGGATGTTTCATTATATTGTGTTTCATCACTCAATAAAACATTATTAGTCACATGTTCTAAATTTTGAATTTCATCATTCAACAATGATTGATTATGTTCTCTTATATCATTTTAAGACATATGTAAATTTAATTCCATGGAAATGGGTATGTTAATCTCATTCAGAATATCACATGGTGTGGAAGAAGTACCTTCACCTCGCATAGAAACTCTTATGGATGCTCTCCTATCTACTTGTCTTTTTCTTTATTTTTCTCCCTTCACTTTCCTTTCCTCATTTGATATATCTCTAATTGGTATTTTTGGATAATTAAATGATCCCATTATTTATATTTATGTAAATAAGTCCACATCCAGAGTATAAATTAATGAATTTATAATAATAGAGATAAAACAAATGAATAATTTATAGAGTTTTAACATTAAAAAAAAAATAGTTTGAAGTTTGTAAAATTCAAAATTAATGGATGAAATTCATTAGAAAACAAGATTAATTAGTGAATAATAAATGGTGTACACCCTTTAACAAACCACACATGCCCTATTTTGATGCAGAAATCAAAATGTGAAAAAAGATTAATGATTTTTGGGTCTTAAACATTGCATAAAACCTTTGAAAAGGGCATATGCCCTTTAAAAATTTCAATTTTGCATATTATTTTTTCCCTCAAAAATTTATTTATGTATATACTTCATAAGGTCTAAACCTATCTTGAAACTAGCCATGGAGTAGCCCACATGTTTTTTTTAATATTTAAATTTATAGAACACAATTCTATGCATCATCAATGCAAAATAGATATCAAAATATTAAAAAAATATAGATCTATGAGGTAACCCCCCAATATTCAAAGTTTTATTTGTTGATATTAAAATATAAAAAATGGCCCCAAATAGGTAGTCTAATAGAGTAGAAACAAAAACTAGAACACACCCAACCTACCCCCCAGAATAAGGGTAGAACCAAAAAATAGTAGATACATTATCATGTCATAAGACACCATCTTAGAATCATCACAATCCATTTTATTAACATCATCAAGATTAGAATCCATATGAATAGATCCCTCCAAAATGTTAGGATTCACATTGTTAGTTGAATATTTTGTCAATCAATGTACTGATAAACAAAATAGGTCTGATTAGCCAAAGTAGGAAGATTGGTTATCCAAATGTGTAGGTTTACCACATCAAAAGGGGACTAATCTCTCCTCTCATCAAGGGGAGTTTCCCTGTGGATATGATATATATATATATATATATATACACACACACACACACACAAACACACACACATACATATATATATACATATATATATATATATATACATATATATATATATATACATACATATATATATATATATATATATATATGTATATATCTACATATGTGTGTGTGTATATATACACACACATACATATATATATACATACATATATATGTATATATATACATACATATATATGTATATATATACATATATATATATATATATATATATATATATATATATATACATATATATATATATATATATATATATATATATATATATATATATATATATCTACATATATGTGTGGGTGTGTGTATACACAATAATACTCAAGGGTAAGACAAACCATCCATCTCTCTTTCTTTAGAGATGATGCATGCAAATCAAAGGAAAAATTCAAGGGAAATGACAGAAAGCACTCCTCTTCTTTCAAAAGTACTATTCAGCACACCACAAGAATACTCCTAGTAGTAAAAGCAAAATATAACTAAGGATGTAGTAACTAGCAAATTGAGATGTAGCACAAAGTCTCCACTTGAATTGCCCAAGAGTGAGATACAAAGGATAATGAGGGCACAAAGTTGTCCCAAGGTCCTTTACATAGAAATGAAAAGAAAACACACTAAAGGCAATTATGGGGGCACAAAGTCTCTCCATAGTTGACTTCAGGACACCTTCCTGACTACTTTCACTAATTTTGCTTGTTGAATTAAAGGAAAAAAAAATATATCAAGGAAAAAGACATAAGAATAGTTTCCCCAAGAACAAAGATATTACAACACAAAGTTTGAAAAGTCACTTGCTTTCTTATTCCAATAACAAAATATGATCAACAATCTGAGCTCAAAGTCTTAGTAATGCCTTTAAATTTGGGCAGAGTTTTGTTTATGATTATCAAAAAGAGATCTATTTACAATAAAAGAGAGTCCCTTATATAGCCTCTTCAAAAAGGACTCAGGAACATTAACACATCATGTTGCATTGAAATTTGTTAAGAAGATAGGCTAGAATTTAAGGGCATCTACCCATTTGCTTTTCTTATTGTAGATAAAAAAGTCACACTATTTAAAGTTTACATCTTTCAATGTCCACTTGGTGATCTGATCCTTCTTCATCGTTCTTCCTTTTTTGGTTAATTGAATTAGGTCTTGGATTCAATTTGATGTTCTGTTCCTTAATCAGTTCTTGCTGATCTTGGCCTTGAAGCCTATGAATGCATTTAAGTCTATAGATTACAAGGATCAATAGCTATTTTATTAGCTTTGAAATTGACGTTCACGCACCTGTCAATATGCTAGAATTTCCAATGGCTAATTCACTATTCTTGACTTTGACATCTTCATGCACATCACCCCTTCGTCCTTCTTTGGCTTTCCTATTTTACATCCTCTTGAAGGGAAGGTGACCCTTTAGCTTTGGGGGAGTGTCCCTTAAGTTTCCAGCTGAGAGTCCCCCACAAGGGCACGTGCCCTTCGAGGTCCTTCGGTGGACTTTTCTTTGGAGTCTCTCATGGACATTCCCTTAGACTTTTTCCCTAGGCTTTCTTCATGGGCATTTTCCCCAAGATTTTTCTATGGGCATTTTGCCACAGACAAAAATTCTATGGAGAAATTCTCGTGGACAAAAAGTTTGTGAGAATTATTTCTTTATTCTTTGGATTTGAGAAACTCCTTTAGGATTTCTTCCCGTAGCCTATCTAAATTCTTTCAAACTTTTTGTCTGAAGGAATTCCTTTAGATAAAAGTCTAAAAGAATTATGCCTTAGTCTTTTTTGATTGCCTTAAACAAAAATCCAAAAGAATTTACCTTTGTGACTTCCTTGAAAATGACCCTTCCGAAGGGTGCTTTTGTCAACCAAGTGCCCTCCACAAGGGCACTTGTCCTTTGAGAGGATCTCTTGAACTTTTGCATTGAACAACTTCTTTGAACCAAGCTGATGAACCCTTTGATTGAACCAAATTGTTGAACCAAGCTTTGAACTAAGCCGATGAACCAAGCTTTGAACCAAGCGGATGAACCATTTGATGAACCGACTGAGTGAACCATTTGATTGAACCAAAGCATTGAACCAACCATTAAACCAAGCTTTGGTTCAATGGTTCAATGGTTCATTCCCTTTGATTTGGATAAGTCCTTTTGATATTAATTGAACCAAATGTGTTGAACCTATTGAACCTTAAACCCGTTGAACCCTTGAACCAAAGTCATTCAATAGTTTAATGGTTCAATCCTTCTTCTCTTTGATAATTGTTTTTAAGTCATTAAACATTGAAGCGGTTAAACTTTAAACCTTGATGAAGCACTTAAATCTTGTTGATGATGTTGAACCTTTGAACTTGTTGAACCCGTTGAACCAAAATGGTTCAAGGTTCAATGGTTCAATGGTTTAATGGTTGGATCCTTGCTTAGATGCTTGCCATTGGAAATTTTTTATTAAACCAAGGCACTAAACCAATCCCAAAAATGACTAAGTGTTAGAAACTAATTCTTTCAATTGAACCCACCTACAAAAACCTTTGAACCTATAGAAATGAACTTGCCTATAGAGTCTGTAGAAACCAAGTCCGTAGTTTTCTCTAACCTTGAAAGAGTCTGTAGATTTCTCTTCTTGCAGAATCTGTAGATTCAAGCCTGTAGAGTCCGTAGATTCCTAAGAAGCTTGAAAAATGAGGAATTTGAATGCCCAGGACAAATTTTAGAAAGGGAAGAGACAATTTTGGTCTGTAGGACCAAAATAGTTTAAATGTTGTCCCAGAAATGAATGATATTTTTGGGGGACAACAACTAGCTCCAATTAGTGAACTTCTATCAATTGTAAAAAGAATTGAAGGGAGTAGAATCCAAAATCTCTAGTGTCTTCATGTGTATCATTGGGTTACAGAGTCATGCTACCCAGAAATGAAAGGCATAAAAAATGGAAACAAACAAAACAAAATAGAATTAAAAACTACATAAATATACATATATATAGATGCAATGATCTGACACTTCAAGAGTTAAAGTATTTTAGATTCTACTTCTTGAGAGGTAGTGAAAATAGTGATTTATCTTGATAAACCAAAAAGAAGACATTTTGTCCCTAGGAACGGTGATGAGTGAATGGAAATTTCCACCAAGAAAACAATTTTCTGTGTCTTCCTCTTGGATTTTTCTTCTTCTTGTCCCATGGTAGGATGTGGTCTTCAATTTGAAACCCATAACTCCTTGCTTTCTTGGTGAAGGGTTTCTTTACCTATTTTTGATTTGTAGGAGCATGGTCCATTACTGTAATTGGTTATTCTTCTAGTTTAGTCTAGCACATGATTGGATTGTCCACATCGAACTCTTGACAAATTATCAGCTTAACATCTCCTTTGATGTGGAGGAGTTTGATCTCTTCATCTTGAACAATCTTCAATTTGAGCAATAGAGATTTACATCCAGATGTGTTTTTGGTGTTGCTAACTTGCAAATTACATGAAGGAAGAATATCTCCTTCAAGAAATATCAACACAGTCCCAACTCCATCATTGGTGGAAGAATTATTGCCATTATATTTCAAGATCCAAGCATCATCAGAAGCTGATCTCTTATCAGATTTATCTTTATTAGAGATGGAAACACCTTCCTTATTTGTACTGCACCCTACCAATTCTCTTAAAGTATTGTTTGGATCAATTCTTGGATTGTTAGCTATAGGACATTCATCTGTAGAAACATGAACATCCTCTGTGGTAAGGAAATAGTTACCCCTGCCTAAAGACTCAAATAGAATTTGTGCTATAGGGATTGATGTTTGGGTGACCATGTATTTTACTTCCTTTTCAGGGAACAATCTCTTAATTATGCCTTGGATAGGGATCCTTGCTTCAGATAGGTCCACGCTTAGTTCTCCTCCCACCTCCTTGCAAAAATTTTATCCAAGCAAAATGCCATAGGATGTTGGGACGTCAACCACCAAGATAGTCATCTTGATTCTTTTGTTTGGAAAGGCTGCAAATGCAAATTGGGCATCCTTGATTTGCCCAAATAGTGGTACTTGCTTGTTCTCCATGGAGAAACATCTCCCAAATGTCTTGATCAGTGTGAGGCCTAGAGACTCAGCTACTTTAATAGTCATGAAATTTTAGATGCCCTAGAATCAATGATGCAATTATTGAGTTGATAACCATTTATCAATAAGGAAACATAGAAAGTCTCTATTTTCCCAGGGGCAGTTGGAGGAGTAATGACAAGATTATTTGGAATGTGCATGTTCT
Organism: Torreya grandis; assembly: GCA_037957365.1. Taxonomy (NCBI): domain Eukaryota; kingdom Viridiplantae; phylum Streptophyta; class Pinopsida; order Cupressales; family Taxaceae; genus Torreya; species Torreya grandis. Next base: position 850,350 of record JARHVA010003067.1, read on the forward strand.
TTAGGGAATCAAGAATTATTTTCTTAACCTCTTGTCTTGTAGGGATGGTTTGGTTCTTAACACATTAGACCAACCTATCCAATTGATCAAGATTGGACTACAAACATTTAAATTCAGACATTTGAATTTTGGTCTTCTTGACATGATCAATTATGTTAAATGGTTAAATTGGAATAGGAACAGAGGAAAGCATTTCAAACTTTTGGGTTTTAGGAGGGATGGGAGGAGGGATGGTTTATGAAATGGGAGTAGAAAGTGAAGGTGAAATTGATGTACTTACCTTTTAGGTGATCACCAAATCCTTTGATTGAAAAGGCAAAGTGGTTCCATGCTTAGCAATTATAATTACTAGTTAAGGTTGCTCCTATGTCTTCCCTTTATCAGCTTGCTGGACTGATTGGTTCTCAAACCTGGTAAACACTGCATATGATCCATCAATAACTTCTTTGCTTTTGGGTTCATCCTGGTAATTCAGGAAACTAATGTGGGAGACGTCATCTAATTCTTCTTGATCTTCCATGAAGAGATCAATGTCATTTTTTTGCTCAAACTTAGGTTGGAAAGAGAAAGCATGTTCTATTTCCAAATATTCAACTACTGAGTTGGTTGGAGGAGCTTCAAGGGCAAGTTTCCCTTGTGGGGGAGGAAGATGATATGGCTGACCTTGATTCTTAGCATCATTGCCTTGATATGACTAATTTGGAAATGTCCTTCTTGTCATATCTCTATATGAAGGAGTAGAAGACATTCCTTGCACCATTTATCTTTTCAAGGCTTGTAGTTCATTTTCTAGCTTTAGCACCATTATATTAGTGGTACCTATAGATGAATATTTAGAAGATGATGAGGATCTATTTCTATTTGGATCTCTTCTTATCTTCCCTACTAAGATGAGATCATCTTCTACCTGAGTGGCCAAAATTTGAGCTACAGCAAGATCTATTTGACCAACACGTCTCAAAAGAAAACTTACTTTAGGCAACTAATAATTAATGAAGAAGCATTTGAGATTCTCAGTTGTAAGTTGAGCAATTATAGGAATTTTGTTCCTTAATTTGTCAAATTTGGCTATGAAGTCTCTCATTGGTTTATGAGGTTCTTTCTTCATCTGTGTAAGTTGAGCTAGAATTGCATGTGCATCTTCTACATGTTTGAATCTGGCTTCAAACTTAGCTTTGAGGTTATTCTAATCAGTTACTGACTGAGCATGTAGATGATAAAACCAATCTGTAGCAACACCTTGTAATGTTTCTACAAATAGCCTGACTACTACATCTTCAAATTCTACTCCAATTACTCTTCAGGCTATGTTTAAGGTTGCAATGTGTTCATTAGGATGAACTTTCCCATCACCATAGAATTTGGGAAAATTCTTTCTTGAACTGCGTGGAAGCTCATGTAGAGGTGTAGTAAGATTGAGAGGACCAAAAGCATTACCCATGGGGCCTTGAACTGCCAATATATGACTATGAAAAGGAGGAATAACAAACCTCAGAGGGGTAATTATTTGCAAATCCTTATCAACAATAGAAGTGGATACTTTGTCTGGCAATGGAGATCTAACTTTAGTAGGAGGAAAGCTCTTGGTTCATTAGAGGTGCAATGGTGAAGGAAATAGATCAATATTACTTTGCTGTACCAACTCAAATATAGGGTCAATAATACTTTTATCCCTTTTGCTTCATGTATACCATGAATCTACCAAATTGTGAAACAAAAATGTAAATGAATTAACCTTGCTTCAGTTTGAATCTTGAGGCTTTAAACTGTGCACTCTTTCCCAGCAGCTCTAGTTTTTTAGACTAGATAAAATAATGCAGGTGGAGGAAGATGGTAAGGCTATAAATGGATAATGGGTAAGACAAGTAACAGAGTCGCTAGAGTCTATAATGGATAAGGGTTATAATGATAATGGGTTATATCTCGAGCGGAGTCACCAAAAACTATTGGTTGAATATTTTGTTGATCAGTGTACTAATAAACAAAATAAGTCTGATCAGCCAAAGTAGGAAGATTGGTCATCCAAATGTTTAGGTTTACCACATAAAAAGGGGACTAATCTCTCCTCTCATCAATGGGAGGTTCGCTATGGATATGCTATATATATATATATATATATATATATATATATATAGAAAATAATACTCAAGGGTAGGACAAACCATCCATCTCTCTTTCTTCAGAGATGATGCATACAAATCAAAGGAAAAATTTGAGGGAAATGACAAAAAGAACTCTTCTTTTAGAAGTACTATTTAGCAAGCCACAAGAATAATCCTGATAGTAAAAGCAAGATGTAACTAAGGACATAGTAACTATCAAATTGAGATGTAGCACAAAGTCTCCACCTGAATTGCCCAAGAGTGAGATACAAAGGACAATGAGGGCACAAAGTTGTCCCAGGGTCCTTTACATAGAAATGAAAAGAAAAAACACTAAAGGAAATTATGGGGGCACAAAATCTCTCCATAGTTGACTTTAGGACACCTTATTGACTACTTTCACTAGTTCTACTTGTTGAATTAAAGGAATAGAAAATATATCAAGGAAAAAGACATAAGAATAGTTTCCCCAATAATAAAGATATTACAGCACAAAGTCTAAAAAGTCACTTGCTTTCTTATTCTATTAACAAAATATGATCAACAATTTGAGCTCAAAGTCTCAGTAATGCCATTCAATTTGGGATGAGTTTTGTTTTTGATTATCAAAAAGAGATCTATTTACAATAATAGAGAGTCCCTTATATAGCCTCTTCAAGGACTCGAGAGCAGTAACACATCATGTTGCATTGAAATTTGTTAAAAAGATATGCTAGAATTTAGGGGCATTTATCCATTTGATTATCTCAATGTAGAGAAAAAAGTCACACTATTTAAAGTTTACATCTTTTAATGCCCACCTGGTGATCTGATCCTTCTTCATCATTCCTCCTTTTCTAGTTAATTGAATCAGGTCCTAGATTCAATTTTATGTTCTATTCCTTAATCACTTCCTACTAATATTGGCCTTGAATCCTGTGAATGAATTCAAGTATGTATATTACAAGGATAAATAACTATTTTATGAGCTTTTAAATTAATGTTCATGCACCCATCAATACACTTTAATTTCCAATGGCTAGTTCACCATTCTTGACTTTGACATCTTCGAGCGCGTCACCCCTTGGTCCTTCTTTGGCTTTCTTTTTTTGCATCCTCTCAAAGGGAAGGTGACCCTTCAGCTTTGGGGGAGTGTCCTTTAATTTGGTAGTTAAGATTCCCTCACAAGGGCACGTGCCCTTTGGGGTCCTTTGATGGCCTTTTCTTTGTAGTCTCTTGCGGACATTCCCGCAGACTTTTTACCCAGGCTTTCTTCACAAGAATTTTCCCTGGGATTTTTCCATGGGTATTTTCCCACAGAAAAAAGTCCATAGACAAATTCTTGTGGACAAAAATTCCACAAGAATTATTGCTTTCTTCTTCGGCTTTGAGAAACTCCTTCGGGCTTTCTTCCCACAGCCTATTTGAATTCTTTCAAACTTTTTTCCCAAAGGAATTCCTTTAGACAAAAATCTAAAAGAATTATGCCTTAGTATTTTTCAACTACCTTAAACAAAAATTTGAAAGAATTTACCTTTGTGACTTCCTTGAAAATGACCCTTCTGAAGGGTGCTTTTGTCAACCAAGTGCCCTCCACAAGGGCACTTGTCCTTCAGGAGGCTCTCTTAAACTTTTGCATTGAACCACTTCTTTGAACCAAGCTTTGAACCAAGCTAATGAACCCTTTAATTAAATCAAACCATTGAACCAAGCTTTGAACCAAGTGGATGAATCGACTGAGTGAACCATTTGATTGAACCAAAGCAATGAACCATTTATTGAACCAAGATTTGGTTCAATAGTTCAATGGCTAAGTCCTTTTGATCTTCATTGAACCAAATGTGTTGAACTTGTCGAACCTTGAACTCATTGAACCTTTGAACCAAAGTGGTTCAATGGTTTAACAGTTCAATGGTTCAAGCCTTCTTCTCTTTGATAAGTGTTTTGAAGCCATTAAACCTTGAAGTTGTTGAACTTTAAACCTTGATGAAGTGCTTAACTCTTTCTGATGATGTTGAACCTTTGAACTTGTTAAACCCATTGAATCAAAATGGTTCAAGGTTTAATCGTTTAATGGTTCAATGGTTGGATCCTTGCTTAGATGCTTGTCAATGGACATTTTTGATTGAACCAAGGCACTGAACCAATCTAAAACATGACTAAGTGTTGTAAATTGATTCTTTTGATTTAACCCACCTAAAAAAACCTTTGAACCTATAGAAATGAACCTACTTGTAGAGTTTGTAGAAACGAAGTCTATAGTTTTCTCTAACCTTGAAAGAGTTCATAGATTTCACTTCTTACAGAGTCTGTAGATTCAAGCCTGCAGAGTCTGTAGATTCCTAAGAAGCTTGAAAAATGAGGAGTTTGAATGCCCAAGACAAATTTTAGAAAGGGAGGAGACAATTTTGGTCTATAGGACCAAAATAGTTTAAATGTTGTCCCAAAAATGAGTGATATTTTTTGGGTACAACACACACCATGTCCCATTTTTTCAAAATCAGATATCAATGGTGGAGTGAAGTAATCAACCATCTTAAGCAAATACTTCATGTTATTAGAGTTGACATAATCTAATACATCATCAATGTATGTAACACCACCCCTTTCAATGAGTTTTTCTATTTTACCAACAAATACATTCACATTATATTCAATCATTTTGTAAATATCACTTTGCTCATTAGCACTCTACATAAAGGAGGGGAGATAACGGAGGAATAGGTTGATTATCATCCTTTACATTATATAATAAATCAACCTCAAGGTCCAAAGGAGGAATAATTGTATCCTCAACCTCAAGGTCGAAAGGAATAATTGTATCCTCAACTTCCTTCATCAAGTTATCACTAATGTCCAAATAAACACTTTACCCAACCCAAAGTAAATCATTGTTAGTAGAAATCCAATTTTTTATGCCATTATTATTAGACTCAAAGGAATTAAAATTTTGAGGTCTCTTCACCTTTGAATACTCTAATAATAAATTTAATAACAACATTAATACCTTGAATCGTTAGGTCTTCCAAGCCAAATCCCCTAAGATTTTTAGGCTTGTAGTAGAATTACTAAGAAATAACATGTCTTTTTTAACTCCTTTATCATCTGACCATAGGAAATATCTAATAATTCTATGCATCATATTGACATGAAATTTACTAAATATCTAACAAGAATCATAATATATTCTATAAAAAGACATAAATTTTTGATAGACATAAATACTACCAGGTAAGGAAAGCCTATAGCCTTTTCATTTATCAATCTTGTTATTGATATTTACAAAGAACCATTCTCACATGAGATTGAAAAAAAGGGTAAGATCAAACAGAATACCTAGATATGTAACCAACTAGTCAAGCCCTTTTCATTCTTACCCAAAAGGCATAATCTAATTAGGATGGGTGTCCTTCCAACCCAATATACAAAACTTATTCATAGCCACTATAAATCTAGATGAAGAAGAATATATATCTATCCTTAAGACTACCTAGGTTAAATTTTATTTCTCATGATTGAAAAATAGAGTAGTATCATTTTTAAATATGACAATAATCAAATAATATTCATTACGAAGAGAAATTCCTTTAACTATGGGACCCACTTCTAAGCTTCTTATTAGGTAATTAAGGGATTTAAATACCATCACAAATAAAGAAGGGGCAAATAGGCATGCTTGTATCATAGAAAATTGAAGAACAAGTGATTTAGTAAGCTCCCTATTCATTTCAATAAAAACATATGCATATTTAAATAGAGCATTAATCATTTTACAAAATCTATCTTGAAATCCAAAGGCTCTTAGAATCCTTTCAATGAAGGGCCAATGAAGGGACATTCAATTCTAACATAAAATTTTTCAAATTCAAGTATAAGCATTCCCACATCCTATTTGGAATATTAGTCACAATACATCCCATCCCATCTAGTAATAAGATTATTCAAGATATATTTACCCTCAACAAAACAAGTCTAAGTTTCAGATACTATTGAAGGAAGAAGTGAAGAGAGCCTTTTAGCCAATATTTTTGTCAAGATTTTATATGATACATTTAGGAGAGTAATGGATATATAATTTTTGACTTGGTGGGAGCCCCCTTAATTGGGGATGAGCTTGATAATGCCTTTGTTTATATTTAGGGCCTAAGGAACAAATAAAGTAAGCTTCATTGTATACCTCAAGGCAATCCTTGGCCATCCAATCGTAATTTGATTTAAAACACTTAGTAAGGAATTTTTTAATACCTAAAGCTTTTTCAATTTTTAGCGAATCAATTGTATCTTTGATTTCATATAGTTTAATAGTCTTATCCAATGAGTTGGCTTACACCTGTGAAAACCTCTTTGAGATACAATGATCACATAGATCTCTTTCATACTTAGTATGAGAGTTAGATCCTTTAGACAAAAAGAGATTGGAATAGAATTTGAATAAGTATTCTTTAATTATATTAGAGTCTTGATAAAAATTACTTGTTAGCAACCCAAGTTGCACCCTACTAAAGTAGATTTCTCATATTTCCTTCAAACCTAAACTAACATTGGTTTGGTCTATATGTAATGGGATACCTATACTTAGACCAATCCTATAGATTATGAGGATAGTTCCTATGATTTATCTACTATGAACTATCTACTAAAACCTATTTTATTTTTGGGGTGAAAATAATTAGAAAGATTACTAAAAGGGGAATCCTATTGTACTGATGGTGATACATCTATATTGTTGGTTCATCTACTCAAATTTGTACTTCTACAACACTAATGAACCAATAATGGAGTATGATACTATCTCTAAGGGTTATTTTGTAATAGTGTTTTACATAGAGGTCTTGATGTATAAATATAGATTCAAGGTAAAGGGAGAGAGGTGTATTTTGAAACACTATTCAACCTTATTACACTACAAATATGATCATCAACCTTTGACAAATCATGTAACCTATAAAAGATAATTCATCAATAGATAAGTATGGCATGGAAATGTTAAGGGATGATTCATACCATTTATACACATCTCAATAAGAACGTATGCACTATAAGTCAATCATAAATATGCTAAAACAATCCATTTTATTGATTCAAAAGGTTTACAAAGTTAAATCCTTGTAAAGTTTCCCCATGACCAAGAAAAGGATCATTGAGAATAGGCCTAAAATCCTAAATATATATAACATGAGAAGATAAGAAGCCAATGTGGTGTAGAGGAGAGAATAAAAGGTTATGTAATCCTTAACTCAATTATAACTTAGTTACATATTCATTACAAAAAATATTCAAGACTTATCTTTATGCTAGTGCTATTACATGCTCCTTGAATGAGCTTTTTGGAATTGAAAACAAGGTTGTGGGACATATGGTATACCATTATTTGGTTTGATAACTCGTCTTAACATAAGATAAAGTTAAGTCATGACCATTCCCCTACATGAAAACTATGAAATACATATTTATTGTCAGTCAAGGATCAGTTAAGTTAGAGTGATTATCACTTAAGACCAATCAACTCATTCTTTAGCCCTTTTTTGCATTGATTGCCATTCTCAACTTTACATGAATCACCAAATATGTCTACTAGGCTAATTATGCCTTGTAGCCTAACTACCTATACTTGATGTATTTCAAAACCCAACATGAAACCTTAGAAACTTGTGTAAAAATGAGTTTTATAGCTAAAATAATGACTCACACCATCAAATAGGTCTTCTTGGGCAAGCAACACCTACAAACTTATCAAATTGAGTGATTAGGTCAACTTTTCTTTCATTTCTTGTAGACTAGATGATTTGAATAGAATAAAAAGAGAATTTATAGGCATAAAATTTATAATTTAAATATTTGAGGAGGAATAAAAAGTGCCAAACATCACTCTTCATTGATTGACATTTATTAAACTACCTTATACCTTTATTTTCTACACTTTTTCCTAAGAAACCTATTTTATGATAGGTCCATAAAATTATGTACATCATGGTACCATGGATGAGACCCTAGCTAAGTGTACTTAATGTTTCATGACTTTATTAGGTAATTCATGGGGTTTTGATTGCAATAAACTTTACTTTTCTCAAAACTAGTCTGTAGGAGGGTTTCGAGAGGGTTTTAGATGTCAAACTTCTTAATGATGGTTTATAAAGTGTGGACTATATGAAATAGGAATTTTAATATATCTAAAAATCAATCCTAGCTTAGAGAATATAAATCATAATTACACTTTTTATTAGGGATACATGAGATAAGCGAGGTCATGACCAATATGGATCTGATAGACCTAGCTAAGGGATATCTTACCATAATAATATCACTTGGAAGGGTTCTAATGCCTTTAGTTAAATAAAACTATGAAATAACCTATTGGATCCAAAATACCCCCATTTTCTTAATAGGTAACCTTGAGAAACCCTTAGAATAAAACATGGTAATTTTAGCATACCAAGGTCTATAGAACTTGAAGGTCATTCACTTTGTTAAAAGGCAAGCTCATATTGGTTTTGATTTGTTTTAATATGGAATAATAGTGCTAATGGGATTCATATGGTTTTTAGTTATAGGTTTCATGGTGTGTATTCCTAATAATTCTATATTTGAAAACCCTGCCAAACCCTCAATTTAAATTTAAATAAAGGTGGGAACCAAATTGGTGAGAACCATTTTAAAATTCATTTATGTAATTAAAAATAAAACACATATTCTAGGCTGTCATTTTTTTAACACAACTTAACAAAGAAACTTGGTCCCCTTTATTATTTATCCCTTCTTATAAAGTTATTTATGACCTAACTAATGTCATCTTGTAGGGTCCTTTTAATATTTTCCAACTTAGCCTAAGGTTTTAATACTAAGGCCCTAATGTGTTCATTAATACAATCATGACCTTAGTCTTAACACCTTAATCCTAAGTATTTTATGCTTCCATGGTCCTAACTTAACTTCTTTGCATCTTGTAAAAGTTACCACTTTATCATGGAATTTGATATAGTAGAGCGAGCATAACCTTAAATTTGACTTAAATAATGTGTATCCTTGGTGTTATGATGATCCACACTTACTTGTAAGGACCTAATCAAATAGAGCAAAGAATAATTGAAAATTCAAAAGGATATGGAATGACTAAGAGATTGACATGTGTTTAATTCACATTAAAAAACAAAAAGCAAATAATTCCCACCTAACAAAGAGACCAACCAAAAGCAAGCTCCCAGATCATGACGGATGGCTGATGCTTTGTCACCAATTTTGAGCCAACAGAGTGAATGTAGTCCAAAATCTTGGGAGATCCCACAAATGTGTAGAGTGGAATTCTTAAATTAGGCCATAATAAATTGATGAGCTTAAAATTTACCTTCATCTTACTATCATTTGATTTCCATGAGGACATATCTTACATCAGCATGACCATTTACCTTAAGCCCATCAAATAAAAAACTTCACTAACTTAAAATTGATGTTCATGTACCTATCATTTGACATCGATGAGGACATATTTGATGATTTAAAGACCATTAAATTTAAGATGATGAATTATTATGCTCAAGGTCACAATACACTCCTAAATCTTGTTGAAAGACTTATAAATGGCTTTATAAGCTAAAGGAAATGCTCAAAAGATGCTCAAAATGGGAATTTTCAACCTAAAAAATATGGAAGTGGTCTTATGATCTAAATACTTAGTCTAAATTTATATTAAATCTTTTTCATGGAATTTTTTTAAAAATATCATGAACCTTACACTATGAGCTTATGTGAAGTCTTATTTTAAAAGAGAGGTCCTTATCACATTGAAAATAAGCTAATAAAAGGTTTTCATATGTTGTGACCTATATTATCTACACCCTCACTCATTTGCTATAAATTAGAAGACCTAGTCATAAATTCCTTAGCTTAAGGTTTATGTCATGCTTATTAAAGATGAAACAAACCCTAACATAAGGAACTGAAGCCTAATTCATGATTTTAGTAACATTTTGACTTAATGTTTGGTCATTTTTGTATATCAATGATGTATGCCCTATCACTAGATTTAATCCAATGACACGAAGGCACCAACTAATTTTCAAAGGTCCACGAGTTCACCACATGGCCATTACTCATATAATGAGTGACTGACCAAAGTATTTAGAGCATGGAGAAGATATGTAAACACACCAAGTGTCATAAACATGGGGTTTGCAATAGAAAAACCCAATCATGACCAAGGGCCCATATTATAATCCATGGCTAATTATAATCTAGGATTTTAATCCTATGGTGCAAATGAAGAAGGTATTTTAAATACTAATGGCTAGTGTTCGATTGGCATTTATGAAAAATGTCATGAAAGGTCTAGACCAATGCCACATGGGTGCCACACAAGTAGAAAAGGACAAAATTCAATGTTTTATTCACTTGAAAACATAAACGTATAAAGGAAAAGGTCTAAATCAAATCTAGGATATGTATAAGATGAAGCCTAGATATATTCCACCATTAAAGATCTAAAACCCTACACCCTACATAAAAGTGACATAAATAGACTTAATTTTTATATAATTAGATCAAAGGAGAACATAACTATGTTTTTTAAGTGCAATATATCTTTCACAATGATATTTTATAATCTAGTGTAAACAATCAACAAACATAGGGACCATAGTAGTTAGCAGGAAGCAATTGAAAGAAGATATCGAGCTGTATTTGACAACAGACAATGAGGGCCATATCTTCAAGGATATAGAAGTGTACCTCATAGCATTGAACATCCAAAGCATTAGGAATTGGTTTGATCTCTTCTTCATGATAGAATAATTTTAACCCATTCGATAGGAGGAACACCACCATGAGCAGGTGACACTATGACCTAGTTATAGTTCATATGGTTAGCCTTCATCATGGAATGATGAAACTAGAGGTATTACATTGTATTTAAATCCTTGCCCCCATATTTTTTAATTGTATAATAGATAATGAATGAATTATTAGGGAAGGGAACTCAAAATGGGTACCTTATATTTCCCTTATTACTTTTGGAAAGTACTACAAGTTCCCTCTCCCCCATGTGGAGCTTTCCAAAATCAAAGAGTGGACAAATTACCATGATGTGGACTCTATCCTTAGACCTTGAATCTACCAAGGACCTGATTTCTTTATAAAACTTAAAGGAAAAATCCCTATCATCCAATTTAGAGAGGGCATTAGGCTAATAATGACCCTCTTGAATCGAGCCTTTAGTGCCACTTCAACTACTTATGTGAGTAAGATCTAGGTCCCACATGTGAAATATATGGTGGAGGAGAAACTTACCCCTCAAATTGGAGACTTAATTAGTGTTTTCTTATCCAAACAATTTAATGCTATCAAAAGAAATAACTGAATAATTTTTAATGATGTCATACCTATTTGATGCCATGATTTCTTCAATCACCTTCCCTATGATTAGGAATTGGTCACTAGAGGGAAAGACTAGATTTTTACATTAATATTCCAAATTACACATCTTCAAGTACAAGAATCATATGAATTTTATTTATGAATGCATTTATCTAGCTATAGTGGAGGCCATCACGGGTGTTAACATGCCTAGGGTCCACCCCCTCATCAAGAGGTATGTTGAAATGATAGGAGACATATGGTATTATCCTGATTGCACAATTATAAAGATAGAATGAATCATGTCCCAAACTTAGAGGCTACCATTATATGTTACAAAAAATCTTACAAAGTAGGAAATTACTACTCAACTTATCTACACCATTGATAGGACTTAAAAGGAAAATAAGAAGGGTCTACTTCATGTCTTCCCCTTGAATAGTTGGAGAAACACAATAAAAGACTATAAATAGGTAGAAATTATGTCTACACATAGGGATTCATTTGGATTCTAGCTAGATTAACTCCATATATGGGATCCAAAGAACATAGTAGATGAGAATCTAAAGGAAAAGAAGATTTCAAAGCCAAAATATGTACATCAATTTAGTGTCTATGACACCATATATATTAGGGCTAAGAACTATGAGGAGGTATTGGCCAAATTACAAGGCCACAAAATTAAGATTGAACATAGGTTAATCAAGGATAATAAGTCATCTAGGGAAACATAGCAAATGCATCCTTTGTAATATCATTTAGTACTTGGGCCATCTGGAATAGCCCATGAGAAAGCTCAAGCAAATCAACCACAACCCCAATAATAGGTTGTCTAAGCTAAAGATTAACAAGGAAACGGAAAATATAAAGTGGGAGAGGTGAAATTATAAGAGAGGCCTGGAGAGGGTACCCAATCCTCAATACTCCTATTAAAGCCACCTTCCCCAATTCAATACATAGACATGATAGCCTTGGAACCAAGAGTAACAATTAAAGGTGGCATCAAAGAGCATGTGTAAGCTTATGACTTTGATAAGGAAGGAAATCCAAAAGAAGATATAGGAAAGGATCTTTTCCTAATAGTATCCCATGAGAAGAGAAAGGTAGAGTTAACACTAGTCCCTGTGGGACCAAAGAAGAGACCAAGATTGACCTTCACTCATCCCACTAGTGAAATCAATCTATTTAGCAATGAGTTCTAAATTCATGGACTAATCATTATTTACTAGTTCATCTATGGAATGTTACAAAGGATCCCCTCCCTTTCTTATTATTTGGATATGACAAGGGTCATTGATGTTGAAATACAAGATGATATTAAGACTTGGATAAAGGTAATAGTAAATAAATAGAAATAAAAGATATTTGTGATCATTGAAGGACCAGGAGGGAAGAAGATAGATGCACCAAAATCATCTAGTAGCTTAGGTGTGGAGGTCCTAAAACCTTCCAAGTTATAGGAACCAATTACTACCATCCATTTCAACCCTAAAATAGCTAAGTTATAAATAATAACAACTAAGACAACCATGGTTGGGATAGAAGATTTTACCTTCTAGAAGGTGGAACCATTTATAGGATTAACCCCTATGGAAGGACAATAATTGGTTGAGTCTACCATTCATGAGGAAGATGTGGAAAGTATGATTGAGGCCCATTCAACACAAGATAAATTTAGAGTCTAGGGTTTGAAATAAATGATACATAATTTGGAAAGAGATAAGGAAAACTTGGAAAAGTAGGCAATTCTATTAGTGTTAGATACAATGATAAAAATATTTGACAAGTAATTTTATGACATGTTTAAGGCACTTAAGTTCATGAAACTAACGTGAAGTGCATTGGAAAGGTAATGTGTACTAGCCAAGAGTATAGTCACCTAGTATTAGACCTTGGAGGATAAAATAGCCCAACTCCTTAACATCCAAATAATGAAGTAGATCTTAAACTTCAAGACCATCAGTATGGGATATTTGAGTGAAATTCTAGGGATTATGATTGAAAGGGTTCAGAGTTTAATTGAATGACATAATGGTATGTAAAGTGTCTTAGAAGAGAATAAGGAGCTAATTTCAAGAGTTAAACAACTTCTTGGGATCATGGTTATAGATCTTGTGTAACCTAATGCCCTTGGGATTATAAGTGATGAGGAATTCAAGCATAGAGATACTTTAGTAACCTAATAAATCAAAGGAAAAGGCTAAGGCAAATTTGGGGCTAATAATAATAAAATCTTGGGCATGATACTAAATGTAGGGGAAATAATCAATGATCCAAGAGAATTAAAGAGGCCATGGATAGGAACAACAAAGAATTCGATGACCTGGTGGACCAAAAGGACGAAAATATCATGAAGCCTATTATGGATATGGAATTAGTTGATTATTAGCATGAGAGAGAAATGAACATCCTCTATTAGTGACATCTAGAGGCCCCACCATCAAATTAAAAAATATTCTATCTTTTAAAGTTTTGTAACATTTTGAAATAGAATATTCCATTGTAAAGGCATATGCTAGTTTATTAGCATATTTGCCTCTAGGTCAATATAATTGTAAAAAAATAAGTGTATTTTATAAATTTTAAAGATAGTTATCCTTATCCTTGTACACCTGTATCTTGTTATTAACTAATATACTTTCTAATCTTCCTATAAAGGCATGTATTACAATTTGTAAAAGGTAGATATTTTTGAGAAACTTTGTACAATTTGAAGCAAATAATAAAATCAAAGTAATTTTTCAAATATTATCCATGTTTGATGTGTTAATTGTCTTTTTTTAGATTTTCTCTCAATTGTTAGTTAAGGTCTTGAATTTGAATGGTGTTTGGGAATTCTAGTTTGTATCCTAGTAATCATAGGGTTTATAATTTGTGCAACTTGTTAGATTAGTTGAAAGATAATTTTTTCTCTTTCATTTTTATTTTACTTTGTTTCTAGATGATCATGTGTTATCTGATAATAATAGTAAATCTTTAAAGAAGAATTGGTTCTTACTTGTGATTCTTCACACTATCCTTCGAAACTGGTCTAGTATATAGTGGAATTTGAGATTAGGTTGTTTTACATTATATATTAGTTTGAATGCATACTCAATTTAAATGGATGCTTTTTCATAATGTTTAAGGTTAAAATTAGTAATCACTCTTTTTTTCTACCTTACCATTATCTTTGTTCATTTTTACCAAGATCACTTTAGTTTTAGCTTCATTTTAAATATACATTTAGATTAGTTTGTAGATTAAGTATGGATCATAATTCACTAATATTACCATAGATTCATAATAATTCATAAAGAATAGACCAAGGTGGATCCCAACCACCAAACTATATAAATTTTATGGAACAATTTATCTTGCTCTACTGCTATTTCACCACAGGCAACTAGATTGATGAAACCTACAACTCATGCCTTAGATATTTAGATTCTAAAAATGAGAAGTGTTCCTTAAACACTAAGATCACCTATGGTTCATTTAGAAGCATCAATAAGAGAAGCTCCATTGATTATAGAAAGAGGGACTAATACTATGAATCTTTGTTAATTTTGGTCTATTTTCTCTAAAGATTAGTCTATCTTTATGTTTTTTAGTGAATTATTTTCTTAAAAGTATAAATATCATTAATCTTTGTTATGTTCAGCACATTTTTGTGCTTCCTTTGAAGTTATTGAGCATTGATTCTTATTTTAGGTAAATTTAGATTTAGCTTTGAATATCCATAGTATATGAGGTAAAGACTACTTGTTGCGATCAAAGGTGTGCATATATTGCATAGATATAAGTTTATTTAGGATTATACTTGCAAAGATAGATTGTATTCATGTAATTGGATGTATCTTTGAGCTAATTTAGTCAAAGATCAATGTCCTTTCCTATTTTTCATACTGCATTTGCAAATTAAGCTCAATGTGTAGGTATAACTCTTATTCTTTATAAAATTTAACTTGATACATCATATTTTAGGTAAGACCCTCAAATTTCAAGCTAGAATTTCCTAGGATTAGAATAAGATCACACTCAAAAAATATAGAACCTTTACTTAAACTTGAGGTTCATAGAAAGGATAGATGTGACAAAGGTAGATTGAAGAGGTCTAGATCTTTGCCAACTTTACCTCTTTAAGGTACCTATGCTTTCAATCTTCATCTAATTATGGCTTGGTTATGAGATTCCTCCATCAATGTACTAGGTGTGGTACATGATCTCCCAAGAAACCCTAAGAAACATCTACCTATGTTTAGCCCAATAGGTATAGTAACTATTAAGGAACATATAAAGTCTTTCAAGGCTATCTTAAGATTGATTAATGTTGTGCATGAGAATGTATCTTGTAGGTTATTATACTTTACATATAAAGATGCTACTTGTCAATGGTTCTTAAACTTACCTAATAATTACATCACAAGTTAGGATGATTTCAATATTACATTCATAGATCAATTTGGTAAGATTGTGAGTCCTTGTGTTATCTACCATCAGTTCACCACTATTAGAAAAGATGAAAGTGAGCGTATTAGGTCATTCATTACAATATTTTAGAAAGTGTTTAGCAGGACCATAAAATATTACAAGCCTAATGATGTCTTAGGTTTAGATATTTACAAAGATGTAGTAGATCCCATGACCTCTATATTTTTGAAGAGATCCATGCCAACCATAAATTCATTAGCTAGAGCCTATGCTAAATCAATATCAATCAATGATATCAGATATAGCTGCAAGGGTAAATGGCATATTTTGTGCTAAATACCAACCCATATATGCCTATGATGAACGTGTTCCTAAATAATAACCAAAATATCCCAACATTAAATTAGCTCCCAAACCTAAATCAATTTCCATTGAGTCATGCAACTACTAGTCAAAAATTTTGATTCCTAAATCATCTTACTAATGGCTTCAATCTAAATGATCAAAGGTATTTGGTATCATTTGATAACAATAACTAGGCACATAATTTTGAAAATCCTAAAAATGAGAATGAATCTATCTTAAAAATGATCCAAAAGTTGAGCACTATTCTTTTCTAGTTGCAAAAACAAGTTGGAAATAATGCTAAAAGTTTAGGTAGGAACTTATCATCTAAAAGGAACAATAGGCTAGCTAATAGGTTTCAGAATGATAGTTTTCATAATAATAGAAATAATGAGCCATCTTTTAAAAAGAAGATTATGGACATTAACCTCACTGATATTGTACTACCTAACTATTGTAGGGTACATTTCACAGCCAAGCATGGGGAAATTGATTATATATAATTTTTTAAAGCCTTTGAGGTTTTCTAATAGGAATTAGATACATTTAAAGTGGATCCTAATAAATAAATTGGTTTAATAACCTTTGGGCCTAAGTCATCTAATCAAGCCTTCACAATAGACACATTTGATTTCCCCTTTCAAAAGGAAAATGAACCTGATGAGATCCCTGAGGAGATCCAAGCCTTTAAACAGTTATTGAGGAAGACATCCCTTAATAAATAGAGATAAAAGGTATCCTTTGACTACCTCAACATGTCTAGATAATCTTGTAACTCCTCTAGATCCTTCTTCAAATAACAATCCTAAGCCACCTAAAGGGAGTACTCCTCTAGACCCTTCTTCAAATAGAGACTTGTTATAACATATTTTAAAACATGAAAAGGGTAAAGGATAATATCACTTTGAATGAACTTACATAGATTATAGAGTAAAGGGACCTTTTATTGAAATCATTGAAGTCCAAAAATCCACCATAGACTAATCATGCCATTGTGACTATGGACAAGGCCAAGGCTAAATCTCCTCTTTTCTTGCTCGTTATTAGGATGTTTGGTAAGAACATTGCTTTATTATATTTAGGAGAGTTTACTAATAGCATGCCTATAGGTATACATAAAAAACTAGGCCTAACCCTTATTAAGTTCCATAGGGTGGTAACTCAATTGGATAAATCGAGAAAAGGGTAAAGGGGGAACTTTTAAATGTTCAGATACAACTAGCTTCTAAGCCTAGGGTGAAACAATTCATTTATATTCAATTTGTTGATATACCTAATGTCTATGGAATCTTGTTGATTGGGGAATGAACCAAGGCTTTGAATGGTTACATGTCCATAGATTGTTCACATATTTGGCTACTTTGGAAGGGAGTCCCCAATCAAATTAAGGTTGAGAGAGATCCAAGAATAAAACATATGATAACTTAGTACAATGGTGTGAATGAAAGGTTCAACATAATAGAATCAGACCTAGGGGTTTTAACCCTAGAGAGTGATAAGATATGTGATCCCAAGGATGTGCATGTTGTTCTTGGACTGTGGAAGTTACATTTTGATGGTACTAAGTATAATGTTCAATTAGGGGTTGGTATTATTTTACCTGACCCCACTAATAAAAAGTACCATGATTCTTATATGATCCAATTCCCTTTTACTAACAATATTTCTAAATATGAATCCCTTATCCTAATCTTAAAATTTTCTATTAAAAACCAATGTCAAAGAGCTACTAGTTTACGAGGATTTAGAACTAGTGGTTAACAAAGTTAGAATTAAATACCAATGTAAGCTCTCATACCTAAAAAGGTATAATTTTAGGGTCTAGGATTTGATTGAATCCTTTGATGTCTTTGGCATCATCTCCATCTAAAGGGGAGAAAACCAAGATACTAATGAGTTATCATCTATTGTAGCCAACCTCATTCCTAACCAAGATTCCCCTAATTTTAACATTGAGTTGATCCCTTTCCCCTTAGTACCTAATAATTTTAACCATTTACAAGTCTTCAATGATGATTAGTAGATATTAGATTTCGTGACCAATTTTGGGGCATTTGATGCTCATATAATTGAAGAGACTAATGAAAGTACATCTAAGGGAGAAAAATTTAATGGTAAACTCATTCAGCTGAATGACAACAAGATCCCCAATGGGATGATTAATTTAGAGAGATTATTTGAGGACAAACTAGATGAGGTTTCCAAAGTTCCCAAGGTAAGTGGGAAAGATTATAATGTTTTTGATCTTGTCCTCCATGATCAACCTTGGCTATTAAATGTTGGAAAGGCCTACATAAATGTTGAAAATAATAAATCTAAAGAGTTCCTTGCCTAATATAGAGATGTCATAGCATGGTCCTATGATGACTTGGAAATATTTGATCCAAGGGTCATCATACATACTATACCCCTTAAAGAAAGATGTAAACCATTTAGGTAGAAACAAAGGCCCATAAACCATGTTTTAGAACCTATGATCTTCAACAAGGTTAAAATATTATTAGATACTAGGATAGTCTTCCCCATCAGGCATTCCACTTAGGTGGCTAATTTGGTACTAGTCAAGAATAAGAATGGTGAGATTAGACTTTGTATTTAATTTAAGATCTTGAACAAAGCATCATAAAAGGACAAATGCCCACTTCCTTCCCTAGACCAAGTGATTAAAATTATGTCAAGTTCAACTATGATGTCTTTTCTTGATGGCTTTTCAAGTTACAACCAAGTGTTGGTTGATAGAGAGGATAGGTTGAAGATAACTTTTACCATAAAGTGAGGGACCTTTGATTACAAGATAATTCCCCTTAGACTAATCAATATAGGATCTACCTTCCAAAGAGATAGGGACCATGCATTCCAAGGCCTAATAGGTAAATGCATCATTATTTATATGGATGATCTAACTTATTTTTATTAAAATAGTGAATATCACTTCATGCATTTACAACAAGTTTTTGGAAGATGTAGAAGGTATGGCATTTCCTTGAACCCTAAGAAGAGTATCTTTTATATGACTAAAGGAATATTATTAGGTCATGTTATAACCAAAGATGGGATCTCTATAGATCATAAAAGAGTGGAGGTCATATATAGAATATAAACAACAAATATTAAAAAAGAACTAAAGTCATTCTTTGGTAAAATAAATTTTATAAGAAAGTTTATTTCTAGTTTTGAAAAAATTATTATACCCCTAAATGACATATTAAATAAGGATGCCAAGTCAAATGGAATGAAGCTTATAGAAAGGAACTCAATGATATTAAGAATGTAATTAATGAGGCTAGGATATGCCCAATAAATGTATAATAAATGACCTCATCTTACTCTCTCTTTATATTAAGTTTGATTGCATTTTGTAACTTTTATTTTGATCTCAGATGAGTTAGAATGTAAGTATCCATCTTTTGTTGATTGTGATTCTAAAATATTAAAAGACCTATAATTCCTAAAAAGTGTGTTGGAAAATTCTTGTTTTTTAATAAAATAGGTCATCATCAGGATAAAGAACAAATATGAAGTTGATTGCATGTTTTTAGAAGCATTAGACTCAATTCAGGTTAGTTCTGGAACCTACAAAATATGTTCTAAAATCATCACAGTTAGTTCCAAAACTTACAAAATCTATTCTATAACCATCATAGTTAGTTCCAAAACTCCACCATACTATTTCAAGTTGTCACATTTTATAACTTAGCTCTAGAAATCTATATTTAGCTCCAGTACTCTTATAGATAAGCTCCAGAACTTTTGCGGCTAGATATGGAACTAATGAGGATCTATTCCAAATGGCCAGCGATCTGTCAGATCAATGATCCCATTAAATTAGGAACAGATTCTTGATTTTATAAACTTTCAAAATCAAGACATGTATCACATAGTTGGATATCCAACCACATCTTGATTCATTATCTATTCTGGGTATGATTCAGTTCCATCATATCTATGAAATAGTTACAACCATCAAAGCATATATATAGAGACCTGGGAATTTAGTAAAATATATAGAAGATAGAGAGGAGATAGAATATATAATATAGAGAGAAAAGGATAGATCAGTACATTTATAATATAGAACATTTTATCAATGAAATAGCCATTTCTATTTTGAAAGAAAATTAAATTATTTAAATCCTATTCTAAGTAGAGCAAGGACCCACTCCTCCAAAGAACTAGGATCTTCATTTTTTTGGTATTTATATTTCTATTCACAAAAGTAAATAGGTAATTATTTTAAATTTATAAATGCTTCCAACTCCTTAAAGTTAAGATTTTTTGTAAATTTGTTCCTGCAACTATTTTAGACTAAGTTTTCATTTTTGCAATGTGAGTTTGTTTCCAGCAATCAATTTCATTTCTGCAACGTGTGTTTCTTTTCAGTAATAAATTTCATTTCTACAACATGTGTTTGTTTCCATAAGTCAATTTCATTTTTGCAATGTGTGTTTCTTTCCAACAATCTATTTTCATTTATGCAATGTGTGTTTATTTCCAACAGGTTTGCATAGTTTGATTCCAATAAGGTTTTAACAAAGAAATCCTTAAGACATTAAAAACCCCCCAAAACAACAAAAATACAAATACCTCCATTCAATTATTGAATCTCTATGATTCCTCTTATTGCATATAGCTTTAGACAGAGCCCTGGTTAAATTTGACATCAAGAAAAAGTTGACTAAATGAAGGGGATGACGACACCCATCAGTCATCAATCAAGCTCCAATATTTATAAGTCCTATTTTCTAAAGGGACTTTTACCTCTATTCCTTTACATCTAGCCACACTATGGCTACAATGTTAACTTAAAAAATTAAAGGTTGTGACCACCTAATCACTTTTATGAGCACTAATTTAAATAATGTTGAGTTAAATTATTAATCTATTGATAAATAGACATATGCATTAGTTAAGGAAATTAAGAAATTTAGGCATTAAATCTTTTGAAATAAGGTACATGTTATCCTACCTAACCCTACCACCAAACTTATGTTAAGTCATAATGAGCACAGAGAATGAAGAGGTAAGTGGATGCTAGTTTTGTAGGAATATCACTTGGAGATGAAAACAACAAAATTGGTAAGGTGATAATATTTGGTCTAGATAATTACTAATACTAACCCTAGGCTAAGTATTATGCAAGTAGATAAACAAAACTTTCAAGCTATTGAGTGGTATGATTCAATCATACACTTGATAATGAATGTTACTTATCCTATAGGATTATCTAGAGAGAAAAATAGGGCCCTAATATTGAAGGCAACCCACTACTTGATCAAGAATGGAGTATCTTATAGAATAAATTTTGAAGGGATTTATCTGAGATGTATCTCATAGGAAGAATCCACCCAAATCATGAACACCTTTCATGAAATACTAGGTAGTATAGAATCATCTAGGAGAAACATGACCCTCCAAATTCATAGAGCTAGCTATTATTGGCCAACCATTTTTAAAGATGCTCACAAACATGTAATGGAATGTCACTCATGCCAAATATTTATCAGCAAGGAGCCAAAGGCAATAATACCTCTACAACCAATCATGATTGACAAACCCTTTGCTTAATGGGGGTTAGAATTTGTTGGTGTGGTTAACCCTAACTCATTTTAAGATCAAAAGTATGTCCTTACTACCACAAAATATTGTACAAGGTGTACTAAAGCTATAACCACCAAATAGTGTAGGATAAAAGAAGTGATCAACTTCTTGTAGGAAAACATTTGTACTAGGTTTAAACTATAGTATGTTTAGTATGTGACAATGGGTCTACATTCATATCTATAGAGATGACTAAATGGACTTATGATAATGTCATTACTCTCAATTTTTCATCCAACCATTATCCCTAAGGGAATGGAGAATCTAATTCAATAAATAAAAACCTAATGAAGGCAATCAATAAATCTATTGAATATAAGCCCATGACCTGGCATAAGCTCATTAAATTTTCAATTTGGGTTGATAGAATAAGAATCAAACAAGCCTTGAGAGCCTCACCTTTCCTATTGGTTTATAGATAGAAACCCATTTTTCCTATCACTCTCAAATTTCCTACATACAAATTTATGCAGGAATATATGGAAGAAAGCCAAGAGCTTGAAAACTCTAGATTTCTAGACATCATTCAAATGGAAGATGCAAGAGAGAAGGCCTTTGCTTATTTTATTAGGCATCAAACCATATTCAAGAGATGGTTTGATAAATAGCGAGACCTATTTCTCCTTTGGGACAAAGCATCTAAGCCTAAGGGAAAACATTGAAAATACACAGCTTTGTGGATTGGCCCACACCAGATTGTAGAAACATTAAGGAACAACACCTTCAAGATCAAAGATCTACAAGGAGTGGAGTTTACATTTCCCACCAATGGGTAATACCTCAAGAAATATTTCTTTGTTTCCCCTCTAGAAGTCTTCAAAGAGTAAATTGTAAGATCATTACATTAGTGTAGGTAGGATTATTAGTTTATTTCCATGTTCTTTCCTTCTCATCCCTTTTTTGTACATAGGCATGTACATATTTATTTATTTTCCTTTCCTAGTTTTTTTATGTATTTCTTTCCTATTTCTTTGTTCTTTGATTCTACTAAGTCCATAGGGACAATCTTGAGCTTAGAAGTTATGAAGTCTACTTGAAAACATGCCCCTAATTCAAAAATGTAGGTATGAAACCCTTAAATAGGATGACCATGGTTCTAAAACATAAAGCATAATGTTCTAGCATGGAAAAACCAATAACTACCAATGAAAAGGCTAATCATTTCATGAAACCCTAACCATTGCCTTGACCTCAAATTGGTTTTAAGAAGACCTATATTTATGGGGTGAAAACTCAAATTAGTAAGGGTACCCCAAACTATCAATTAATCAACATACTTGACTAAGATAATAATTAAAATCATTGGTGATTTTCCAAAGATCAGATACCTAACCAAATCCTAGAACCTATCTATCTTAGTTCCCAATTTGGTTGAAAGCATAAAGATCTAAGAAAATACTAAAATAAGGATACAATATAAAATCAAAAGCTTTTAGGCATAGATGATAATGGTAATCTTAACTAGGTGTATAAATGCCTAGTTGGTAGTGGAACAAGGCCATGAGTGATGCTAAAGGCATTTCTATTAGGGTTATGGATGCATGGCTAGTAATAGAGCAATGCCCAAGCCTTAAACTAAAAACATAGTTCCCAATGAACCTCTTAGCATATTTAAGTTAGTATAAATGATTAAGGACATGAAACCTAGAAGTAGTTTCTTGAATACCATGGTAAATAGTAAGTGGAATCAAAGCACACCATAGTTTGAATATGTCTCAATATTTGACCTTCAAAACACAAGTGCAAGGTTTGTTTCAACTATGGCCTAGTCTAGATGATGATATTGATCAAATGAAGTGGATGACCTAATAATGTGTCTAATCAAAGTCCCTAGGTTATAACATATTTCTATGTTCCCCCATGAGTCACCATTTTTTGGAACCAACATACCCCCATTTTTTGATTTGGGACCCTTGAGAAACCCTTAGAATAAAACATGGAAATTTCAGCATGTCAAGGTTTATAGAACTTGAAGGTCATCCACTTTTTTAAAAGGTAGGCTCATATGGGTTTTGATTTTCTTTAATCTAGACTAACAGTGATAGTGGGATTCATTTGGTTTCTAGTTGAAGGTTTCATGCGGTGTGTTATCGAAAATTCTATATTTCAAAACCGTAACAAACCCTCAATTCAAATTTTTAATAAAGGAAAGAACCAAATTGGTGAGAACCATTTTAAAATTCATTTATGGACATAAAAATAAAATGCATATTCTAGACTTAGTGATGTTTTTTTAACACAAATTAACTAAGAAACCTAGTCCCCTTTGTCATTTCCCCATTCTTCTAAATTTCCTTATGACCTAACTAATGTCATCTTGTAGGGTCCTTTTAATATTTTCCAACTTGGCCTAAGGTTTTACTAATAACTCCATAATGTATTCATTAATATAAGAATGACCTTAGTCTTAGTACCTTAAGCCTAAGTATTTTATGACTCTACAATCCAATCTTAACTCCTTTGCATCTTTTAGGATCTTATAGATGTCA
Source organism: Torreya grandis (assembly GCA_037957365.1). Classification (NCBI taxonomy): domain Eukaryota; kingdom Viridiplantae; phylum Streptophyta; class Pinopsida; order Cupressales; family Taxaceae; genus Torreya; species Torreya grandis. The sequence goes on from JARHVA010003067.1 coordinate 874,621, forward strand.
CTTTATCATGTCATTTGATCTAATGGAGTGAGGATAACCCAAAATTTAACTTAAATAATGTGCATCTTTCGTGATCCAATGATCCACACTTACTAGCAAGGACCCAATCGAATAGAGTGAAGAATAATTGAAAATTCAAAAGGATATAGAGGGCCCAAAAGATCTACATGTGTCACTTTTATATTTAAAAACCAAAATAAAATGGGTGCTACTTGAAAAAGTGACCAACCAAAATCAAGCTCCAAGATTGCAATTGATGGCTAACGCTTCATCGCCAATTTTGATCCAATAGAATAAATATAGTCCAATATATTGGGAGATCCTATAGATGTGACAAGTGGCATCCTCACACTAAACCATAAAAATTTGATGAGATTAAAATTATCATTCACATGAACATCATTTGATTTCTGTGAGGACATATTTGATGTCTATGTGATCATCAACCTTAAGCCTATCAAATAAAAAAACTTCACTAGGTTAAAATTAACATTCACACAACCATTATTTGACATTTGTAAGGATGTATTTATTAACTGCAAGACCATAATATTTAAGTTGATGAATTATTATGTTTATGGTTAAAATTCACTCCCAAATCTTGTTGGAAGACTCAAAAATGGCTTTATAAACTAAAGGAAATGCTCAAAAGATGCTCAAAATGGGATTCTTCAACCTAAAAAATATGGAAGTGGTCTTATGATCTAATTACTTAGTCTAAATTTATATGGAAGGGTCCTCATGGCATTTTTTAAAAAAGATCATGAACTTTAAAATATGATCTTATGCTAAGTCTTATTTCAAAAGGGAGGTCCTTACCACATAGAATATAAGCTAATCAAAGGTTTTCATATGTGGTGACCTAAATTATATAGATCCTCACCCCTTTGTTATAAATTAAAAGACTTAGAAATAAATTCCTTAGCTTAAGGTTTATTTCATGCTTAATAAATATGAAACAAACCTTAGCCTAAGGAACTTAAGCCTAAGTCATGATTTTAATAATGTGCTGACTTAACGTTTAGGCATTTTTGAAGATCAACGGTTTGTACCCCATCACTAGATTTGATGAAATTGTGAAAATGTGCCAATGAATTTTCAAAGGCTCATGATCTCACCACATGGCTACTACTCATTTGACGAGTGAATGATAAAAGGATTTGGAGCATAGAGAAGATACGTAAACACACCATGTTTCATGACCATGGGGTTTGCAATAGAAAAAACCTAATAATGGCTAAGGGCCTAAATTATAATCAATGTATTGTACTAATCCAAGATTTTGATCCTAAAATTTTAAATGAATAAGGTATTTTAAATACCAACAACTAGTGTTTGAATGGCATTTATGAAAAATTCCATGAAAGGTCCAAACCAATGCCACATGGGTGCGACGTAAGTAGAAAAAGACAAAATTTGAGATTTTATTGGCTCAAAAACACAAAGGTGTAAAGTTAAAGTTCCAAATAAAATAGAGGACATGTATAAGATGATGCCTATATATTCCACCATTAAAGCTCCAAAACCCTAAACCCTACATAAAAGTGATCCAAATAGACTTAATTTTGTTACAATTAGATCAAAGAAGAAACTAATTATATTTTTTAGGAACAAGAGAGATTTCATAGAGATCATCTATAATTTAGTGTGAATAATAAAAAAAGATATGGACCATGGTAGTTAATAGGTAGTAATTGAAGGAAGATACTAAACTCTATATAACAGACAATAAGGGCCAAATCTTTGAGGATATAAAACTAGACCTCACAAAATTGAACATCTAAGGCATTAGGAATTGATATGATCTCTTCTTCATGGTAAAATAATTTCAACACATTTCATAAGAGGAACATAGGAATGCCACCATGATCAAGTGACACTATGACCTGGTTATAGTCTAGATGGCTAGCCTTTATCATGCCATTAAAAAAATCAGGGTATTCCATTATATTGACATCTTTTCCCCCATATTTTTTGATTACAGAATAGATAATGAATGGATCATTAGGGAAGGGAACTCAAAAGGGGTAGCTTACATTTCTACTATTGATTTTAATAAGTACTACAAGCTCCCTTTCTCCCATGTGGAGCTTTCCAAGATTAAAGAATAGACCAACAACCATGATTTAGACTATAGCCTTAGACCCTAACTACACTAAGGACCTCATATATTTAGAAACCTTGAAGGTAAGATCATTATCATCTAATTAAAAGAGGCCATTAGGGTAATAATGACCCTATTGAATTGAGCCTTTGGTTCCCCTTAAGCTACTTGTGTGAATAAGATCTAGGTCCCATATGTGTACTACATGGTGGAGGAGAAACTTACCCCTCCAATTGGAGACTTAATTAGTGTTTTCCTAGCCAAAAAATTCAACTCCATAAAAATAAAGACCTCAAAACAATTCTTTATGGTGTCATACCTACTTGATGCCCTGCTTACTTCAATCACCTTCCCTAAGATTATGAATTGGTCACCAAAGGGAAAGACTACCATTTGACATTACTATTACAAACTACACATCTTTAAGTACAAGAATCACATGTAGTTTATTATGACTACATTTATCTAGCTATAGTGGAGGCCATCATGGGTGTTCCCATGGCTAGGGTCCACCCCCTGATCAAGAGGTATGTTGAAATGATAGGAGATGTATGGTATTATCTTGATTGCACCATTATCAAGATATAAGGAATCATGTCCTAACCTTAAAGGCTAATAGTATATGTTCCAAATAAGCTTGCAGAGTAGTAAATTACCTCCTAAATCATCCGCAACATTGATAGGACTTGCAAGGAAAAGAGTAAGGATCTACTTCATTCCTTTCCCTTGAATATTAGGAAAATCATAATAAAAGATTGGAAATAGCTAGAAATCATGTCCACACATAGGGATTTATTTGGCTTCTAGCTATATGAACTCAAGATGTGAGATATAAAGAATATAGTAGGTGAGCATCTAAAGGAAATGAAGCTTCCAAAGCTAGAATAGGTACATCAACATGGTGTCCATGACACTATATATATATATATATATATATTAAGGATAATAACTATGAGGAGGTATTGGCCATGATCTAAGGCCACAAAATTAAGCTTGAACATAGGTTAATCAAGGATAATTATCCATCTAGGGAAACATGGCATATGCATCTTTTGCAATATCACTTCCTACTTGGGCCATCTGAAATAGCCCATGATCAGCCTTAGGTAGAGAAACCATAACCCCAAAAATAGGTTTTTAACAAGTTTAAGATGAACAAGGTAAGAGAAAAGAGAAATTTATAGATGTGAAAATGGAAGGGAGGCCTGGATAGGGGACCCCATCTTCAACACTCCCATAGATGCCACCTTCCCCAATTCAATATGTATACATGATAGCCTTGGAACCAGGAGAAATAATTGAAGGTACCTTCAAGGATCTTATTAAATCTTATGAATCTAATAAGGAAGGGGAGCCCAAAGAAGATATAGGAAAGGAGCTTATGCCAATAACATCCCATGGGAATAAAAAGGTAGAGCTAGCACTAGTCCCTGTGGGACTAAAGAAGAGTCCAATACTGGCCTTCACTCATCCCAATAGTGAAGTAAATATATTTAGTGATGAGTTCCTAATTTATAGACTAGTCAATCTTGATTTGTTCATCTATGGGAAGTTATAAAATATCCCTTACTTTTCTCATTCTTGGGCCATGATAAGGGTCACTAATGTTGAAATACAAGATGATATGAAGCCTTAGATAAAGGCTATAGTAAATGAGTACGAAGAAAGAAGAATTTTGGCACTTTAAGGACTAAGAAGCAAGAAGATAGATTCTTTAAGAGAATATAGAAGCTTAGGTGTGGAGGTACCAGAACCTCCCATATTCAAGGAACCAATTACTACCATCCATTTCAACCCTAAAATAGCTAGGTTAGAAAGAATAAAAAATAGGACAACCATGTTTGGGATAGAATATTTCACCTTCCAAAATGTGGACCATTTAGAGGATTAACCCTTAAGGGAGGACAATAACTAGGTGAGCCTATCACTAATGAGGAAGATATGGAAAGTTTTATTATGGTCCTATCAACACAAGCTAAATCTAGAGTTTAGGGTTTGAAGCAAAAGATCTAAAATTTGGAAAGAGATAAGGAGAACTTGGAAAATAATTATATTACTGATAGATACAATGATCAAGTTACTCAAAAAGTAATTTTGTGACATGTTTGAGGCACTTAAGTCAATTAAGCTAAGGCAAAGTGCATTGAAAGGGAAATGTGTACTAGTTAAGAGTTTAGTTACCTAGTGGTAGACTTTAGAGGATAGAATAGCCCAACTCCTCAACATCCAAGCAATGAAGTAGATCCCAAACTTTAAGACCATCAATATCAGACATTTGAGTGCAATTCTAAGGATTATGATTGAAAAGTTTTAGAATTTAAGTGCATGGCATAATGGTATAGAAAGGGTCCTAAAAGAAGATAAGGAACTAATTACAAGAGTTGAACAAATTCTTGGGACCATGATTATAGATCTTGAACAACCTAATTCCCTTGGGATTTTAAGTGATGAGGAATTCAAGCATAGGGTCACTTTAGGAATCGAGTAAATCAAAGGAAAAGGTTAAGGTAAATCTAGGCTGATAATAGCAAAATCCTAGGCATGATACTCAATATAGGAGAAATAATAAATGAAGTCAAGAGCATCAAAGAGGCCATGGATAGGAATGAAAAAGAATTTGATGACATGGTATACCAAGAGGAAGAATAGATAATGAAGCCTACTATGGATCTATAACTACTTGATGAGCAACATGAGAGATAAATGAGTATGCTCTAGTAGTGACAACTAGAGGCCCCACCATCAAATTAAGCACTATTATATCTTGTAAAGTTTTGTAACATTTTGAAATAAAATATTCCATTATAAAGGCATGTGCTATTTTTTTATCATATTTACCTCTAGGTCAGTATAATTGTAAAAATCAAGTGTATTTTATAACTTATAAGGACAAATGTCCTTATCTTTGTATACCTATATCTTGTTATTGACCAGTGTACTACATAATCTTCCTATAATGGCATGCATTACCATTTGTAAAAGGTAGATATTTTTTAGCCACTTTGTACAATTTAGAGAAATTAATAAAATAAAAGGAATTCTATGAAGATTTTCCATGTTTGATGTGTTAATTATCTTTTTTTTAGCTTTTCTCTCAACTGCTAGTTAAGGTCTTGAATTTGAATTGTGTTTGGGAATTCTAAGTTTTATCCTAGTAATCATAAGTTTTCTAATTTGTGAAACCTACCATATTATCTCAAAGATCTTTTGTTCTCCTTCATTTTTATTTTACTTTGTTACTAGATGTGCATGTGCTATCTAATAATTATAGTAAATCTTTAAAGAACTTGTTTTTACTTGTGATTCTTCACACTATCCTTTGAAATTGGATTGGTATATAGTGGAATTTTATCTTAGGATATTTTACATTATATATTACTTTGAATGCATACTCAGTTGAAATGGATGCTTTGTCATAATTTTTAAGGCTAAAATTGGTAATCACTCTTTTCTTTTCTGCCTTACCTTTCTCTTTTCTCCTTTTTACCAAGATCACTTTAGTTTTAGATTCATTCTAAATATCCATTTAGATTAGTATTTAGCCTAAATATGGAGTTTAATTCAATGAAAATTAGCATAGATTTATATTAATTCATAAAAAATGGACCAAGGTGGCTCCCAACCACCAAACTATATAAATATTTTGGAAAATTTTATCTTGCTGTACCAATTTTTCACCACAGGCAACTAGATTACCAAAACCTACAACTCATGTCTTGTATTTTCAAGTTATAAAATGGGATGTGTTATTTAAACACTAAAATAACTTGTGGTTCAACATAACCCTAACTAGGTCCTATGTTTCCATATTCACTAAACTAAAAACAAGTAAAGTAAAATATAATCTAGTGTTCATCAAATCTTATGGCACAATATGGGGGTTAGTAAATAATAAAAGTAAACATGCATAAGGGAATCCTAATGAAGCATATATATATAATTCAAAATCCATTATTATGCTACTTCTATCTACTAAAGAGAGGATCAAACTTTGAGATACTTACCTAGAAGATGAACCCATCGAGACTCAATCTCTCCCTTGGCCAAATGTGTTTCTCAAGAGGTTGTTGTGTTTTCTAAGGATAATTAAGAAAGGCCAAAGCATCTAAGACTTATTCACAAGACAATATTCCTCTCAAAGTAGAAACCTTAAGCTAAGACTCCTCAAGTATAGTGGTGGAAGAGCAGATTATAAAGAAGCATAAATGAATAATAACTCTTTCCTACTATCTAAGAGTGAAAAAATGGATGTGCTTATATAGGTATATCTAACCCTAAATCATTTTGGAATTTTTTATTGACAAGGTTTAACTGATCAACCTAGTTTCACAATTAAAAAAACTAACTAGGTCAGTCAGGGGCTAGCCTAGTCCCTAATAAGTTTTCTCAATAAAAATACAAGGTCGATGTGGTATATATAGTGATGTAATTTTTAAAAAAGGGATATAGGCTAGAAAAAGGACTAATTACTATGGTAAATTACTAGAGGAGTGTGTAAGATGAGAGGTAAATCTTAGGGGAATGTTTTTAGGAGCTAGTTGGATAGGTAATAAGTCAAAATAATGGATAAAAATCATGTGAATCACCAATGGTTTGCCCACCCCTTTTTTTGTGCACAAATGGCCTATCAGGGGGGAATTTAAATTGGTAGAGGGGATAATGAAGTAAAAACCAAAGAAGAGGAACTCTTTATCAAAGTCAAACAACTTAAATTAGGTTTTTCAAAATAAGAGGAATTTTGACCTTAAGGAATCTAAATAACTTATCTTAGCCACACAAGTCTTAGGTCAATAAATTAAGTATTTATATCATCCCATGTAGGCTATATGTTGAAAATTAAAATGGACCTACCTTCCCACAACATGTCTCTCATTCCTTAGGACCCCTTATAGAGTCATCCGTTTACCATGAAGATTGGGTACTTTTGTGAGTAAGTAGGTATAACCATAAGGTTTATTGAATTATCCTATTCCAATCTAGTGACCTAATGAAACCCAATGGACCTTGGATCTATTTTGAGGCCAACTTTGGAGTTTGAACTTTTATTAGAGATAAGATATGTGCTTGTAATCACATCTTTTGGTGTGATTTTGACTTTTTAGATTTGTATGTTAACTTTCATATATCATTACCTCTTTGTTGCAAATGATTTGGATTTTAACTTTATTGATGTTTATTTATCTCCTCCTCAATATGGATTTGGAAAACCAAACATGGGTGTTAAATATGATTTTCATTTGAATACTTGGGACTTAGATTCTAAGAGAGCAAAATTTAGAGAGCATGGTGTCTAAGAGTCTCATAAAGTTAGGTGAAATAAAAGTGTTATCTTGAATTTGAACTTGTTTTATCCAATGTGGAGTGATATAAAATGAAATCAAGAGGAACGAAACATGAAATAATTTGAAGTACTTCAAATTAAAAAAATGTGACAAAGGGAAAAAAAGGGTACAATGACAGTAAAGTGTGATTCCTTATCATAAGAATGAGGGAAATTTAGGAAAACATGCTAACATAGATTGTTATGTAATTTTTATCTATCAAAATAAGTAAAATCTAAAGATAAGAAAAGATATCAAGAATTAGTAACCATTACAAAACACATTATAGAAAAGGAATGAAAAAGATGGTGATTTTATGAGGAAGAACGGGTCCTATCCATGGGCTTACACTAAAACTCATAAAGGAGAGACCCATGAGGGTTAATAAATCATGATAAAAATGAGAAAACAAAGAAGATAAAAGTATATCATGAGGAATATTGGGTCCTATCCATGGTTTTACAATGAAACTCATGAGAAAAAGGGGAACCAAAAGACCAAAAGGGAGGACTAAGGTTTCTAAAAATATAGAACTACTGTAGAGGGTGAGATCCATGTAAGTATCATACAAAAAGTGTTCGATAGATAACATATAGAAAACATGAAAATAAGGGAGGGATCAGGCAAAATACTTCTTGAGGAATTATATATTAAAGGGTTCTTTTAAAATATGACCTTGATTATTGAAAGTGATAAATACTTGGACCAAGAATATCCTTGACTACATAAGGACCCCACCATTTTTGGATGTATTTACCTTATTTGTCATGATTGTAGTCTAATTTAAGGATAAGATCACCAATATTAGATGTGTGAACTTTAACTCATTTTTTATGTTGTTTGTTAATATGGGCCTTGTATTGACAATTATATTCCAAAGTAGAAAGATGGTGTTCATCAAGTAGATTGAGAGAATGAAGGTGAGATTCACATAATTATTCATAAGGTATGTTATCATGAAGAGGTATATAAAGAGAGGTAAGATAAAATTCTAATAAAACTACTTATTTAGATCCATATACTAGAGATAATGGTTTTGCCTCAATGATAGTACATATGTTAGTGAAATAGGCCCAAAGAGTAGGATAAATATTAAGGTACCAATCCATGTAGGTTTCATAAAATATATTTTGGATACTTTTATTAATAATTTTTTTTGTGGCCTTGTTTTGTGAATTACATTATTGATTATAGGGTGTGGAGAATTTTTGATTGATTTTAAATTTAGTAAAAAGCTATTTAGTATCTTTGTTTTTAAATTTACCACCATTGTATGAAATGATAGTATTAGGGACACCAAAGTGGAAAATGATTTTATTAAGGATGAATTTTGAGGTGGTGGTGCCATTTACATTAACAATGGGCATAAGCTCAACCCATTTGGTAAAATATTATATGGTTGTGATCATAAAGACATGCCATCTTGAGATTGAGGTAATTTTCCTATGATATCTAATCCCCACATAGAGAATCACTAAGGAGATTATATGGTTTGAAGTTTGGATAGAGGTGAATGAATTAAATTATCATGAAGCTAGAAAGGAATACACTTTTTAACAAATTTGATGGCATACTTTTCAAGAGTGGGCCAAAAGTATCCCATACATAAGTATTTGTAGTTTGTAACATGTCTACTACAATGGCCACCACAAATGCCCCCATGTTTTTGTTCAAGAAAAGGAGGAACCTCATCTTTCATAACGTAGTAGAGAAAGCTACCTTTATAATTATGGTAATATAGGATCTTATATATAAATAGATACTTAAGAGATTATTTGTAAATATGAGTCTTTTCATGGGATTCTAGATTAGGAGGATAATTTTGGTGTTCTATAAATATAATGATGTATTTATATCATGGGATTTATCAAATGGTGATGGCCTCAATGTGGAATATAAGCAAATCATTTGGTTGAGTAGAAGATGGAGATTTTTTTATTTGGATAAGAACATGTGGATCAATAATAACTTGGTACAGATGAAAAATAGATGTTAAAAAAGTGAGGCAATTATTAATATAATTTTGATCTTGAGGGATAGACTTGATGGTGAAGTAAATGAAACATATGGTGAGATTAGTTGTAATTTGATGATAAGAAATGTTATTATCACTTTTGCATTGGTAATAACCATTGACTTGGTGGTAAATGAGTTAGGAATTGTCTAAAGCATGTAGGAATTAGATATATAAATCAAGGTAGCTCACATGCCTAAGATTAAAGCTTCATACTCAACAATGTTGTTAGTGACATAAAATGTTAAGAGAAAAGCTAAAGGGATGATTTTTCCAAGAGAGATCATAAGAATACAACTTACCCTAGCTCCTTGAAGTCACTTAGCACCATCAAATTAAAGGGTCTAAGTATCCTTGTGTAAATCAACATTAATTTTAGGATGTTCTTTGATAACTAATTTTGGTTTAGGAGTATCGGGGAGGATAACAGTTTCATTGATATTACTTGATTCAAGATTAGTAGTGAAGTTATGGAAGTAATATTTAATAGATATGGCTTGGTTAAGACCTTCAATATAGAGAATATTATCATTATGAATATTAGCTTGAAGGTGGTCGGTAGTGGGAATAGGATCTATGGAAAGTTTATTAGTGATTATTTATCATTTGATAGATTTTTGAGTAATATTTTTGAGATAAAATTCCATGAGAAGTACCATCCACTTTCTAATTATGTCTCTAGGAAAAAAGGTTTTGGATAAGAAATGATGAAGGGGATCAAAATGGATGATGACATAAGTGGTCTAATAAAGCATATGATGTTGAGGTTTTTCAACTATAAAATATATGGTGAGGTAGTCACATTTGACTTTTGTGTAATTTTTCTCATAATGAATGAGGCCTCAACTGATATAGTAGATGACATATTCTCTTCCAGTATCATCTTGATGGGTAAGCATTGCCCCAACTAATATGTGTGTGTAAGAAGTATATAAGATCAAATGTTGATCATTTGATTGGGGATGAAGGGTAAGTGGGTGAAGCAATGATTCTTTCATGTTATCAAATGCTTTTTGACAGGTATCTATACATTTTAAATCATTGCCTCTCTTAAGAATGAAATTGACGGAGTGGATATGGTAAGCCATTTTGAGGATGAATAATCTAATTTACCCATGTTTAACAAAATAAGTGTGAATGTTCAGAATGGATTGATGGATAGAAATATTGAGAATAACATTAATATTAGTAGGGTCAACATCAATGCCATGAATATAAGCTAATAATCCTAATACTTTTCTAGATGTGACACTAAAAACATATTTGTAATGATTTAGTTTAACTTTATATTTAAGAAGGTGGTAAAAAATGATTGTAAGAAAGATGAGTCTTACAAAATTTAGAATTAGAAATGAGATCATCCACATAGGTTTCTACAATTTTGTGAATAAGATCATGAAAGATATGAGTCATTTCTCATTAATAAGTAGCTCTAGCACTTTTGAGGCTGAAGGGCATTTTAACATAGCAATAGGTTCTCCATTCTATGTTGAAAGTTGTGTTACATTGGTATTTGGGGGAAATGTGAATTTGGTTATGGGCTAAAAAATCATCCATAAGAGTTAACATTTCATAACTAGTTGTGGAATCAATGATGGCATCTATTGAAGATAGAGGGAAATCATCTTTAGGATAAGCAAGATTAATATTATGAAAATTAATGCAAATATGAATGACTAAGATTAAGATTACTAAAATTAATGCAGATGAGAATGGGTACTAAGAAGTGAAGTATTAATAGGAGGCACATGACCTTTAGGAGCTAATTCAAAATCTATGGGAATGGTGTGAACATCTTAGTTGAAAGTATGTATTTGAGCTAAAGTTTCCTGATAATGTTGAACATCTAAGACATGAGATTGAGATTGGGCTATGATGTAATTATCATCATAGGTTGGAGAAATGGTACATGCTTGAGATTTAGGGGAGGTTTCAAAACATGAAATTTCAATGTTGCTAAACTTACATGGAGACATGATTAGAGGATCTTGGAATAATTTGGTCACTCTATAATCATTACGTGTGAAGGTGTCTTCTAGGTAAGAAGGTTCATGAGCATTACATGGAGTGAAAAAATTGGTGATCTCATCAATAAGAATAATAGTGTGATCATAAGGTAATAAAAAAGGATTAGGCCATTTTGATATATAAGGAGGTATCTTAGTAGTGTTTTAAGTATGTTGCAGGTTATTAGGTTCATCATCATCTAAATTAACTAGAGTGACCCATAAGTCTAGATTGATGTTGATGAGTTTGATCAAGGGAACACTATTGATTGCAGGAATGTTAATAATCTGATATTGAGATTTTAGATTATGAAGGTGAATAATCCAAGGTTCAGAATACAATTCATGCTCATATTGTTAACCATTATGTAGGAATTTTATGCATTGCATACCATAAGAGGCAATGGCCCTCATTCTGTGAGTCCAAGGACATCTAAGGATTATGTTATAAGATAAGTGAAAATAAAAGACCATAAGTTTAATTTGAATGGTATTGGGTCTAATTTTTAGAGAAAGCCAAATACAACCATGTGGTTTTTTATTATTTTTATCAAATCCATGATGGGTAAGGCAAATTTTTTTGAGATGATCCTTATTATAGCCATGTTATTTTATAAGCCACAAATATGTCATATTAATACCAAAAACTTCATCAATTGAATCCTTATGAATAAGTCTAGTATTAATGGCTATTTTAAATAATAGGGCTAGATCATTGATGTAAAAAAGGAATTTATCATTAATCATGTCATCTTCAAGAAATTTAATATATAGTTTGGAAGGACACATGGATTCAATGGTATGCACCTTGGTAGGTTGAGGCTCAATAGAGGGTGGTTATTCATTTATTAATATGGGTCTTCAATTTATTGTAATTATGTGTAAGTAAATTGAGATGATAAGGGGAAGTACAAAATAATTATATAAGTGTAATCTTTCAAGGCATGGAGTTAAGTTCTTCAAGAAAGTTCAAATGGGATTTAGAAGAACTAGTGTAAGGTTTAGAAGGTAAGGTAGATTTTGAAGGAATGGAATTGGTTTGGGGTTTAGAAGGAGGAGTTGGTTCCTCATGGGATTCTAAAGCTAAATGATTAGTTGCAGTATCTTTGAGAATTTGGTCTTCCAAAGACGTTTTCTTAGGTTTTGTGATAGGATCTTTGTGAGTTGGTTTGTGATGATAATTGATCTTATTTATATTAACATATTAAGAATTGTTGTAATATTGGTCATAGTCATCATAAATAACACAAACATCCTTGGTGTTTTATTGAGGATTAGATGTTGAAAAATATTTTTTCTTTTTAGAAGAACAAGAATTGGGAGCTAGTCATTTTTTAGAAGTAGTATTGTACTCTTGACAATAAAGTTGAATCATTGCTTTATGATTGAAGGAATCACCAAGCATGTAGGAGACAAAAAAATTAGTAAGCCCTTGAAAATTTTCATGGGAATGATCAATGTTAGTGTGGAACCAACATAATTTATTAGGGTCATGGCACTTAGGAGTATTTTTAAGATAAGTAAAGGGTTTAGAGGGTGATAAGAATTGTTTCATTTGATGCATAATTAGTGGTATGTGAGAGGGTAGGTGTTACTATCTTTGGCAAATCTTGGTTTGGTTTGAAGAATATTTTCAGTAATGGTATTAGTATAAGTTTAAAAAGATCCTTTAAGGAATTTGGTATTGAGTTCAAATTGTTTCATCAGGAAGTCTTGATGTTTGTCTTAGTCAAGAACTTCCTTAAGCATTTGAGGGACACAATTTCAAACCCTATATTGAAGTGGAGTTAAAGTAGTTATAAAGAGCTTGAATAATTTATCATTAGTAATTTTATGGTCAAATTTATGAGCTAGAGATTTCCATCATTTGATAAAATCATGATCTGATTTAGTGGGAGATTACTTAGCATTGATTAAATGGTTAAGGTAATTTTTGGGAAGGTCATTATGTTGAAACTATTTAACTAGAGTATTGATGAAATCCTCAAGTTACTAAATAGAATTTTGGGGAATTTGGATATATAATTCCAATACATCACTAGTGAAGGTTGTAACTAGAATTCTAGTTATGGTGAAAGTATTAGTTTTGATCCACTCTTTATATATATATATATATATATATATATATATATATATATATATATATATATATATATATATTACCAAATGATTTGAGAAATGATGCAAGGTGTTTAGTCCCATCATACTTGATAGTTGGAGATATGCTACCAATATCAATGGACATAATGAAAGGATATAAAGGCTCATTTTGGATGTTTTGAAGCATTTTGTTATTCATAAGAGGTTGAGGAATACCATTTCCTAAGGCATCTCTAACAGGTGGAGGAAAAAAATTGGGATTGGCTTGGAGATTGAGAACTAGAGGTTAATTAACTATTTTGATCAAATAATGTTTTAATTGCATCATTTGAGAGGTGTTAAAGGTTTACATTATATTAATTTGTTGTATTACTTCCTCAAGAAGGTGAGTCATATCAATTAGAAAGTTGATGTTTGTAGGAGAATGACCTGAATTGGTATTACAGGAGGGTTCTTGTAAGGTGGATTACCAATGGGATTATTGGATAGAATTGTGTCAAATTTTCCCAAATTATGTCAAAAATATTAAAGATTAGAATTATCTTTATAGGTAAAAAAAGGATCAGATCCACCTGCTTCATCTTAGGGTGTGATTTGAATCATGTTATACTCCTTAGATGAAGGAGGGGAAGAGGTGCTCCAAGAGTGAAGGTTCTCTTGGGAGGTAAAGAGCTGGAGAAAGGAATACCCCATATAGTGTCTAAATGGATTTAATTTTTCCAAGAACATTCTAACAGGGGACTTCATGATGTGTTGAGAAAATGAATAGAATGCTAAATAAAGAAAAATAGAGAACTAAATCATCCAGATAGGATAACTAAGTTAATAATAATAGTATAGAGTTGACTTGGTCAACTTAATACTACTAGATATGAGGTAGAAAAGAGTACAAAGTTGACCAAGTCAACTAAGTATTGAAAATAAGGATAGCTTAATAAGGATACAAAGTTGACCATGTCGACTTAGTATTATAACTTGATTGGCATAAAAGAGTAATGGGTCAACCAGGTTGACTTAGTATTGTAGGTAGGGAAAAAATTAGTTTGTAAAAGACTATATCAATCAAAATGATAGTGTGCTAAAAATAGGGAAATATTTTTTAATGTAATTTGAAGAAAGAAATGGAGGCAAACACGAACAATTAGATTAATGAGAATGATCTAATTGGTGGACAACACAAAACCTTGCACCAACACTAGTCAATGCATATTTTTGTAATAAAATATATAATCATATAGAGAGTGTATTCAACTAAAAATTAAATGCTAACTAAATGGTCATCCTTGGTGTTGTTAGACTAGTATAAAGTGTTATTTTAAGTGTGATAGGGATGTTAACTAAAAATAGGGAACTAGAAATCAATCAATGGATGGTTTCATGATGTTTAGGTTGAAAGGGATCTATGTTGGTAATGGTATTGGCTTGGTCTTAGGACCTACGCTCTGACTTCACCATCCCATAATGATAAGGTTGATGGGTGAGTTTCCAATATATACCATTAATCCCATGTTTATACTTGGGGATAAAATGAAGTCAGATTCTTCAAGGTAGGCCTTGGGAAGATAAATTTTGAATTCATTTTAAAATTTGTGTGATTTGGTAGTGTGTGAAAAAAGAGAAAAATAGTGCAACTAAATGGTATTTTAAAAAAAAACCACCTTATTAAACTATGTGAACTAGTCTAAGCATACAAACAACTAAAAATGAAAGTGTGAAGTAATTACTAACATATAGCTATTAATTCCCAAATTAAGAATGGTACAGAGTCGATTCAGATGATAGTGTATTGAAACATTATAGAAAAAATTCAACTAGGTCCTTACTATTTTATAGAAGCAAGAGTCCTTAATAATTATGTTAACTAGGTCAACTTAGTATTATAGATATAAGACATGCTATATAATTAAGTTAACCAAGTCAACTTAATTTAATGTAGGATTATAGTTTTAAAGACCAAAAACATACACAAAATAGAATTGTAATGAAGTAATTTATTAAAAGAGAGAGAAATAAAGGAAACTTGGTGGCTTGTAAGATGCTAAAGACTGTAAATTTCCTATTGAAGTGCCTTGAATGTTGTTTATAAGTTTTGACAACTAAGTTAACTGGATTGACTTAGTTATATGAAACCTTATTTTATAAAGCCTATTAAAATGACTAAGTTGACTTGTGCAACTTAACTTTTTATCTAAATGCTAATTAGAATACTAAGTCAACATATTCTACTATTCTAGGATTGAATAAGATTACCATGTTGACATGATTGATCTAATGACTTGTATTTGATGAAGATGTGCAGAAAAAGAATAGACTCATTTTTATGTAACACACACATAAGTTAGAACTATACTAGCCTAGTCGACCTAGTATCACAAATATAGAAAAATAATATAATGATAGAAATTGAAAATGTGAAAGAAAACTTGAAAGGGTTAGATTCACATTGGATTCACAAAAATATATACAATGGAAATTGTATCAAATCTATAAATTAATCCTATCTAAGATGAGATATATCCTACTTACACTTCCAATTGGGGATTTAGATAATCAAGTTCATGACCAATATGGATTTTTTAGACCTAACCAAGGGATATCTTGCCACAATAATATCACTAGGGAGGTTTCCAAATTCTCCAATCAAGAAAAACTATCTAATAACCCTAATTGGGTCCTAAATTTTCATATTCACTAAACTAATAACAAGAAAAGTAAAATATAATGTAGTGCTCACCAAAGCTTATGGCACAATATGGGGGTTAGTAAATAATAAAAGTAAACATGCATAAGAGAATCCTAATTAAGATATGTATAAGTAAAACCTTAATGCATGGATATATATATATATATATATATATATATATATATAATTTTAAATCGACTACTTATGCTACTTCTATCTACTAAATAGAGGAGAAAAGTTAGAGATACTGCAACATGAACGTGTTGAGACTAAATCTCTCACTTGGCCTTAGTTGATTTTTAATAGGTTATTATGGATTGTAAAGATCAATGAGAAAGGCTAAAACATCCAAGACTTCTTAGCAAGAAAAGATTCTTATCCAAGTATAAACCTTAAGCTAAGACTCATTGAGTAGAATGGTAGAAGAGTATATTTTAAATAAGTGTAAATGAATAATAACTCTTGCCTACTCTCTAATAATTGAAAAATAGATGTGTTTATATAGGCAAATCTAACCCTAAATCCTTCTAGAAGTTTTATCCAATAAGGTCGACCTAGTTAACTATGGGCTGAGATAGTCCCTAATAATTTTTTTCAATAAAAATACAAGGTTGATGTGGCCAACATAGTCATGTAAACTATAAAAAAGGGATATAGGTTAGGAAAATGGATAATGAAGGTGGTAAATTACTAAAAGAGTGTGTAATATGGGAGGAAAATCTTAGGGTAATGTTTCTAGGATTTGGTTGGTTTGGTAATAAGTGATGATAAGGGAAAATAATCTTGTGAAGCCCCAATGGTATACCTACCCTTTTCAAGTGTACCCCTTAGAACATGCACTCAGAGAGATTGAGACTCATTAGGTTTTTACAAGATATAAATCATCAATAATTAATAAAGTGTGAAAATATTATGTGTATACAAGGAATTAAAAAATATAAATTATTTACATGATTCTTTAGTCCACATACCCCTTCACCTTTCATAAGAAGATTGGGTTCCCATGAAAAATGTGTGCAAAGATACATACATAGAGAAGTTTATTTGTAGGGTTCTAAATGCATTATAGACATTCTTGTACACTTAGTTATGGTTAATGAACCTTATATCCTCAATAAACCTCAATCATTCATGGATTATAATTTAATATGGGTCATCAAATCATTATAAGAGCATTTGGTCAAACTCCTTCTGTGGTGAAAGATATGAGCACTCAAATAGGAAACTCAAACTTAGTGTGTGGACTATGTAGTTATAATTTCTCCTTAAGGACCAAATTTAATTTAATTTTTATTATTTTTGATTAAAAACACCTTTCTTATACTTGTAACAACTTCTCACATCTTTTCAGGAAGTCATATTCCATTGTAATGTCTGCAAGTGTCTTCATGTGGTGTAGGCCTTATAGGTCCTTAGACTGGTTTTAGGCCTAAAAGGCCTAATACTAAGTTTTTATGGTTTGAGTCACCTAGAAGAGGTTATTAAGGATAAAAAATATCATAATATCTATCTTCCACTTGTTTTTAACTTTACACAACTATTTCAAATGACTCAAACTCCAATTTTACTCCTCTCTCAAGTGGTTGCTTATAAGATAGTAATGTCAGTCTTTATGTGATATGACAAGGTCTAAAAGTATTTTATCCTCCTTGAGGGGAATTTTTTATTGATTTTTAACACTAATATTTATTCCTATAATTTTCACCATCTTCTTAAAGACCTATACTATCTTAATCTTTCTACCCTAGGGTTTACAAGCAGTCATAGCTTCTTAACCCTTGACTGACTAAGTTTGGTGACTTTTCTATCTTAAACTAAGTTATTATATATCATAATATTTTTAAATTTCCTTATAAATATAATTTTATATTAAAATAGATATATTATGTCTTGAAACACCTCTCAACCTAGATGATGCCATCATTACTAGCATAGTACATAGGCTTGTTTGCATATGTCATCCCTCAAGTGTAATTACCTTAAAAATATAAATATGACCTAAATAAAATAAAATATTAGTAATATAAATATAATATCCTATCTATTATAAAAAATTCATGAATATTAAAACTTTGTATTTCTCTCATAAGACCCTCAATTTGAGTCTCTTGTCTCTTCTATGACTGTTCGTGACTACAGGAGGTCTGTGCTAAAATATTGAGTGATTCCAATGGTCATGTGGTATTAAGAATGGAATGAGAAAATTTATAAATTCATGAAGATAATTTTTACCAAAAAATAATTCTTTATTAGACCTATATATACCTTAAAATCACACATTTATCCAAAACTATCTTACAACATTGACTGTATGTGTAGGCAAGATTGTGTTTTCATGTTAAAGGAATGTGTTTTAGTGTTTACCATTGTATTTGGGTGTAAAAATTATTTATAATTCTTGATTATTTTATATAAAATATTATTTCAATTACTCATTGCCTTTCATTAGTCACTTCTTGGACCTATGCTAGTGATGATAATACTATATCTCTTCAAAGACTGTCAAACCTTACAACCTACCAACACTTGATATAGATGATGATTAGAGGGATGGAAGTCTTTGATATAAATTATAAATTTAATTTTCAGATTTAATATATATAAATTAATTTATACCTTATTATTAACCCCTTTATTTAGTATACTTTCTCTTCAAGGCATATTAGGCTTCTTTCTCTAATGCATAGACATCTCTGTGTATTATCATGATTTGTTAGTACATTTCATGGAGATAATGATATTTATGTAGTTTTAATCGTGAAAATTTATCATTTGGTTACATAGGTAACCTCACATTTCCTTATTTAATGGATGTAACTTATACTACACCTTTAGGCTATTTGGATAGAATAATGCAATTGACTACCTAGTATGGTTGTAGGTGGTTATTATAAGGGTGGCCTTGACTAGACCTTGATTTGGGAAACCATATTAATTATATTTATGATTTAATAACTCAATTTTCCTTATGAATATTTATATGAGATGAGATTCTACCATTAGAGTATTTTGCTCTCTTTCTCTTCATGCTTAAAGGTAGGCCTATATTTTTTACAAGGCTATAGATGATGAGTTGAGTGTAGAATGGTTATGTTATTCATGTGATTGAACTTCAAGGTTTTGATATAAATATTCAATATAACACCTCCTTCAAGTGATCTCAAACCTAGTCAGCAAGATTAACTAGTTTCAAGTCATAACAATGCCTTCTTGACAATGGATGTGATTCAAGATTGCATAGTTAAAGATACCTTGCTATAGGTAAAGATTCCCATGGAAATGTATCTTAAACTAAATTTGGTCCTCACCCTGAGTTTGTCTTTGATATTACCTCATGTGAAATATTTAATACATTATCACCTAAATATTAATTACTCCACCCTTTATACATACGCTTTTCTTCCTTATAGGTCTAACTGTGTGCAACCTTTTTGATATTTGTATAGACTATGCATAGTCTTAGGCCTTGAAACACACTGAAAAATCTCCAAAGTCACTGAACTAGTCTTTAATGATATTAAATTTTATTTAATATATTAATTTATTTCAAATTTATCTTCAATTTTTTTTGACATTTATCCAAGCTTACATCTTTGATCTCACCTTTCTTAGTATGGCTATAGGTGGAGATTCTTGTTACTTATACAAACCGTGGCAAGGATTGGGTTCATGACTAAGATTTAGGGGGATACCAAAATGGTTATGATGCTATTATAAGTGGATAAAAATTTAAACATTGCTTAATATTAGCCTCAACCATAAACTTTCCATGAAGTTGATCTTAGCACCATATTATGGATGTCCTTAAAGCTTGGATGGAGATAATGATTTCTCTCTTATTTATCAGAATTTTAAGGTCTTATGTACCTTATTTCATAAACATCATGTTTCCAGTAGACTTTATTCCTATTTTTTAGTGAATACCTATGATTAAATTGGATGGTATGTGGTGAGATGGTGTTTGACATAGAGATGATAATGGTAATGGAGTGAAATACATGAAATAGTGATAGAAAACAATGAAAAGATTGTGTGATGGGGATGAAACAAGATAGAGTGAGAATAACATTGAATCCTATCTCTAATAAGTCTTGAATATCATGAAGCATTGGAACATATACCAAATAGTCACACCACTTTTAAGGCTTTTGAGAAGCATATACTACTACAAATAGAAGCCTAGGAATTTAATAATAACCTTATCATATGCTAAATTTCCTTAATCTTTACTAAAATAGGATTATGAAGGTGCTTGAGGATGATTTATGATATCTAGGATATGAATCATCATTAAACTTTGAGAAAAATGAGGATAGGATATATGAACAAGAATGAGATCTCTTAGGCAGTCACCAACTATGTCTTGATAACCCTAGATCATATCTTGAATTGTACAAGCTCTCTTTATATGCTTACAGACTATATATTTGCATTATATGTATTTTTGAGTTCCATATGACCCTACACATATGAAAATAGGTTGATTAATTACATGGAAATGTGGGTCATTCTCCTAAGAAAATCCATAAAATTGATTTTTCCTATCATGATGCCCAGATGATAATAAATCTCAAAAAACTGGTTGCTTAATTGGATGAAGGATACTTGATGAGTGTCTTGAATTAAAAATGATGGTTCATGAAGGAGATAGAGAAACTAATAAAAAATAAACATATTTGGAATCTCTCTAAGACCTCTTTTTCCCAAAATTTTAGACCTTGGTTTTCTCTCTCATGCTCGTACCATGTACAAACTTGAAGGATTATCACTATGTGAAAAGAAGAAAGGTGAATGAAATGAAATGTTTTTGAGCATATAGGAGATATATTTTACTTGAATATTCTTTGAAATACTTTTTATACCTCCATATTCATAATCATGATCCTTATTGTACAAAAATTGTCATATAATTATGTACTTCTACATGAAAACTCATAAAAATAACTTTTTCTTTGCATTTATTTCACACTCAAATCTTAAACCCCCAATTTAGGGTAATAATAATAATAAAAATACTCAAATATAATTTTATAAAAATAATTAAATCTTTTTACTTCTTTATGTGGACAAATTTGGAATGTGTGAACTCATTGGAGGCCTCTTCTATGCTTTAGATTGGATTAAGAGTCATTTTCAAAGCATGAACACTTGAATTAAGGAAATTTAATGAATATAAATATGTTTTAAGGTATTTATAATTATTTTAATTTCAATTTTACTCAAAATTTATCATTAAATGACAAAATTTTAGTTTTAGGCAATATACACATAGTTTTGCAAAGTAAGTTTGTCACTAAATGTCATAAAAGCATATTATAGCCTCCTAAAAGGTTTCAAATATACTTTTTATGAATTTTTATCATATTTGAAAAGTTTATATGTTATTTCATACCTTATATACACTAAATTATGCTATGAAATCTCATGACAAGTTGAAATTAAGACAAGATCATGAAATTCACTCTCTTCATATGATGGTTAAAGACATCAAGATGGTCAAACACATGACTTAAAGACCCAATATAGCTATGAAATAAATAATTTTTAGCTTTATCAGTTAGAATTTTGCCTTGATAGGAAAAATTACCAACATTTTTGGCAACTCATAGGGATTGACCAACTTGTTGGTCAAGATAACTCACTAGATTTTCATATGACAAAGATAGTTTTAAACATGACAACTTATCTTGATGACTCTCTTGGAATTAAAAATAGAATTTTATTATTTTTGACACCTTTATTGACTAAAAAAATATAAATACAAAATAAATAATAAAAAGAACAACTAAACTAAGAATTAAACACAACTAACATAAGTAAACAAGAACACAAGACAAACACAACAACAAGGTAGCAGACTACTGCTTATGCTATTCAATTATTGAAACATGAAAAATAACCTAAAACAACTAACCTAAGATCAAAATATATGCTCCAGGGTCAAACAAAAAATTTGAATGTCCACCATAGAACTTTAAAGTATAATTTCCACCTCTTGATAGTTTATTCTTACAAATAGGAGTACTAGCATGTTCATGGCTTCTTGGGGAAGTAGCTAGGCCTTTTAGTTCCATTATTAGGTGCATGTATTATACATTTGAGTTTAGGACCTATCCATACTCCTCCTATATCTTTATTTTTCACGTTAATAGTGCTAATTCTACCTCATTCATAAGTTGATGATGGTTTTTCAAATTTTCATGTAATGATTATATTGGAAACTCAATTGATATGCTTTTATTGGTGTCTTATCTTGGATCATGAGACTTAAAATGATCATCTTCCATAGTTTTAATTATAAAACCTTCCTCATGTTCCTTATGAGGTAGAGATGAACTATCAAAACTTGAAAAAAATCCCTCAAAGTCTTCCTAAAAAGCCATCTCAGCATGATCACTTGAAAATACATGGGGTTCATTACCATCCTTACCATTTTATTCTAAGGAATAATTTCTATCACACATTTTTAAACATTTTTTGGAGTCATATTAATGATCTTTATCTATTTAAACTTGATCATCTTCATCTTCTGTAGAGAATGGCATATCATCTATGCACTCAAGCTCTAGATCATCTTGCCTTGGTGTCTCTAGACTTACATTGGATTTTTGAAGCTCCAAAACATTATTTGATTCCTCATGTGAGGATATAATCTATTTCCTAATCCATAATCCAAATATACCATGTTTATCTCTTTAATTTCACTCAAAACCTCATGGTATAATTGATGCCAATGGTCATCAACTTCAAGAATGTTCTAAATCTAAACAAGGGTTCCATGTGAGTTATCTTCATGGCTACCTTCTAGAAAAAAAGTTTTTTATATCTCATATTTATTACTTGGCCTAAACTTGTCTATGGTAAGTGTTACAATCTCTTGGGAAGCATCTTCCTCTTGCTTAAGTGAAAGCTCTTACAACTCATCCTATTTTGCATTCTATAATATTTAATCATGTATATCCTTAGCAAGGGGTGTCCCAATGATGATTTAGTATTATCAATGATCACTCAATTCACCCTAATACTCATTCATATTATCTAAATATTATTAATTTTACTCACAAAGGAGAGGCTCCTTCTCAAAGAATGGTATGGTAGATCCCTCAAAATACTCAAGAAGATGAGATAAATCCAATGGTGTTGCCATGGATGCTTGATTCTACTCATGGGGGTACCCAAATTTAACAACCATTAGCTCCTCTTTCTAGTGAATTTATCCTTGAATAGAATTTCATGAAGGGAAGGCCTTTGGCTCTTGAGGAGGGAGAGGTGGGGGTTAAATAATTTCAAGCATATCCTTGACTTCAACATTTGGGCTTATGCTTGACTACTACAATTGCTTCTAAGTTATGAAATTGGGTTTAGGATCCTCTTGTATTGAAGGTATTTCATCTCAAGGCATGATTGGGAAAACTTATTTCTATGGTGTAATTATAATCCATGGATAATGGCATGGATTAGTAGGAGATAATGAATTTTAAGATTATTTACCTGATTATTCTTATCTGTAGGCTAATATTTTATTAACAATCATTTAGTTTATCCTCTTCATATCCTCTAACTCATCATAAAAAAGTTGTCTTTTGTAAGGGTGGTTGGAGAGGGAAGGAGGGAAAATAATTTTGGTAAGGAGGCTGATCTTGGAAATGATATGGCTCATATTGAGGGTAAGAAGGTTTTTTAGGAGTATTATAAGCTTGGTATGAACCACCATATTACTAATCAAAAGGTTGACATGGGTGAAAATATAGATAATAGGGGACATAATGAGATGGGGATAGATCATAGGGAAATTGATAAGGAGATGAATGATAGGAATATGCTCTATAGGCTATCATAGACTAGAAAACACATGAAAAATAATGAATTGTGAACAAGAGCTACCCTTTACCTTAGATACGATGACCATATTAGTGCTTAAAATTGATTATGAAGACCAAGATATTGAAAATGATTACTCTAATGGATTAATATATGTCCCATCAAGTATGCTAAAAATATCAGTAACCCAAGTTGCAACCTATTGAAGTAGATTGCTTGAATCTCTTTCAAACTTGGAATAATATTGGATTGGTGTATAGGCAATGGGATACCTCTACTTAGACCAAACTTATAGATTATGAGGTTAGCTCCTTTGATGTGTCTACTTTGAACTAGCTATTAAAACCTATTTGATTTTGGGTTGAAAAGAGTTTGAAAGATTAGTTTAAGGGAAATCTCATTATATTGATGGTGATACACCTATATTATTAGTTCATCTAGTCAAATTTGTACTTATACAACACTAATGTACTAGGAATGGACTAAGAGATTATATATATGACTTATTTTACAAAAATGTTTCACATGGAGATCTTGATGTATGACTATAAATTAGAGGTAAAGTGAGAGAGGTCTATTTTGAGGCACTATTCAACCTTATTAAACTAAAAATTTGATCATCAACCTTTGAAACTTCATATAACCTAAAAAATAATATTCATCAATAGATAGGTGTGTTAAGGACATCATAATAGAGGATTCATACCACTTACACACATTTAAATAACCATGTACACATTATAAGGCAATCATAAAGATGATACAATAGTCCATTTTATTGATTCAAAAGGTTTACAATTTCAATGTTGTCAAATTTTCCTCATGCCCAAGAGAGGTATCATTAAAAGAGGCCTAAATACCTAAATATATAGAACACGAGAAGAGAAGAAGCCAATATGGTGTAAAGGAAAGAAGGAGAGGTTATTAAATCCTTAAGTACAAATCAATTACAACTTTGTTACAAATAGTCTTTAAGACTTCTCTTTATGATAGTGCTCTTTCATGCTCCTTCAATGAGCTTTTTGGCATTGAAAACAAGGTGGTGGGGCACATGCTATGACATTATTTGGTTGGATAACTCCTCTTAACATAATATCAAGATAAGTGATGACCATTCCCGTACATGAAAAGTATGGAATATAAATTGATTTTTAGTCAAGAATTAGTTAAATCAAAGTGATTATCACTTAAGACTAGTCAACTCATTATTTATCCCTCTTTTACATTAATTTCCCTCCTCAGCTTTACATGATTCACCAAATATGTCTACTAGGACAATTAGGCCTAATAGCCTAACTAAATGTATTTGAGGTATTTGAAAACCTAGCATAAAACCTTATAAACTTGTGTAAAAGTGAGTTTTAGAACTGAAAGAATGCCTCACACCATGAAATAGGTCCTAATGGCCAAGCAACACATGAAAAATTGTCAAATTAAGTAACTAGGTCAGATTTTCATTCATTTCTTGTACATTGGATGATTTTAAGAGACTAATAAGGGAAATTTGTAGGCATGGATTTGATAATATGATTACTTGAGGAAGAACAAGTTCCAAACTTCACTCTCCATTGATTGTAATTTGTTAAACTACCTTGTACCTCTATTTTTGTACTTTTCTCTCAAAAACCCCTATTTTTTGATAGGTATGTATATTTATATACATAATGGTACTATTTATAGGACCCTATCAAAGTGTAATTCATGTTTCAAAATTGTATCAGGTCATTCATGGGGTTTTTATTGCAATAAACTTTACTTTTCTCAAAATTGGTCCGTAGGAGGGTTTTAAAGGTGAAACTTCTTTATGATGGTTAGTAAAGTGGAGATATCCAAACTAAAACATCTTTCCATGTATATATATTCCATATAACCATTCAAAATTCTTGAAAAGCTTGGGTTCCCTTGTAAAAGGTGTGTAAACATACATACATATAAATGTTTACTTGTAGGGTTTTGAATACATTATGGACATGCTTATACTCTTACTAATGGTTCATAGACCTTAGATCCTCATTAGACCTCAATCCTTCATGTATTATGATTTCATATTTATCCCCAATTCATTCTAAGATAATGATGGTGAAATCTATGAATACTCAAACATGTAACTCAAACTGAGTGTGTGGACTATATAGTTCAAATTTCTCTTTAAGGACCAAATTGACCTTTATTTTGATTATATTTTCTTGAAAAAACCTTTATTATACCTTTAAAAACTTCTCAAATCTTATTATGAATTCATCTTATATTTTAATATCTAAAATTATCTTCATGTGGTGTAAGCATTATAGGTCCTAAGACTAATTTTAGGACTAAAAGGATAAATAATATGTTTTCATGCCTTAAGGCACCTGTAAGAGGGTAAAATTTTTATTACCTCTCATAATATCTATTTTAAACTTTTTTATTAGCTTACACAACTATCTTAAATGACTCAAACCCCAATTTTATTTTTCTCTCAAGTAGCTACTTATAGGTTAGCAATGTCAGTCTATGAGTGAGAAGACAAGGTCTACAAGTCTTTTCTCCTCCTTCAAGATAAATTTTATTGATTTTTAACCTTTTTTTTTTTTCAATAATGTTAACCATATTCTCAAATATGTTTACTCTCTTCATCTTTCTACCTTAGGGTTTACATGTAGTCATAACTTCTTAATCCTTGTGTGACAGAGTTTGGTGACTTTGATAACTTAACATGAGCTAATATCTATAATAATATGTCTCAATGTCATTATCACTCTCCCTATACCTTCAAATATACATTTGATGTCTTGAACCACCTCTCAACGCATAAGGATGTCATCGCTACTAGCATACCATACATGCTTATTTGCATATGTCATCCCTTAAGGGAATTTAACTTGAAACTCTAAATATGACCTACCTTAAAGAGAATATGAGGATAATAAATATCATCTCCTATATATTTAAAACCTTTAATTAAGCTTAAACCTCCATCTTAATCTCACAAGACCCTCAATTTTAGTCTCTTGTCTCTTATATGACTTTTCTTGATTACAAGAGGTCTTCATTATAACCATTAGTACTTCCAGTGATCATGTGATCTTAAATATTGCATAAGAATCTTTATCAAGTAAAGAATATAATTTTTACCAAAAATAAAGTCTTGATTAGACCCTTAGTTACCTCAAAATTAAAAATTTCTCCAAAACCATTTATTAATGTTGACTGTGTATGTAGGCAAGACTTTATTTTCATGTTTAAGGACTATGTTTTCATGTTTACCTTTTCATTTAGGTTTGAAAAATCTTGATAAGGATTTATTAAGCTATAAAACCCTTAATTAAATGACTCTTAAATTTCACTAGTCAATTTTTGGACCTATTCTAGTGATGTCCATACGATATCTCTTTATAGACTCTTAAACCTTACAACTTGCCAACATTGGTTGTAGATGATGATTAGAGGTATGAAAGTGTTTGATATCCATTCCACCTTAAATTTTCACCTTTAATATATCCCAAGTAATTTATACCTTATTCTTACCCCCTTTCATTATTATACTTTCTCTTCAAGGCATATTAGTTTTCTTGTAGTCTCTAATATGTACATAAGCTTGTGTACTATCATGAGTTAATAATACCTATTAGCCAATTTTAGCCTACATGTGCCTAATCTAGAATAAAAATTCGAGTATGGTCCTAATGAAATAATGATTAAATTTCACAAGGATAATATGGACTTTAATAGGATATCACATAGCATTTTCAACCTTTTGCAACACTTTAAGAAAGTTTAAAGTGTGAATTTGGTGATCTTAAGAAACCAAAACATCATCAAGTGTCATGCACAAATGGATTGGTCAGCTGGTTTGATCATTTTTTATTTTCACTTATAAAGTATATTAGAATCAAATAAATTCATGGACATGAAGTTATTCATGCCAAGATCATCCTCTGCAAAATTCATATCTTGATGAGCTTGCTATCTCAAGATATAAAGCTTCAAAGTTAGACTATAGAATGAAAAAGGTGTATAGGCATCAATTTTAAGATTTGTGAAGTATCCATTTTATTTCAAATGAGAAATATCAATGGTTGTAATTAAACCATATTGAAGATCCAATAGTGAGTGGTGATCTAATAGATGTCAGTGGGTCCCTAGATCTAATAGAGCATGTTTAATCATACATAAAATATTGATGGTGAGAAGTACAAAAAAATTTAAATGTAAGAAAGAACCTAAAAAGTATCAAAATATTAGGTTCCTAAGTAGATATACAATGGTTAGGATCAACTATTAGTTTTCAATGGGTTTAAGAAGATCAATAGTGTGCATGCAATCATACCAAGCAGATCAATAGTGAGCAAAGAGTCAAAAAGCTAATGGATTTTTAAGGCTAATGAGAATATTCCAAGTGCCAAAAGCATGTCAAACTAATATAAGATCAATAGAGTGCATTAATTTATATAGATCAATATTGATGGTGTGAGCAAGGTCAATAATTTAAATGATCTTGAGGAATATTCAGAGACTTCCAAGTATTACGAGCACATTAAGCTACCAAGTTAATCAATGGCTTGCATGCATTTTGTGTAAATCAAATCAAAAAGTGAGATTAGAATTTCAAATCTAAGGTAATTCAATATAAAGGTCAAACATATGGTGGAGGTCAAACCAAAATAGGTGTTTCAAATAGCTATGTCACCATTAGAGTTCAAGCGAGCACTACTAAGTAATTAGATGCAGTTATATAGTCAGGATTAAGTTTTGTCACCATTAAAGCTCTATATGAAGCCCTAGTTTGAAGTTTTAGAACATACAGGGTCTATTCTTTAGAGTTATAGTATGGTTTCAAGACTGTGTTCACCATATATTAAATAATATCCATGCATATAATAATTTCCTAGATTCTATAAATAATTAGAGGAAAATTAAGTCTTTCTAGGCCTAATTAAGATCAAAGATGAGAAACTAGCAATCATAATAAGATCAAGCAGTCTATAAGTTTTTAGCAATATTCCTACTATATAAAAACCAATAATTGAATTAGTTTTCAACTATCATGGAGCTATGATCATGTTTCAAATTAGGGGTAGACTGTGATTATTATGAAGTGTCTCATATTTTGATATGGTCACATTTTTTACAAATAATTAGTTATGGCTAGCCAAAGCAGATACGACACAATTTTATTAGTTCTAAGATATGAAAAGTTTGTCCTTATCAGTAGATTAGGTATAAAATGGCATAGATACCTAAGAAGGAGACCTAGTGGTTAGATAAGGACAACATAACATTGAATTATTTTATAAACTTTTAATAGTTAGTTCCTTCTTGATAAGATCAAAATTTGACATTTTCAGATTAATTCTAATCCATCATAGCTCCCTCTCTATCCTCCCCATTTTTTATATATTCTATCTTCTTCCAAATTGTGTTAATCATTTTAGAATTTTTTAGAAAATAGATCTTTGATATTTTTAGAGAAAAGAATCTTATGCTTTTGGCTTGCTTAGGCTATGCCAATATTTGTACTGTAAAACCTATTTGATGTAATAAGGACTAATTTCCTTCATTTTTTCAAGCTAAATTGAAGTGTGTTCTATCAATCTATGTGTTGTGTTGAAGTGAATGTATCTTTTCCTTGCCCCTATTTAATTTTCCTCACCTTCATGAAATGTTTTGTAGTTCTCATAAGTCATTCTAAGGGTAATATATAGTTTGTTGATTAGTTTCGAAGTGGACAACTACCCTCCCATGTTAAGTTGATAAATAATTAATGGAATTTTGTGAAATATTTATGTGAGAACTGATATTATTTACTATTTAATGTGTCTTATATTGTGTCTTGTGCAAAGATTAAGTTTTCAAATTACTAATACATCACTTCATTTTTCATGCTTTCATAGATTGTTTTTAATCTCTCTCCCATTTTCCGAGTAAGTGTTAATTTAGGTCTAGTTTAGGTGATAGATCTAGAAGGAAGCCAACCTTTACTAAAGGTTTGACCCAAGATTATGTGACTAATAGTCTAGGTCCATTCCCATGTTGGACTATATTTGATTAGGAGGACCTAAATAATCCCCTTGCTTAGTTAGGGTATAATCTAGGACACCAATAGTTTTGGCATATCTGGTGTGGTAGATTTTTCCTTAGCATATCTAAAATTTTGGCACTGAGAAGAAAAATATATAGTAACAAGATAAATTCACCATCATTAGAAGCTAAAGGTTCTTAAAGTTAAAGAGTTCATAGCATCATCTAGATAGTGTTTTCATGCCAAAGGCTACCACAAGGTTATAAAGTAGAGGTATTCCTTTTGAATTCATTGAGCTACCTTTTACTTGTCATAAAAAGAAATATTCAATAGGACAATTCCTTATCATAAAAATAATTATTCATCTCTTGGCCATCTTATTGTTTTACTCCAAGATATTATCCTCATTACCCAAATGGTCATTAGGAATCAAGTGTTTGTTCCATTTAATAGGGGTAGTCCCCTAAATTTAACCCAATATGATGATATTCCTATGTCTACCCTTAATATTATCCCTTTCTTCTCAGGATAATGGGATAAAACAATTATATATTGATCATATTAATGATGTTTTTAACCTTTGTTTCATCTACAATATTATTCAAGATAATGTGGCTATTAGACTATTAGCTACTTCCTTCAAATAAAAAGCATTGCAATGGTATATAAATATTCCTTTAGCCTCAATTTATACTTAGGATGATTTAGGTGTATCCTTATTTAGACAATTTAAAGATAAATCTGATCACGTATCCTTAGTTGAACAACTGACTACCATCAAAAGATACCCCCATGAGTTCATGTCTAATTTTAACCTTAAATTCTAAAAGACATGGACTACGATACCTGTATTGATTAGACCATCCCTAGAATATGCCTTCTTATACTATCTAAAAGCCCTTAATTTTTATATTAGTGTGATGATATATTCCATGGGTGGTAATACCTTGCCAAATTCTTATGAGGTTGCAATAAGATCAGAGACCAATTTGATACAAGTTGGTAAGTTTTTTCCAATGCCCCTAATGCCTATATTCCTAGAGTTGTAACATATCCCACCCCTTCAAGTTCCTTAAATCCCATCTATAGACCTTCTTCCATCCCCTAAATCCCATGTTATATCCCTTTTTAATTAGGATAGTGAGATTGGAGATTTGAAAAGTATGTTACAAGCTTTTGGAAATGAAATTGTTCAACTCAAGAGACAACGGTACTAAGGTAGTCCTTATCAACAACAAAATCAAACTTGTTATCAAAATTTTAGAGATCAAAGGCCTTGTTATCAAGGTTTCATAGAAAATAGACCACCTTACCAATCTCAAGGATCCATAACTAAAACTAAAACATATGCATCCCTTCACCATAATGTACCCTCTAGCTCAAGAGTTAGTTTTCCCACACCTCCCCAAAACATATTGATGTAAGATTTAGGTTGGTAGCCTTTTAATCTAAATGATACTCAAAACCAAGCCTTGGTATCGTAGGATATTACTATGCCACAAATTATACAAGAAGAGTTTTTTTTAAAGAGGATCAATATCAAGAGATAAATTTGGTACCCCAAATAGAAAATCAACAAGTTTAAGGGTAACTTGATGCCATTAATGTGATTGGAAAATGGATGATCATGTTCCATTCAATAAAATTGGTGAGACTAACAACATAAGTGGTCAATTTTTAGTTTTGAATAGAACTAAAAGAAGAGTCATTAAGGATGTTTAAGATGTGAGTAATGCTTTTAATTATCCTAATATTTTTCTCAAGAGTATCAAGGATCAACCAGATACCCCTATAATATAAAAAATTAAAATGTAGAGGCTCAAAAGGTCCCTTAAATACCTTTGATTAGAGAATAGCTAGTGGTTCACAAGGTGTAGCCAAAGGTTAATGGAGCTTCATTTAGAATAATAGATGAAATGAATAAATCTAATGTCAGTAATAGCATATGGGATTATCTTTGTATTCCAAGTCAAAAGGACATGATCATCTAAGAGCTTTCATCCCTCAAATTTTCTCAAGGACTAGTTGAGAAATTAATTTTTGTCATGACTAATTTAGACTATCCAACCAAGAAACAAGATTAGTAGACACATACAATGGTAAAGGTTAATAAAACTAATGTAAAATCACAAAAAAAAAACCTCCTTTTTACCTCTCTTTAATAGTTGGTGACTATTTAGTTCATAATTATATGGTAGATAGTAGAGTCAGTAGCATTGTCATGCCTACACAAATTTTAGATAATCTTAGTCTTATCTATGAACCAAATAATAAAAGAATATTACAACTATATGGGTTGCCAACAAAGATATTAGGCATTATCAAATATCTAAAGTTGACAATACATACTTGTCCCAATGTTACCATTTAACAACATGTGGTAGTGGTGGACTTGCCTCCCTATTTTTCCATGTGTCTATCAATGGACTTTACCTCAAAAATTGAAAGATACTTATCTGTTAATTATAAATATTTGATGTTCAAGACCAAGTATAGTACTAAGGTAAAAATATGTTCTGAACTTATTGTATGTTTTCATTTGGAGCCATATATGCCAACTATGGTGAACACTAATTGTACTATCTCAGATAAGGCACTAAATAATAGTGAAGTGGAAATTGAGTCACCACTATATGAAGTTTTAGATCTATTCCTTGATGAATCAGCATTTGATTTTCATGAACATGATCATTATAACTTAATTGAAGGAGGAATTCATTTTTATTGCCTTCATGAAAAAGATATACCAATTCTAGCATGGATGAAGGATGATGAGTCTAGTGATGGAATGTGGAGACTATACTTTGATAGATCAAGGAAAAAATAAGACACTAGATCTATAATTATGTTTATTTATCCATCCAATCATATGCATTTATCTTCTCTCAATTTTCAATTTGGTTGTTCAAACAATGTTGTTGAATTTGAGGCACTAGTTCATGGTTTGCAATGGGAAATAAAGATGAAGGTCAATACCTTACAAGTCTTTAATGATAGTGAAATGGTAGTTCATCATGTATGAGGTATTATTGTATGAAATAATCCATTACTTATATCTTATAACAATATAATATGGGACTTACTTGAATACTATCAAACTTTTAATATTTTTACCATATCAAGAAATGAGAATAAACATGCAGACAAATTGGCTACCATTGGGTCACAATTTAGTATCCCAGCTAATATAAAGATTTAAAATATTTAGACACACATTAAGGTGGTATTAAAACATTATAGTATAGAAAACCATGACAAATGGTAGGTGTTTGAATATGACAATCACATTGTTAGGTTCTTGCATGAAAAAGCTGAATTTTCCTCAAAAAAGTAAGACAAGTTCTTATAAAGGTATGGTGACCAGATTGTGAAACTAAAAATAAATAATTTACCCAAAGGTTTGGTCACCCTTGAGAACATATTCAACAAATATGATGAGTTGAGAAAATAAAAGTCTTCATTATAAATAAAAGAGGAACATTATACAAATGTGGTGATTGCAGCTGGTAAGAACTTAAAGTTAGGTAAGGTTTGCACTTCTTTAGAGAAATAAACTATCATTAAGTTATGTTGGATGTATTTTCATGGAAATAAAATGACCTTAAATGATTTTTTACAAGTTTAGATCAACAAACCATTGAGTTAGAAACTAAAACAAATCCAGTAAGACAAAGACAAAGGCCTATCAATCCAAAGATTAAGCCTTTGATGAGAGATAAGATTCATAATCTCACTGAGTCAACTATTATATTTACAATAAATCACTCATCTTGGGTGGAAAATCTTATTATAGTATGGAAAAATAATGGTGAAATTAGACTGTGTTAAATATTGTGACTTGAACAAGGTTTTCTTTAAAGATCGCTATCCTTTTACAACTATGGAACAAATTTTATAGTTAGTTATAGGTTCAAAAAGGTTCTCCTTGTTGGATGGATATAATGGTTACAATCATATTTTGGTCAAGGAATAAGACCAATTCAAAATATCCTTCACCAAAAAGTGGGGCACATTTGCATATAGAAATATGCCCTTTGATTTATCTAATGCTAGAGAAACTTTTCATAAAGCCATGGATATGACATTCCAAGGTCTCCTTAACAAGTTTATAATTGTTTATCTTAATGATATAATAGTTTTCTCATGTAATGTAGGTGAGCACATGATTCACCACAAGCAAGAGTTTGAAAGGTATTAGAAATTTAGGGTGTCTCTTAATCCCAAAAAGTATGTTTTCTTTGTTCATGAAGGTAGGTTTTTTGGAAATTTGATTTCAAAACATGGTAAATGTATAGATCTTAATAGGATGGATTCAATTCTTGTACTTTCCTCTCCTAACCACAAGAAATCTTTGAAAATATTCTTAGTGAAAATTAATTTTATAAGAAGGTACATTTTAGGTTTTTCCACCTTAGTTAGGCCACTTATAACCATGTTAAATAAGGGTTAGAGTTTTATTTTGTCCAAAGGAATAAGAAGCTTTGAAGAGATCAAGAAAGCCATAGCCAGTGATCCTACACTCTTGAACCTTGATTTCACAAAGGGTTTTATCTTGTACACCTATGCTAACATTGACACTATTTCAGGTATTCTTATGCAACAAAATCATGAAGCCTTAGAGTAGCCAATAGCCTTCTTCATCAAGGCTTGAAATACTATGAAACAAGGTACTCTTTTATTGGAAATCATGTACATTTAATTATAAGGTCTCTCAAGATGTTTAGATACTTATTGTCTAACAATAAGATAAACCTAATGGTTGCACGTATAAGTGTTAAGGATTTTATCTTAAACAAGGATATAGATGATAAGAGAGCTAGTTAGATAATCAAGGTAATCGATTATGATGTGTATATGAAGGTAAAAAAGCTCATTAGAGGAAAATGACTTTGTGAAAACCTAGCCCAAGACTTACAAGAGGCAAATGAGATGGTTTTGGTGTCAATTGATGAAGAAGTTGTAACTGATCATACTTCACCTTTTAGTTGGTCCCAATATTTGGTAAGATACCTCCAAGATGGTATTTATCCATGTCACCTAACTCCTTCAAAAATAATATATTTAATATTGTAATCCATTCCATTTCTTTTCGTTGATGGTGTTTTATTCAGAAAAGATATCAATGGCATGTTGTTAAGATGTATTAAACAACATCAAAAAGAAAAGTTGCTTATAGATTTCCATGATGGACATGGTGGATGGTATTATTCTGAAATGATCATAGCCCATAATATCATGAGAGGTGGATATTATTGGCCAAGCATATTTGGTGATTGTCATGCATGGGTCAAGAAATGTAGATAGCGTGTTGTGTTTGTTGGATAGGTGAAACTTACATCCTTACCTCTCCAACCAATTATACTAAATCAACCATTTATTTAATGGGTATTGGAATTTATTAGTCTCATTAACCCCCCGTGAAGCTTAGGTCATACATGGATATTGATTGCTATAGATTATTTAACTATATGGACAAAAGCAATGGCAATGAAAGAAGTAAATGAATCCAATGTTTTAGATTTATATGAAGTTTTTCTTACTAGATTTGGAGTCCCTTCAACCATTATTTTTTATAATTTTATGGCCTTTGTGGGGTCTAAAATCAGCCAATGGATAGTTCAACATAATTTCTTTCTCATCACTTCATCAAATTACTATCCACAAGGTAATGGCCTTGCTAAGTCTACTATTAAGAACTTGTTAATGATCATAATAAAGACTATTAAAGACAATCAGAGGTTATGACATATAAATTTGAAGTCATTTTTTTGGTTTGATACCATCACTCATAAAAGATCAGTGGCCAATTCTCCATACAAGTTGGTATATGGTAAGGAAGAAGGAATGCCTATTTCTCTTGAATTCCCTACTTTATAACTGATGCATAATCTTGAGTTGTTAGAGAATGAGCAAATGGAAATTAGATATTTTGAGATCATGGAGTTGGAATAGATAATACACCAATTTATGTTGGCCATAGAATCCCATCAAGCATAGGTGAAGAGATCTTTTGACAAAGGAGATTCTTCAAGAAATTTCAAAGAAGGATATTTGGTCCTCAAGTGGGATGAATATAGAGCTATGTTAGGAAGGAACACCAATTTTGTCTCTTCTTGGAGTGGTCCATACACAATCTCCAACTATAAATCCCATAATGCTTTGTAACTTACAAATATGGATGGTGAGGAACTTCTTATCCCAATCAATGGCATAGATCTAAAGCACTACTACTCAAAAAGCTAAGTTCCCTATACATATTTAGTTGGTATTATTTTCCTCCAAGTGTCATTATAACACATTAGTTTATTTTTTTTGGTCATAAACAAGTGCTTTGTTTGAATATCTATTTTGTTAGGATAGTTTCCCTTTAAAGTTTGTTTCTTTCCCTATTTGGTGGAATTATTTGTCTTTTCAAGTCAAATTTTGTTTTAGTCATATGAGCAAACATATCATTAATTTATGAGTCCAAAATTCATGTATATGGTATGATTTCTCCAGCATGTAGGGCATGCTTCCCAAATGGGTCACCAAAGATATTGGCCAATTTTGGCCTACATATGCCTAATCCATAATAAGAAGCTAAGTAGGGTCTTGATAGATTAATGATTCAATGTCAAAAGGAATGTATGGAATTTAAGAGGAGATAAAATAGAATTTTAAAACTTTTAAAAAAAATTTAATCAATCTTAAAGTGTTAATTTGGTGATCTTAAAGAACTAATCCATTATCAAAAATCATGTAGGAATAGATTAGTTAGCTTGTTTGACATTTTTTTAAGTTCACCTAAAAATCCTCTCAAAATTAAATAAATTCATGGACATGAATTTCTTCATGCCAAGATCATCCTCTATAAAATTCATATCTTGATGAGCTTCCTATCTCATGATATAAAGCCTCAAATTTTGACTTTTAGAATGAAACCGGCATGCAAACCTCATGTTTAAGCTCTATGAAGTAGTTGTTTGATTTCAAATGATAAATATCAATGATTGGCATCAATACTATTAAAGATATAATGGATAGTATTGATTTGACATATACCAATGGGTTATAATATCTAATGGATCACATTTAGTCATACATTAAAGATTTATGGTAAGCAATAGGTCAAAAGGTTAGCATAAGTGAGAAGCTGACAAGTGTCAAAATCTTAGGTACTTGAGCAAAGATCTAATAGTGAGTGTCAACTAATAGTTTTTAGTGGGTATAGGAAAATAAATTAAGTGCATGAAATTATACCAATAGAATCAATGGTTATTAAAGATTCAAAAATTTAATAGATCTTGAAGGTTAATGAGAAGCTACCAAGTGTCA
Source organism: Torreya grandis (assembly GCA_037957365.1). Classification (NCBI taxonomy): domain Eukaryota; kingdom Viridiplantae; phylum Streptophyta; class Pinopsida; order Cupressales; family Taxaceae; genus Torreya; species Torreya grandis. Next base: position 911,985 of record JARHVA010003067.1, read on the forward strand.
TAAGCATGTTAAATTGATAAAAGATCAAAAGAATGCATTTATTTGTACATATCAAGATCAATGGTGGGAGAAATGTTAATAATTAATAATATACTAAGGAATATCAGGAGACTACCAAGTTTCATGAGCACATTAATCTAGTAGGTAAATCAATGGTTGGCATGCATATTATACAAAGCAAATCAGTGAGCGAGATTGAAAGTCAAAAGCTATGGTACTTTAATATAGAGGTCGAACATATGGTCAAGGTAAAAATAGAGTAGGTGTTTAAAAGATATATGTTGCCATTAGAGTTTAGATGATCATTTCTAAGTAATGAGATGTAGTCATATAGTTAGGATGAAGTTTTGTCACCATTAAAGCTCAATATGAAGATCTGGTTTGAAGTTTTAGAACATATAGTGTCTATTCATTAGAGTTTCATTATGTTTTTATGACTATGTTCTCCATCTATTGAATAATATCCATACATATAATAATTTCTTACCTTCTATAAATTCTCAATGGTAAAATAAGTCTTTCCCTACCTAATTAAGGTCAAAGATGGTTAGTTAGCAGTTGTAATAAGATCAAGCATTTATAGGGTTTAAATGATATTATTGCTATATGAAAACCAATAAATGAATTGGTTTTTATCTATCATGGGCCTATGATCATATTTAAAAGTAGGGTTAGACTATGTGATTATTATGGAAATGTGTCTCATATTTTGATATGGTCACATTTTTCACAAACAAGTAGCTATGGCCACCCAAAGTAGATATGACATGGTTCTCTTAGTTCCAAGATATGAGAAGTTTTTCCTCATCAGTAGATCAGGTAGAAAATGGCATAGATGCCCAAGGATACTTGGTGGTTATATAATGACAAAAAAACATTGAATTATTTTATAGAGCTTTTAAAATTTGGTTCCTTCTTGATAAAATATTGACACAACATCCTCAGATTAATGTTAATCGATCACAACTCCATCTCTCTCCTCCCATATATATATATATATATATATATATATATATATATATATATATATATATATATATATATATATATATATATATATATATATATATATATATATATCCCATATTCTTCCACATTGTGTTAATATTTTTGGATTTTTTATAAAATATATCTCTAATATTTTTAGAGAAAAGACTCTTATGCTTTTGGCTTGCTCAAGTTATGCCAAGATTTATACTGTAACACCTATTTGATGCAATAAAGATATAATTCTTTATTTTTTGCATGTTGAATTGAAGTGTGTTCTATGAATATATGTGTTGTGGTTAATTTAATGTATAATTTATGATTTCATTACCTCTATCTAATTTTATTCACATTCATGAATTGCTTTGTAGTTCTCATAGGTCATTTTAAGTGCAATATATAGTTTGTTGATTAGTTTAGAAGTGGATAACTACCATATCATGCTAAGTTGATATCTAATAAATGCCTTTTTGTGAAATACTTATGTGATTATTGATCTTGTTTAGTCTTGAATGTGGCTTAAAGTGTGTCTTGTGCAAAGTTTAAGTGTTCAAATTACTAGTGCATCACCTCATTTTTCATGCTTTCATAGATTGTTATTGATCTCTCTCTCCCCTTGTCCAAGTAAGTGTTATTTTAGGTCTAGTTTAGGTGATATATCTAGAATGAATCTAGAATTATTTGAAGGTCTAACCAATATTAGCTGACCCATAACCTAGGGTCATTCCAGTGTTAGACTAGATCTAAGTAGGAGGACTTGAACAATCACCTTGCTTAGTTATGATATAATTTAGGACATCAGTAATATGTTTCATGGAGATTTTTATCATTATGGAGGTTGGATCATGTAAATTTATGATTTTATGAAGTAGCTTGTGCTACACCTTTAGGTTATTTAGATAAAATAATGCAATTGACTACCAAGTATGGTTATAGGTGGTTATTCAAAGGTTGACCTTGATTGTACCTTACTTTGGGAAACCCTCTTCATTATCTTGATTATTTCATATGTCCATTGTAATTATGAATATTTATATGATATGAGACTCTACCATTAGAATATTCTCTTACTCTTCATGCTTGTTCGTAGGCATGTCCTTTTGAGAAGGCTATAAATGATGACTTGACTATAGAATGGCTATGCTATTCATATGACTAAACTTCATGGTTTTGATAAAAGTCTTAAATATAACAGCCCATTAAAGTGATATAAAACCTAATAATCAATTTAAATGAATTTTAAGTCATAAAAAACCTTCTTAACAATGGATGTGATTCAAGATTGAATACTTGAAGAGACCCTGGTGTAGGTAAAAATTCGCATAGAAATGTATCTTTAGCTAAGTCTAGTCCTCACCCTGAGTTTGTATTTCATATTGACTCATGTGCACTCTTGAATACACTATCACATATATATTAATTACTCCACCATTTTTATATAGGCTTTTCTTTCTTGTATGTCTGATTGTGTGTGACCTTTTTGATCTTTATACTGACTATGTATAGTCTCAAGAATTGAAACACACCAACATACCTACAAATTCACTCAAATAGTTTCTAATTCTCTTAAATTTACTTTAAGATATTCATGGAGTTTAAATTTATCTTAAAATAGTCTTGACCTTCATCCAAGCTTGCATCTTTGATCTCACCTTTCTTAATATGGCCCTAGGTGGAGATTCTTGTTGCTTATATGGATAGCGGTAAGGATTGGGTTCTTGATTGAGATTAAAGAGGATACCAACATGATTATGATGATATTATAAGTGGATAATAATGTAAAAATTTATTTATATTAGAATCAACCATAAAATTTCCTTTAAATTGACCTTAACACCATACTATGGATGTCCTTAAATCTTGGTTGTAGATGATGATTTCTCTTTTGTTTAGTGGGATTTTAATGTTTTATATTCCTTCTTTCATAACCATTATTTTTCCAAAATAATTGATTCCTATTTGGTAGTGAATACCTGATATTAAAGTTAATGTAATGTGGTGAGATGGTGATTGACCTAGAGATGAGAGTGGTAATGGAGTGAAAGGCATGAAAAAGTGATAAAAAGCAGTGAAAAGACTGTGTGATGGGAATGAAAAAATGGAGTGTAAAGAACATTAAATCCCATATATAGGTAGTATTCAAGATAATTATGGAATAATATGCACATGTAATAAATATTCATACCACTTTACAGGCTTTTGATTAGCATATATTGTTGCAAATTGAAACCTAGGAATTTGCTAATAACCTTAAAATATGTTAACCTTCCTTAATCTTTGCTAAACTGGGATTATGAAGCTATTTGAGAATTATTGATGATATATGATATGAATATTCATGAAATTTTGATAAACATGAGAATAATACATCTGAACAAGAATTAGATCTCTTATACAGTCACCAATTGTGTATTGACAACCCTAGATCATCTCTTTAATCGTATAAACTATCTTTATATGCTTGCAGATAGTAGATTTTCATTACATGTCTTCTTGAGCTCAATATGATCCCATAAATGTGAAAATGAGTTGAATAAATCATTGAAAATGTGGCACATGATCCTACTAAACATGATAAACTTGATTTTTCCTGTCGTGATACCCAAATGAGAAAAAATCTCAAAAAACTAGTTGCGTGCTTGGATGAATAACAGTTGATGAGTGCCTTGAATTTAAAAGGATGCTTCATGAAGGGGAAAGAGAAAATAATGAAAAATTACCATATCTAGAATATTTCTCAGACCCCTTTCTCTACCCAAAATTTTAGAACTTGGTTTTCTCTATCATGGCTATTTCATCTACAAACCTGAATGCCTCTCATTATGTGCAAAATAACAAGGTGAATGGAGGGAACAAGTTTTGGGCCTGTATGAGGTATTTTTGCCTTGAATATTCCCTATAATACTTTTTATAGATCCATATTTATACTCATGATCCTTTTTGAATAGAAAAGGTTGTATAATTATGTACTCTTACATGAAAACTCATAAAAATAGCCTTTTACTTTCATTTCTTTCACACTTAAAGCTTAAACCACAAATTTAGGGTAATAATAGAAATAAAAAGATTAAAATAACATTTTATAATGATAATTAAATCTTTTGAATTTTTTATGGGGCTAACTTTGGCATGTGTGAGCTCATTTGAGGCCTTTTCTATGCTTTGGCTTCCATGAAGAGTTATTTTCAAAGCATGAATAATTAAATTAATGTAATTTAATGAATAAAAAAATGTGTTAAGGTATTTATAATTGTTTTAGTGGTAATTTTACTCAAACTTTATTATTAAATGACCGAAACCTTTAGTTCTAGGCAATATACATAGTTTTACAATGGAGGTTTATCAATTAATATCATAAAATCATATTATAACCTCCTAAAAGGTTTCAAATATAATTTTTATGAATTTTTATCACACTTTAAAAGTTTATATATTGTTTCATACCTTTCATACATTGAATTATGCTAGAAAATCTCATGACAAATTAAAAATGAGATAAGATCATGATAATATATTGAAACTCCCTCTCTTCATATGATGGTTAAAGACATCAATATGGTCAAACACATAACTTAAAGACCCTAGAAAAATGAGAAATAATTTCTTTTTTAGTGGTATGGGTTATAATTTGGCCTTGACAAGCCAAATTTCCAACATTACCATAGAACTCAATATTAAATTTTTTGTTCGTTTGGTTCTTAATTTTTAGAAAATGGAAGAAACATTTGGACCCCTTATCACCAAGTTTGATCCAAGTAAGATGGGAGAAAATTTATGCTCCTCTAGTAATGTATCATTGAGATTGGCTGATATGATGCTTTAGAGAATTGAGTTCATCCACAACCTTTCAATTGTAGGGGGTTGATTTGAAGTACAATTTTAGCCAAATATAGTTTTTCCTTAGTTATCTTAGAATATTTTCCTATGGCCCACATGGTTTATATAATATTAGGAGTCTTTTTTGTCTTTTTCAACACAATAATTACATAGGTTTTATAAGTTTTTAAAAAAATTATGGGTTTGTAGATGGGAAAACATAGTTTTTAATATATATATATATATATATATATATATTAATGATAAACATATATATATATATATATATATATATATATATTAATGATAAACAATTTATTATAATTATTACTTAATTTATACAAAACATACCTCATTATGAACTATATACATATTTTTACAAATACATTTATAAATTGTTTACCATTAATTTAAAATTTTATAAAACTTATACCTAACCAATCTACACATCATTGATTATTATTTTTTTTTAAATGATTTTCATGAGGTTAATGTCAAAAAGTTGTGTTTGCACACTTGTGGTTCTATTTTCCCAGCTATCTTGACTTATAAAATTATTTTTAAATAATATATTTATTAAAAAATTAATAAAAAATATCTATATTGATATTCAACATTTGATCTATGCATATATTAAATTTCATACATCAATTCATGTAGTTACTCAAAAAAAGTTTGTTCATACACATGTAGTCTCCTTGTCTTTTCACCAAAAAGTGTCAAGCCATTTTCATAAATACATCTATTTCACACAATTTTATCATTTAGGTATTGAATAAAATTATGTGTTTAGAAAAAACAATCAAAATTACATAATTGATATTCTTATCTCAATGTCAAATTCTTTTTTTAAGTGTCTCTAACATTCTCTCCAAGTTTAAGTACTATAATTTAAAAAAATATGTCTTTTTATAGCCTACCTATTTTGTCCCCTATTATCCTAAATTTTGCCTACACACATTGTGTGTGTGTGTGTGTGTGTGTGTGTGTGTGTGTGTGTGTGTGTGTGTGTGTGTGTGTGTGTGTGTGTGCGTGCGTGCGTGCACACGCGTGCATGTGTGTGTGTGTGTGTGTGTGTGTGTGTGTGTGTGTGTGTGTGTGTGTGTGTGTGTGTGTGTGTGTGTGTGTGTGTGTGTGTGTGTGTGTGTGTGTGTGTGTGTGTGTGTGTGTGTGTGTGTGTGTGTGTGTGTGTTTGTGCGTGCGTGCATGTGTGTGTGTGTGTGTGTGTGTGTGTGTGTGTGTGTGTGTGTGTGTGTGTGTGTGTGAGAGAGAGAGAGAGAGAGAGAGAGATTCATATTTAATCTTAAAAGATATATCAAATTCATACACTTTTATTTCACTCAAATTTATACCACTAAGTATTATTTGGGGGAGTTAGTGGGTTATAACCTTATCTTTGAAATCTTGATTTGCCTTCATTAAATCTCAATAAGAGAGGTATTTAGATTTTAAAACTAATGATATCTATGTATTCATCTTACCATTTCATATCTTAAACCTAAAAAATCTCTTAGAAAGTTCCTCTTGAACCAAATGTGGAGATTAAACTGTAGACAAGTCCACCCAAAGGTAACTATGTCTATCCCTACACTCTTCCCTTTACTTATTTAGTATATTATAAATTTATTTATTTATTACCTTTTGTATTTATGTGTGTATCCTTTCTTATTATTATTTTATTTACAGAGATGTTCATAGTAAACATGATTAAAATATTTATTAAACAGGGATCAACAACATGAAAATAAATTAGAAAACCCTAGTTGGCTTAGGTTTTATGTTCAAAAATTGGGTTCATCAAATGTTTAACCCTAAATTTCATGTGGATCCTACTTGGGTAGATAGGGTTAAGGATATATAAATTATAGGTCACAAGGGTGAATATAAAATATATATAGGAATAATTAATGTGCTAAACTTACATGTACCATATATTGAATTTATTAAAATGAGATAAGGTATATATGGAAAGTAAAACTATACGAGATATAGAAATGAAAAAGAAGTAATGTACATAGTTGGATCTAATGATAATGTAGATCTATATCATAAATAAGATGAAATTAGGTGGGAGGAAATTTCTAGAATAGTTGTCAAATTCTAGATTTGGTGCCTCTATCTCTTTGTATAGTTGTGTTAGACTTGAATGGTTATGCTAACACTACTATCTAGGCTCGATGTTAGTGTCATGTATAGAATATAAATTGATACAACATGTAACCACATAGATGATTCTAGGTTTGGCTTCACCTTTACTATGGTGCATTAAAATCTAGGTCATGGACTACCAATCCTATTGAAATGGATAAACCTTAGATTTCCATATTCACTATGACCTTGGGGAAAATTGGGTTAGTAGGCATATGGTATAGAGCTAACTTTAAATTACCCCACTATCAAATTAAACTACCCACATAGCCAATAATATGGAAGAGGATCTCAAACTCAGGTATTTCTCCCCTACATGTTGGCTTGTGTGTGAATCATGTAATGCATGTAAATTAAGTACACCAATGACCTATCTTGTAACATGGAAAATAAGACCTTATGATTGCTCCTTTAGTACTTTAGACTTTTTTGGGTTGTTATTTTGACATATATTAGAATAGGGTAGAATAGGAAAGTTTTTGATAAATTTAATGCTTCTTGAATGCTCTTTTTATTTGATTTCTAGGTGAGGGATGAATGAGGGTTGATATTGTATCTATACCAGTCCTATCAGGAGATAACTCACATTAAAACACTTAAGATGACCATGGTAATACATTTCATTTACAAATTGGATGAATTTAAGGCATTGTACAGTTGTGTTAGGGTAGGATAGTAACATTGATATTATTATTTTCCCTAGACATTAGTGTCCAAGGAGTAGGAGATCATGTACAAGCTCAAAATTTGTAGAGGTTTAAGATAAGTATCTTTTAAGCCTTCTCAGAAAGATAGGATGTTTGTGTCATCAATGTAAGACTAATCAAACTAGGATATATTCCAAGAGTCACAAGATAGATAAGATTAAAGGCTTTTGAAATCAATGCATGTGTGGAAATAATATGAACAACCAAGGTTTGAGTTTGCCAACTGTATAAGATTGAAGGAATACATAATAAAAAAATATCATCTACATAATGGAATTTTTTAAATCACCAATGTAGTAGTAAGGGAAGCTAAGCATGGCCAATATATTAGTGTATGACCTATGAATTAAGCTATAAAAATAGAGTATACCATATTAATTATCTAATTTAAGATAAAGGTAGGCATGATCGATATAGTTTGATACATGGATGATGTAGTAGAAAATGACATTTTTAAAAATTTATCTATTTTATGATGATTTAAAGCATTTATTTTGGATTTTGATATGAAGAAGTGATATTTTTTCAAAAATAATGGATATTATGGATAATATTGGATGTGATATGGCTATGTGCTATATCATAGAAACTATTAGTAGTTTAATTGGAATAGTTGAATAAAATTAGTTTAAGTGGCATCATAAAGATGTGTTAGATACCTCTCAATGTGGATGTGGTCAACATGATCCTTGGATCATGGGAGATGTCAAAAATACATTCATATGGATGGTATATGGGAATACCAAAGAGGTGGCCATTATAATGGAGGATATAAATGTGATTTTAAGGTTACTAATGATGGGAGCACCAATGGTCTATAATAAATTAGATACCTTGGATTAGATAACTTTAGCTTAGTGGGATACAAGCATTGATAGGCATGATTAATGTAAACTAATCATATAAATATTTAATGTGAAAATATCATGTGTTGTAGACATCTATATGGCGTTGATCAAGCTTATGATAGTGTATGTAATCTTTCATAAGTTATATGAGGTGGTTTCATTATACATAATAGATTTGTGTTCCTATAGTATAAATCAAGGTGCACTATATGATTTAGGGTCGATTATCTAGATGAAGTTAGTACATGAATTCTTCAACATTATTATTAAGTATCAATAGACTATGAGTGTTTAACCCTAAGTTTATGGTACAAGGGTGAATAGGGTTAAATGATTAAGATCAAGAGTGATAACTAATCTATAGTAGGCCAATTACATTAAAAACTTAGATAAATAATATTATAAATTTAAATACTAAGATATTCCAAAAATACAAAGTACATCTATCTATTGAAATTGTTATAAATTAGAAAAAAATACGTAGTTAGTTTACTGTGTATGCAAATCTAGGATAAAATACATTAGAATTGAACTAGATTAGGATCCTAGAACAATCATTAGATCCTATGATTTTGCATTATGTGGTACTGAATTCTTATGGCAAATTTCAATAATTGCATCAACACAAAACTCTAATATATATGTAGGTGTCTTATATGGAATACTAACTATATCTAGATGTAACCAACTAGAGACTTTTATGTTTTTGTTAGTTTTTTATGATGTATATATATCATATGTATAAGATATTATTTATCTTTGTCAAATGATCAAAAACCTATCTTTTTCACCCTTAGAGACTATGGGATTTTTTTTTTAGTGTGATCATAATGTCAAGCTTCCCTAAGGACCCTTCTATCAATGGGTAGTGACTACATAGCCAATACTCTAAAGAGGACCTCAAACTTATGTATTTATCCTTTATATGATATCTTGTGTGTACAAAAGGTTGTAATATGTGATAATCATATACATATAGTGACATAGCTTGTAATATGGAAAATATGGCTCATGAAATGTTACTTTAGTACTTTATACTTATGGATAGACTACTCATATGAATGATATATAAATAGGAGTAAATATAGTATATTTTCTCACTTGAATGCTCAACTAATAGTTTCTTTATTTCAGTATATGTGAAAGGTATGAATTCACTAAGTAAATTATGAATGAGGATTAATATTGTATCTATACCAATCCCTTAGGAAAAATTCTCACACTAAATCACATAAGCCAATAATAAGGAAATTACATTTGAAAATTAGATGACCTTTAGGCATTATAAATTTAGTTAGAAAAATGGCACTGGCATCAACATAGGTGACTTGTTAGGATGCAAGTGTTTAAGAATATAAAAAAAAGTATATGTCCCAAACTACTAGGTAAGGGTAATTATCAATTTTATATAATTTTTTCATAGTATAAAAGTCCTAGTCATAATAGTAACATATGGTCTAACTAAGATATAAGTTAAACTCATAGATAGTGAACATGAGCCTTTTAGAAAGGTGAAGGTATTAAAAATGAAGGGTATAGCCATGATAGGTATTTTCCATGTCAACAAGACTGATGTGATATATAATTTATATTTAGTGTCTACATTACCCACTCTTCTTAATATAGTGATTAAATTTATAGTTTAAAGGAAACCAAATGCATACCTAGTTATGTTTAACACATCATGACTTTGCATGAGCCCAAATTGAATATTTTTTGGTGACTGACCTGAAATTAAAAGCATGTTACAATATATAATAAATTTATGGATTATTAAATTTAAATGATTTTAAATGTTTAAAACTAAATAGTGAAATGTTAGGAGTACAACTACATGTCGGTACAACTTTATTGCCTTTTGAAAGTTTGATTTGAAGAAATGATTCATTATTAAGCATTAGATGTGATATTAGGATAATTTTGAAACCTAAAATTTCACACGCGTGCACGCGTACGCGTGCACACACACACACACACACACACACACACACACACACACACACACACACACACACACACACACACACACACACACACACACACACACACACACACACACACACACACACACACACACACACACACATTATAGGATAAAATTACCACATCCTTAGAGAAATGTTAGTTACCACATGACCATTGTGCCTATCTCAATCATGGAACCCAATTATGCTTCTAACCTAGTAAGTATGAGTGTTCTAATCAAATAACACTATATATCTAGTGAAATTGGATGATATGATCACTCTATTATATAAATATAGTGAAGTTATATGATTGAATGAATTATAACCTATAGACATGGTGATATTTAGTAATTTAATCCCGTCAAATTTATAAAATGTGAACCAAATAATGTAATTCATTATCTCAATAATAATCCATAAAATTCCATCCTGGTATGACAAAAGTCGATACTAGTATTTTAAATATATAAATTAATTTTATTTATAAATTTTAGGCACCCTTTGCATCACATATGCACCTCATTTATTTCTCAATATATATATATATATAGTAATATTATTAATGTATAAAGTGATGCAATAAATATTTATCTAAATCATATACTATGAAATATGGTAAATCTAAAATTGATTCAAGTGTCGAGAACATATTTTTAAAACATGAAACCACTATAATATGGGTAATATAATATGGTGTCATATGTGGAGAATATGTTTACATAACTTACCCCCACTTTAATGTGGAGAATCTACTAACTATTAAAAATGTAGAGAACATGTTTATATAACATGCCCTTACTATAATCTGTAGATGTTGATTACTGAATAAGTTAGAGCTTATGCATTTTTGATATGCTCCCACTTTAATATGAAACTATGATAGTGTGGAAGCCATGCTTATGGACATGTCCCTACCAATATGCCTACCATTTTTAGTTAAGGGTAAGTATAATATTTTAGGTATCTTATCTCAATAGGATAATATAATTGTATAAGGTCTGTATAGATCATGCAACATATAGGGGTAACATGTCTAAGTAGATATAACATTGAATCACATAGTATGTGATCATATAAATTCAAAATATTCATGTCGATAATGGAAATTCCTAGAGAGTAACATTAAAATCTCAAAAATAAACCAATAAACACACAATATAACTCAAAATAAAAATAACATGAGTGGTACAAGGTGACCTCATATAAGGGGAATAATAAAATGCCACACAATCAAAAGCGGAAATACTTAGTCAAATGTCCACAAACCATGGGATGAACTAATAAAATGATCACATATAAAAACATACCAAGAAATCCAAAATCAATTGATCATATTTATATTCTTCAATAGGAAATACAATATCAAGCAATATCAAGCAAGGAAAATAGGCAACCAAAATGAACATAGCATACTAGTTAATAAACATTTGTGTTTTCAAAAAATGTTAAGTACATAACATATAAATTACATTTTAAAAGGTATAAACATGAATTTAGGCATGCATAATTATATAATCTCAAACATGATAATGTAAAGTGACCATATAAAAATGTAATCTCTATGTAACTTTATCAAATAAGAATATTTAGCCAATGCACATAGGACATGAGTATATGGAAATGATAAAATATATATGTGAATATATCATGTACATGCATATATATATCATAGTTAGATGAAGCATGAAACACATGTATATGGGAAATAAATGATATTATATCTATGAACATACATTATACAACATATATATAAGAAATAGTACAACTAGGAACATGTTTGGTTTTGTTGGTATTTTTGGAATATTTGATTTATTTTTATTTTTTTGTTAAGGTGATTTATAGTCAATTATCCCACCTAAGTCATGATCATTAGGAATTGATATAAATAATGAATATGGTATATGAAAATGGTGGTACTACCAAGGAGAATGTATAGGTTTAATATCTAGCATTGTAGGCTCTGTGATTCTCTATGTATGTATCATAGGATTTTGAGATCTTGAAGAGGTAATAGGAGTAAGGGTTTGTGGAAACCATAATTTTGTGATTTTTGTTGTATTTGAAGTAGAAATAATAGGAACATGTTTAGTTACTATGGATTATTTAAATATAGAGAATCTATCAAATGATCTCAAGATGAAGATGAAAATATGTAAGGAGTGGAAGATGTATAACCTTTCCTAAATTATATTTACCATGTGGATTCATAGAAAAATCAAAAAATGTATCATGATTTTTTCGTAATTTTTTTTTTCTTTAAATATATCTTCATTCATTTTATATAGCCATAATTTTATAAGTTCAACATTATATTTCGTCAAAAAATGAAAAATATTTAGTATAATAGAGCATGTTTTTGATCCATGTGTGACACCACATTACATAGATCTAATAAAACAAATCAGATGCAGTATATTTATTCACATGTTCCATGTTATATTCAAAATAAGTAATGAATTCCAAAGTACATATATTGAATTCATTTTTTTTTTTAATTATGATATTTTACCTTGATTTTCATCTATGCAAGGTTAAATAATTTTATGCTTTGAGGAACGATTTGTAATTGCTTCATATGAGTCATAATATAACATTATCCTTTTGATACATTTTTTATCTTTTTGTTATTTTTAGGTTTACACCTCATTTTAATTTGTAGGATCTTACTCTTTTGCGTTAAAAAAATGGATATGCATCTTTGATTGATTTTCATTAGTAGTGATAATATATACAAAGCCCTGTTGATCATTTTGATTAGTTGTGGGGATAGGATGAATGATGGATTGGGATTTTTTTCCCAATCCTTGACCATGATAACCAAAGTGTTTTATATATTGTTGTCTAAAACTATATTGTTTTTAAATCTATATATCATTATGGAGAAGTAGGATTGTATTCTTTTCAGGTTCTAAGTTTTCATTTTGAATCTTTTCTTACTCTATGTTTAGAATTTAAAAAACTTTTTCTTTGAATTATTCTTTGGAACCCATATTTTATCATTATTCACTTTTGTTTTAGGAGAGTTACTCATAATATGAGTGGTTTTTGTGGTTTATGTATCAATTTTATTATCATAACTACCTTTGTAACTTTGTATTTTATTAGTAAATTCAAAATAAATATATATATGATGCCCATACATTTTATGATATGCATAATAGTATTTAGATCTCGTTATAGGATGTAGGTGAGGTTGTTGGATCACTTTATTTATAATCATATACCTTAAGATCTGAGTTGGAATATCATTAGACTTTTGGTCATATTCCAAGTCACTTATTTTTTATGTATTATGTTGTACATTTTTATTTGTATTTGTAACCTTGCTAGATGAAGATGTAAACACATGAATAACACTTACTTATTTTAGAATTTTTAGGTGTGAAATATGATTTTTCAATGATTTCACCTATAAATTAAAAACCTAATTTTTATTTTATTTCTATTTTATTAACTTTATCATTAGTATAATTGATATTTTATGTCTTCATAATCACAAGCCCTAGGTGCTTCACATTGAATATGCATACATGTACCATCTAGGGATTTAGGAAGATATTTTTTTCTAACCTATTTTATAATTATAAGATGGGACACCTTATACATTATATTAGTGATAACATAGAACTAGTTATATGGATGGTATATATCACCCTCATTAGGGTTAGGAAGAGGAAGAAGATATTTTTAGCCATTATAAATGTTCCAAAGAATAATAAGATAGAAGGAAAGAACACACACACAAAATAATATGGAATAATCAATCACTAAAATTAATGCCAAAGATAAATAATTATAATAATTAAGAAAATAAAAAACCATAGGACAATCTAGGGTTTGGATACCAAAGAATAGGGTCACCGCAATGTGCATGATTTAACTTTTAAGTGTTATGGAGTTTAAGCCCTAGGTTTTTAAAGGGTATGATTAAAGTAAATCAGGGTATAAAATATGAAATAAATACATCTAATTATTTTTGAAATAATTGATCTAATATATAAATTTTAATAATATAAATGAATCACATAATTAAGTATTTAGCTACAAACTATCTGAGATGAAGGATCTGAAAGCTTAAAACTATTACAAGAGCTAGGTTGAATGTCAAAAATAGTATCCTGGTGTCACAAACCCTCCTAGATAATAACATAGTACCTTGAATAGTATTATTGTGGATATAGTGTCTAATTTTGGTGCTAATGTCCTCTATGTAGGAACTGATCTATACTTATGTGAGAAGTTGTGTTTGAGCCTACTAAGCATGTTACTATATGGATGAAACCTAATTTACTATTTGTGACCTATTTTGACAAATTTTTCATGAAAGTGATAGACTCCATGTTGTTAGGTTATTATACTATCAAACATAGCAAAGGTGTGATGTTAGTTGGGTAGGATGGACATCCTGAACACCCCAATGTGATGAGAGTTTCCTACATACCAATACTCATAGGAGAGATCAAGCTTGATGTAGTTCTCCCCACCTATGTGTTTGTTTAAGTGTAAGTGAGACTAGTATGGATGTTATTTTGAGTTCTTTGAGTGAGGCTCAAGACTTTAAATATGTGTATAATAAGCTTAATATGGTTGTAGATGATTCTATGTGTAACTATGGCAGAATAAGGATTAATAACCTTGATTTTAGACAATTATTTTGAGGTTGTTTGTGTGTATTTCAATCTAATTTTCATCTAGTCAATAAATGACTAAAATTCATGTGTTTATATATATATATATATATATATATATATATATATATATATATATATATATATATATATATATATATATATATATAATGCTTGTGTTGAGTTCAAAATATGTCTAGGATTCCCCTAGGTGTGTTTGGCACTGAAAAGATATCCATTAGGGCTAAAATGAGGGAAAAGAACAATAGTACCAAACTAGGACACTAGTGTGGGGTGTTAGTGTCAAAATTATAGAGCTAATGTCCAAATGGCATAATTTGAGGAACTAAGGGATTGTATTCCTAAGGGTGGGTTTGAGATCAATTTTGAGATGTGTATGGATGCATAAGGCCTACATGAAAGTTGGATAAGCATCTAAATAGGCCCCAAGTTAGGTATAGGGCTAAGAGAGGGATGGGTGGTCTTAACTAATAATCTTGGCCCTCATGTTACATATTAGATGACTAAATTTTCCCACCTTTATCCTATAAATGTAACAAATTTAAATGACTAAGATAAAGGAAAATAAATGTACCTAGACTTACCTAAGAGGTGAAGCCCATTAATCTAAATCCAAGTATGTGAACTATGATCTATTACACATCATAAAAATGAAATATTTATATTTCATTTATTAATTAATAGATATAAAAATCAAAGACAAATCTAAGCAAAGAGAAGAGAGAAAGAAAAGGAATGATGACAACTCACTAGGTATTCAAAACAATTCATAAACCTAGTGACATCCTGTGTGTAGTTAGTGATCAATCAGTAAATAAGTTAGATTAAATTGAATGACTTGCTCAATTCCCATCTATGGGTGGATGAATAAATAAAGATGACCTTGACTCCATCATTTCCCACCCCTATTCATTAGATCATAACTTGTGAATATATTAGATTGGATTGATGGCTTGTCTAACAGTCATATGTAGGTAGCTCAAGAACTCAAGTAGTATATGACTCAATAATTACCTACCCATATCTATTATATGCATATATAACTATATTTTCATAATGTAACTCAAGCTATATAAATATAACTAAAATTGTATATAATGGCTCTATGTAGACTCAATAACTTTGGAATGAAAATTATTATAGGGGCCCCTCATGAACTCAGGTATGTAATTCATGGAATAATCAATAATACCAACCGATAAATACAAATTAAAGAATAAAATATGGTAAAAACTAGTATAAATGGTGTTTATATTAATAATGTAGATACTGACATGGAGTTTACCATTCTATCTAATCAACTAGTACAAAAGTGAACTTATGGAAATAATGTGTTATGAACATGCCCAAAAATATGTTATCTAAGAATATGGATTCTAGACTAAGTTTTAATTATTTATATATTTATATCTCACAATAAAATGGGAATATTCATGCCATTATTGAGACTCCCAATCTGAGTAAACTAGTATGATTTTGTGCAAAATTGAGCAAAAACTAATAATTTTGAATTAGATCTATGAAAAATTCGATTGTAATTACTATACATTTTTAGAAACTCTATATTTTTTATTTTTTTATTTTGAGGACAATAGTGATATACCTTAGATAGTATCACTATAGTGTTAGTGTCTAGTTTCAATGTTATTGTCCAAATGTTTTATTTTTATAGAAAATTAACTCTGATCTTACTCTGACTATTTCCTTTGTGTTTTTTCTAAAATTGAGCTTTGTAGTATGTCCCTTTATGTTGATAAATTTACTTTGAGTTCACTTTGATGGCTTGATATCTATGACAAACCTCTATGAATTTCCCCTCTTTTGATGGGAGTTGTTGAACCTACATAAGACTTGTCCTCAAAATAAAAATCTCTACATGATATATGTTATCCTAAACATATATGATATATGCATAAGAAACCAATATAATGTGTATACACGACATAAAAATTTAATATAATATGAACATAAGTTGGTAATTTATGATTTATGTTAGATCTACCAATCATAAGCTTGTCAAGATAGATATAACAATGTAATCATATATATGAACAAAAAATATGAATAGTAATTTGATTATCTACCTATGGGGATGGGGCATGATTTCCATCAAGGCACTTAGGGAGGAAGTATCGATGCATGAGGTTCCTAATGGAATATAAAAATAGAGTGTGTAAGAATTAAGAGACAAGTGTCATAGCCATGATGTATATATGAAATCATAAATGTTAGCAACCTAGATAATACCCAATAGAGATAAGATTGTTCAAGTTTAACTCATATCTAAACTAACATTGGAATGATATAAGGATGTGGGATACCTATGTTTAGATAATACCTATAGTGATGTGGCTAGATACTTTAAAATTTGGATTTTAGGATCAGTTACTAAACCTACTTGATAGTGGGGTGAAAAGAGTAAGTCAAAAACTAAAAATGAAACCTATATATGATGGTGATGCACTTGAATAGTGATTGATCCTCTGTAAACTTTGAAACATAGGCTCAAACATAGATCAAGATTATTTTTTTTAATAAAAATCTCTTAGATCAGTCCTTAACATCATTAATTCATATGGAGGTTTGAAATAAGCTTGTAGATTGAAGGGGTGTGAATGGAGGTCTCTAAAGACACTACATGCTAATGATCTCCAACTCAGTTTCTATTCTAACTCTTCAAGTGACCTATAAATAATTAAATCAAAATAATAGGTAAGGAAAAGAACTAAAAATGGGATATATAACAAAATTATATGAAAATAAAAAAATAATAATTACACATTAAAACCATGAATGATCTTGAAAACAACTTCTCTTTATAGATTTCTAGTGTAAATTATAATTTCTATATAATTTTCCTATACCAACCTAAGGGATGTGAAAAATGGCTTAAAAAGCCTACATATATAGTAAAATGTGGAAATATGTATCCAATGTGTCATAGATAATATAAGTATTAGTCTATTTTGAGTTAACCCAAGACTAAAATCCTTTTATAATAATAAACAAATCCTTCAATGTCTTTAAAATCTTGCATGGTCTTCACTTTGGCATTGAATGGAGGTGGTGGGACCATATCAACTTGTAAATTTATTTTTTCATGAAAATATACAAGAAAAATTGGATTTCAATTCCATATTTAAGTGATCTAAAGTTGAATATATGTGATTCTTTGCATGAAAATCAGGAAGATGTATAAAACTATCCAACTAGTTAATTGAAGTGATTTCATCTTAAGGACTAGTCAACTCCCTTTAAAATTAAATTTATTGAAGTGGCACTTATATATTGAGTTTATCATGGCAACTTAAACTAAAAAATAGGATATGTGGTTTGTATACTTGTCATGAACTGCTTGATTAGCCTATTCAATTCCAAACTCTTTGTTTATTTGATTAAATAAGCCTATTAGGCCAATTAGGCCTAATAACTTACTCTTTGCACTTTAAAATACATTATAAACTAAAAAAATCATGAAAAACTGAGAAAAATATGATTATATATTTTAATCAACTCCTCCATTCATGAGATACGTGATGTTGATGAAGAAACTCATGCCACTCAGTCACCAGGGTTGACTAGGTCCATTTTGCTCCATTTTTCTATAGACTTATTACTTTGAAAGAGATAATATGGGAACATATAATCACATTTTGACAATATTAATATTTTATGATGAACAAAAATTATTAGGATTCAAAATTCATGAGTTAGATTTCATGTAAACTGCCTTGTAGCTCTTTTCATGTTTTTTCTCCAAAAAATATGTTTTATGCCCTGATCCATACAAATATGTACAAAAAATTGGCATTGATGTAATCCTATATTAGTCTAATTTATGTTTCAATAGGTTTAATGTTGATCCATGGTGTTTTTATGGCAATAAAAGACACTTTTCTTAAAACTGGTCACTATGAGGGTTTTAAAGGGTTTCAGATTTGAATCTTCTTAGTGATGATTCATGAATCATAAATATCCAAATAAAAACTTATTTAAATTAAATTTTTTTATAATTATCCCATAAAAATACCTAAAAATATTGGGTTCCCATGCAAAATATATGAGAAGATATCATGTGAAGGAAATCTGCCTATAGGGTTTTGCTTGCATTCTAGACTATCTACGCTCTTGGAAATTATTCATAAATCACAAAACATAAAACAACCTAAAATTTATATTAATTGTAATTTCATATGGGCACTCAAATAATTATAATATCACTTGGCTAAACTCTTTAGGTGGTGAAAGATACAAGCATCTGATTAGGTGGTTTGGAAGGATGTCTAGAACTATAGAATTTGAATTTCTCCTCATGGATGAAAATAATCTCAATATAATCCTCCTTGAATTAAATATTAATCATGGTTATTTTAAAATTTCGTCAAATCACTCTTAAAGTGTCTTCTTGCTTGAAAAATTAAAAAATGCCTATTGGCCTATATGCTTGCTTGTTTGATTTAGCATGTATGGGCATGGTTTGCATATGATTTAGAGTTTGAACACTCTATAAAGGTATTATTAAGATTTAATAATATCATACCATGATTTAAAAACTCTCACTTAGACTTATAAATCTTGGTATCACTTCAAAATCCATTTGGACCTCTTCTTGCTCCATTATGACTATTTTTCAACTAGTGAGGGACTGTGTAAAAACAACAAATAATTCTACTTGTCTAATGGATTTTAAAATTATATTGAATATTAATAAAGTTATTATGATTATTTGTACCAAATTTAAAGTCTTTAAACCACCTATAAATGTCAAAAATCTCAAAAATATCTTAAATTTGACCCTTTTGCATGGTTTGAGCATGTATTTGATTATGTTTTCATGTTTTATCATGGTTTTTGGGTCATTATAAATATTTATAATATTTTATTATGTAAAAAACTACCTAATTTATTATCCCTTTTATTCTTCATGGTTACCTTCAGTCCTTCATGATAGCCTACACTACATTATACCTCCTCAAATAGGGTCTTTCGGTCTCATATGACTGTGTATACACTTCTACAGGTGGATTTTAAAATGAAAGGAATAATTTTATAGGAATATAATCCTTATTGGTGATAATTAGGCCTTAATATCACCTTATTACTACTCTTACATGCTCTTGATGATAAATTGACTCTCAAACCATGCCTTTGTGCCCTTACATAGTAATTATCCATAAAATGGGCCTGTATGAGCATGGTTTAGGTGAATGAATGTTTAAAAATTATTGGAGGGCCTTTATCCATGTTTTATTTTCATCTCACAAAGTATACTATATATCATTATGAAACTCCTTGAAGAACCATTATATTACCAACCTCCTCTAGCTTATAGACATGTATATGTTCTTAAGGCTATAGGTTTAGGTTGACACTAATTTTGACTATGTTTCAAGGAATTGAATTCCTTCGTGGCATATTTTATGATATTTTTAATCATTATATTTTTTAAACACTAACCTAAATCATGAAACATATCCTTATGGTTTAGATCTCATTCCTTTCCTTGTTTAGAACCTTGACTACTTAGGAGGATGTAGGTGTAAACCTCTAATGTATGAATATGTAATTAGGTGTCTTAGGACCCTCATTAATATGATCTTGATTAGTATATACTATTTTATATATTCAATCATCTAACTCCTTTTTAGACCACTATCCCTTCTTCATGTTTTTAAACATAGACCTTTCTTGAGACACTTGAATTTACTTTCTAGTTATTAGCCCTTGTACAGACTAAGGTTTTAAGTTTCCTTAATATTTGAGTGATAAATAGATAATTTTATATATATTATCCATGATGTCATGTTAATTTACTAAGTAACACACTTATATCTAAAGTCAACACTCCTAATAAGGCTTCCAAATGCCAAAATCACCTACTTGGTTGTAGGTCTACTTATCAGGCAGACTGCAGGTTGAAATTGTAGTTCATAAGCCTTACTCAAGGATTTATATAATTTTTTTACCTCTTTTTATTTTAAATTTAATAAACCTCTTAGTTTAATCCTTTTTGAGATTTCCAAAAACCCTTGAAAGCATCTTCAAAGAAATAAAGTAGTTTTAGGTGTAATTTTGATCGATATAGGGTTACATTATGTCCTTCTTAAACCTTCTTTGATCCTCATGACATAATTTTACATCACTTTCCTTCATATAATATATTTTAATACTAACCATGTCTTTTGAAGATCAAAATATCCTTTTGGGACTAACACCCTCATCAACTGTAGGTGGTCTTTTAGGCTTGTTATAGGTCTATATTTTAATGGCTATAGGTTTCCCTTGTTAATATTAGACTTATCCTTGATAATTTACTATATAAATTTATATATTATTCTTTTTATAATGATTTTGGTTTTAGTTATACCTTCTTGATATAAATTTATGACCAAGCCCTCATCACTATAGGCAAGTGTCAAGCATAGGCCTATAGGTTCATTCTAGGAACTGTATGGTCATATCCATGAAGTAAAAATCATGAAAAGTCACTTTTTATCTCAAAGATATGATGAAATTCCTCAAAAACATAATGACCTTACAAAATTGAACCAAAACCTCTTGATATACATTATAAGTATGATTGGCAATTGTAGGCTTCCTTTTGAGGGTTGTAGGTGACTTTCATGAGTGTACTTGTCTACTAGCATCTTGAGACACATGAATTTCATGGTTTCAAACCCTTTCAATTCTATGTTTGATGCCAAAACGTGATCAATAATTTTCAAAAACCTTAATGAAACACTTTATTGATAACAAGCATATCTCTCCTCAAATCATGACTATGTATATGTGGCTTGTGTATGGAAATGTATGAGATTAGCCTTAAAGAAGGATCAAAAACATGTTTTGACCCTTGACAACCTATCTTTATGTTTTAGATAAGTTAATTACATCATTAATTTTGGATATATATTCATACCACTATTTGATAGATGTTTTTCATATATATGTACTTGACTGTACTCCCTTTATTGTAGGTGACCATATGGGAATAATTCTAACATCAAGGTCTAAACACCTAATTTCACCTCCATGAAGGTTTTCTCCTCATACTTCTTCATGATCATATATTTTTATTCTCACTAGACCTTGATGAAATCCTTTCTCACCTTGACCATCCATTATTCGTATATGATTAGTTATTTGACTATGTATACTATTGTAGCACTATGTTCTTGACTGTTCATGATGCTTCAATTAGGCCCATATACTATTATTCATACTTGTAGTGATTCTTGGTCAGCCATTAGCTTTATTAACCAATGAGACATGAAATTTAGATATGTGTGAGGGTGGTAAGGATGATACAATCTATAAAACATGAAGGGAAGATGGAAAAAACATAATACATAGTGAGAAATATAGTCATTTGATAGTGGTATGGGGTTGATGAGATAGAGGTGGAAAAGAAGGGTGGAGGATCATGCCAAGATAAATTAAGGATTAATATGTAAAAATAAACACATAATCATCATACCACATGACTTTTGAATCAATTGGAGGAGGTAAACATGCCAAACATGAAACATATGTTCCTATAAAAACCTTAAAATATGCTAACTTTTATTAAAATATGTTAAACTAGCCCATTTGAAACACTTGAGTGCACTAATATGGGATAAGACATAGATATTTTAGGGAATTTATTAGTAAAACTTACTTGATAAAATGAAAATATGGATTAGGTTTATGCTAATGATCAAAACAAGAAAATTTGAAAATCCACTCTCCTTGCAAAATTGTACAACTTCTTCCTAGAGGCATGCCAAACTATAAATTGGACTGATTATCTTTGCTATCTTTGTTTGACCTTGAAATATTTGAATAATAATGAATAATGACATGAAAAGGAATATTAGGTCCCCAAGCTTCTAATAAAACGTGAATTTTCTTGAGATATTACCTAGGTGAGGAGAAATTGAGGAAAATTGATTACCTTCCTAGTTGTAAGACTGTAGAAATTATCCTATCTTCAAATTGATAGTTCATGAGAGTGGAGAAGCCAATTTTATAACCACTTGCTCCATGTGGAATAATTCTAAGTCTAATTTATTTTCCCAAAAATTTACACTTGTACTTGCACTTTACTAATCGTATCATCATCAACCCTGTAAGCAAGTTTTTATGTGCAAAACTACAAATTTCTTGGAAAAGACCAGTTTTTAACATGTATTACCTCCAATTGCCATGAAAATCCTACTAAATATTTTCAATGTCTTTCTCTTCAAATTTACTACTCATGGTGTATATAATTCTATATGGATCCATAATTTATTCTTATAAATGAAAGAAAAGAGTCTCTTTTGGCCTTTTAAAACCAAGTTAAACCTTCCACCACCACAAATAGAATAATATGGAATTAATATGTGAAATTTCATGAAAATAAAAAAATTTAATCAATTTTCATGCATTAGGAAACCATATTGTAACATGTGACTTTAAAAATATCCCTTTTCATACTTAAAACATATCAAAACATCCTTTTTACTTTTGAAACTTTAGGATAAGGTAAAATTCATGTGTTTAAACATATTTAAAGGTATTTTAGTATAATTAATGACTTTTTGACCTAAAATTTGACATTTAATACCCAAAATTACTCTTTTATACCAAAATACACTTTTTTGACTAGCTTAGCGAGGCTACTTATATGACACTACAAAGTTTCAAATTATATGGGTTGGTGTTTGGCCTTGATAGGCCAAACTACCAAAAATAAATATAACACATATTAGTCACACAAATTAGGCCAAAGGGATAAAATACAAGAGAAATGGGCACATGTCACTAAATTTGAGAAATTAATACATATAAGGACATGTTCAAATGTTCACATACACAAAAAAATATGTATGTTGGCTAAAATCTAGGTAGAAGGACATGTTAAAATGTATGCATACACAATCAAGAAATTACACACAAGGACATGGGTACATGTCCAAATAATAAATATAATGAAAATAAATGGTGTAGAGTTGTATAAAAATGACTTATTCAAATTCCCTTGAATAGATGTAGAAGAAAAGAAACACAATCAAGTTTATACTAAGAAATCTAGAAATTAAAGTACACATGAATATGTGGTACACATATGTATAAGATAAAAAATGTACATAAATTAAGTCCATATTAATAGTATTCAAAAAAATATGAGTAGTATAGGATGATCAATATCAAGATATAAACAATGCTAAATCTATGATATAAAATATAAAATGTTTTAACATAGCAAACTAAAATATGTGTATGTGATACCCCGAATGGGTGAATGTATTAAATATGGATATGTGTATGTGACCTAGTGGGAAGATAATAAAAACTATAGATCTATATGATAGACCATAATCTTGCAAGAATATATGAACATTTGACAAGAACAAGTGAAACATGTACGTATGATAAAACTAAATATTCTAAGATAGCTATCATATGTAGTACTTTGCAAGTATAAACACTGTAAACATGGATATGAAGACAATCTAAATTTTGCATTTTTAATTAATATTTGAATGTTTTTTCTATTTTTAACATATTATATTGTTTTTTTGTTTTTTGAGTATATAAGATATGTACAAACAATCATTAAACTAAAACTATATAAATAAGGTAAATGGAACTATGAAAAATTAGAGAGGAACATACTAACCGATGAGTCTCATAAAAGACTCACTATCAATGTCCTTTATAAAATAAAAGAATAGTGACAATATATGTTGTGAAAAGATGTATAGACACCTAAAAATGGCTACCAATGGCCTTCAACTAGACTTTAGACTGATTTTTACCAAACATTGCAATTTAATCTTAAAAATCACTAAACATCACAAACTTGTTTGCACATCATTCATCAAAACACAAAATATCATTAAGAAATACCTAATATGGATATATTATTATATATAACAATAATCTCTCACATATTCATCTCTAACCACCTTACAACATCACAATAGTAAATTTGTCTTATGGACCTATTAAGTAGGGCACTTGCACACTTAAATTAGATATTAGGAATGCTAAATAGCTAACTAGAATTAATTAATAAGCTAAACCAAATTAAGATCCTAGTTGAATTATCCATGTGTAATTAATGAATAACTAAAAATTTAAATTAAAAAATATAAATATCCTAGCCTTTCATCATGACCTTTGTGAGTTATCAATCTCTTTGGAAATATCCTAAAATATCTCATTTTGGAGACCCATTCCTATTCATTGCAAATCATTATTACTTGATAATTATTAACTCTATTGGGGTTAATTTTGACTCACTTAGTTTAGGTTATAAATCATTTCATGTTTAAACTCCACCTTAAGTTACCTTGGGTTGGGATTAAATCCATTTGATATAAATATAATGCCTTGGCTATTGAATTTTAAGCTATTTTGATGTAAAGTTATGCAAAAATGACTTCATAATTCTTTTAATATAATGTTATAATTCCCGTTTTATTACAATAAAGGTTATAATTCAAAATTTTTGAGACAAGCTACACCAAGCCAACATAAACCATCTTTTAAAGGAGAGAAGGAGATACACAACCTACTTTTCCAAAGACTCTTTCATGCACAAGTTAAGCAAGCCACTCAACAATGCATTTAGATATCCTAAAGAAGGTAAAGGATATGTTGTCTTTTAAATTTTAGTTGTGTTTTCATTTTTATTTTTTGTAACTAATATCACCCCTAAGATATAATCTTTTAAGTGTTAGTGTTAGCATGTTTATTTGAGTTCTTGTTGTTTAAATAAACATGTTACTAGCCTCCCTTCTATGATTCCTATGATCATAAATGGCATTCCTGATGTGATAAACACCCCACCAATTTCCTCTTAAATCCTTATAGACCATTCTAATAATGATTTAATGTACAATTTTGAACTTGCTACCCCAAAGTGAAAATTGAAGGCCAAGGGACTTTTTTGGGAAGTTATGAGGTTGCCCTATGTAGTTATGGTTTTGTTCTATAGGTAATAATATTTCAACTCACACAATTGTTTGTTTTACATCTATTTTAGCATTTTTTACATATAAATATTACTATTATGCTAACTATTTTCTACCTTCAGCTATATATTTACAATATTACAATATCATGACTCTAATACTCACCATATTACAATATCATGATTTCACAAATAATGGCATTACCTAATCAATCATGATTTTACCCCTAACCACTAATAGTTAGGATAACCATTTCAAGCTACATTGAAATATAATAACTCTTATATTAGTGATATTTCCCTTTTATTTGTTATTTTTCAACTCGAGTAATAATTTTTCATTTTATACCCTATTTCCTTACAAATTGCATCATTGCATTAATAGTTGCAGTTTTATAATGTTCTAGTTTTGTTATGTGTTTTTTGGTTTTGCACTATGTAAACCTGAGAGATAAATTTGAGAAGTTATTTTTTCATTGATTAAATTTATTCTAAGCACAAGGACCCTCTAACATTTTTGTAGGACCCAAAGGCCAGAAGGAAACTATTCACCAAATTTGACTTTTCAGTCAAACTAGGGCACCTATAGGTAAAAAAATCACTTTATAGGTCTATGGGGCGTATAATATGAGTTTCATGGGGTTTATTATATGTTAATTAATGTCAATTGATGTTATATTATCCTTGGTCATTAGTTTTCTTAGTGCGTTTTGTCATTTTAGGTCATCTTAGGGGTCAAAAAGGTGCATTTAATGTTTTGTATGGATTTATTGGTAAATTTGAAGGTTTAGAAATATTATCTCATGCGTCATGTGTCACTATAAGTTTTAATCCACTATTGGTAACTAAAATTTTCATGGTATGCAGAAGAAAAGGTAGTTTTCTAGTGAAAGAAGAAGAAAATGGCACTTGTACAACCTCATTAGGAAATGTGACACATGGTAAATTGTCAATAAGTGCCTCTCCAAATTCCCCAAACTCATATCCATGATCTAAAAAATCTGAAACTGTCATTTATTTCTCAAAATTGCTCTACTCCATTTTTTGCCCTTCTTGGCACACTAAAGTGACCTTCAGTTTTTTGCTCAATATGAATAACTCATGGGTTTTAAAGATAAATGAATTTGGTAGATGATATTATAATTAGATACATTAATTTAAATATTAGTATTGTGAAAAATGATCAATTTTTCTTTATGAATCATCCATTTTAAGATGACTATGTTTTTTTGCTCATAAATCTGTGAACACTACATGTTTTACTTCATTTTGGGAAAGTCTATAGATACTAGATATTGATATTGTTTCAATAGGATTTTTACTCTCACCTATAATTTTTTCCATTCTTGGTTTCACAATGTTGAGTTGTTTTGATGAGTCAAGTACATCAGAGTTGCAAGAGGAGCATCATTCTATGTTGTGGACAATATTTCCACCATTTCCAAATTTCCATGATTTAACAATGGTTCCACAGAGTTGTGATAGGTTATTTAATATGTTTAAAATATTGTAAAATTATCTCATGCTATCTAAAGTTCATTTTCTAATAAATCTTCATGTTTTGCAATCATTTACCACACAAACACACAATCTACCCTCATACAACTAAATCTCCACTTATAGGTGATTTGAGAATAGAGTTGTGGAATATTTTGTGGTGATAAATCAAGTAATTATATTATTTTTCAAGTTATAAAATTGATATATCATCATGATAAACTAATGTGGGATGCTAGTTTGGAAAACACATTAAACTACATTCAAGAGGATGACTGAGCATTCTAGGGCACAGCCCTAAAACTAAAAAATAGAGGTCTAAAGGGCTTTCATAACCTCTTTCTAATATGTTTAAAATATGACCCAAATAATTTTAATGTGTTTAATTGAATATCCATAGTATGGACTATTTCCATGCCAATAATAAAGGTCAAAGGATGAAGGGAAGATGGTCATTTGGAGCCTCAAAATTACCTATAAAATACTAAACTCTTTCAATGTTGTCTACATGCCTAAGTTAAATGAAATTTTTTCTCTATTTAGGTTACAAATTATAATATGACTCATATGAAGATGATTCAAAATGGTTTAAATTAACATCTATGGTAGTAAGATCATCAAGGAGAATGTGAGACTATTGTTTACCCTTCCATACACTTTCCCATTCTATACATTGTGGAAATAAAGACCTACATGTAGGATTTCTCAATCCTCTTAGAAGGACTCAGTATAGTGAGTTATAAGTGCATGTTTAATGATTATAAAGGGTAACATGATGAACTAAAAAACTAGGCACCTTCTCCATTAGCATAATGACCTTTATAAGCTCTAGACCAAGAAATTAGAGTATGGAAAAAAGTATGGGGAAGTTAGAGTGATTTAAAAGTCAAAAACACTATGTCATGACTTAAATATTCTCATAGCACCCCAATATAATTGGATATAAGAAGATATAAGACCTTTTAAATGCAAAACACCATCCAAAACAATGTATAGTTATGATTTACATAATAAAGCTTAAAAATTCAAAGTATGGAAAGGGTTTAGAAGATTTTGGATGACAAAGGAACCCGAGGAGTATTCATCAAGAGTATGATAGCATCTTTATACTCTTTTAAATTGAAACTTAGTTTGGATAAACCCTACACAATATGTCTATGAAAAGTCTACCTTGGAAATTTAGGAGGTTTTGCAGTCTAGAGACCTTACCAAGGGGTTGAAATTTGTACAGAGCATCCTTGTGAGATGGAGAGGTTCCTCCTACATTTAGTTTTACTTAGAAAATAAGGGAAGTGTCCTCTATTTTGTTTTAGATAGAGGGCACTTCCCCTCATACATAAACACTACATTATAACAAAAGAGATAGAAAGGTGAACTAGAAGCTAAGGAGACAATTTAAAGAGGTTTGTGAAGTTATAACACATATAGTGAAACATAAAGGTTGAAGATCAATATAGTAGTCTAGAATCATAGGTTTGTAGGTAGGTCTATTAGATGTTGTAGGGAATTAATGCTACATGGGGTAGTAGATCTATTTTATCACCTTGATTAAGATTTATGAGCAATTGGAACATGTTCATAGGGTTATATTAGAGGTGTTTTAACATTTTGGAGGCAAATGAGACCATAAAAATTCATTTTGAGTTCAAGAGTATAGGTAAGCCTACTAGGCAAAGATTGGGTGTAATGAGTAATGAGGAGTCACTCACAATCAAAGCATGATATGAACATTATTATGAATTGGAGCATGTTTTTGGGGTTGATACAGAGTTCTCCAAGATATTTGTTCATAGAAAAAACTAAGGAAAGCCATTTTGGACCTTGAAACCACTTAGACTTGTGCATAAGTAGAAAAACAAGCTCTATAAGAGAATTTTTAATGCTCATATATTTCATGAGGCATTGTATGGATGGCAAAGGAGTTAGTGGAGGTTACTAGTGGTCTTGAAGGTTAGATTTTTTGAATTTTTTTTGTAGGTTGGATGTTTGGTTTTTATGAACAATCCTTAAGAGGTCAAACAGGCCTAAAACCCTACTAAACCCTCAAATTAGACCAATTTGGGAATATTATGTTAGAGATGCAATATAATGACCTAGCTTGGATAAGATTGTGATTGGAACTTCTATAGGACTCCTTAAATATACTCCCCATACTCTTTGGTTGTATGGACTTATATAAATGGGGGTAGAAATAGGGTTCCTGCCACTATTTTGTGTGTTTTTCAAGTTATATAAGGATTCTAAGCATGAAAAAAAATTGGGAAGAAGATATATACTTTGGATAACCCCTAACGTTAATTTGATACTCCATAAAAACCCATAAGTGCCTCAGAAAATAGCTTCAACTAAACCAATCAAAACTGGCCTAATGGATAAGCTAGTCAGAAGGGTAGAGATATTAAAGTGGGGTAATTTTAAGGTGTCCATGAAGCTTATAAATCCATGGAGGGACTTGAAACATGTCATCCACTAAAGTTTATGGATTTTCATGGAAAACTTAAGCCTTTTTGGAATCTAAGTGTGCAAGGTGCATGAAAAGAGAGTTTTTTGGATAGTAGATGATGATTACTCACTTCCAAAGGTTTCTAGAGGACCAAGCCTACCACTAATGCATGGAGGGGAATGAATGATGTCCTTAAACTTAATTATAATCATTAGACCTGGTCTTAATCAGTTATAATGTATTCAAATATGGATAATCATATAGGTAGTTTTTTTAAAGCTAGAATGAGGAGTTTCTTGCCACTTTCCATGAGATGTATGACTCAGATTGACACTCGTATCCCATAAAATTTCATGTCTCATTCCCACATCCTCTTTTAATTTAAAAATAAATTATTTTATTATCTTAACAAGTGTCCTTGTGACCCTTGGACTTCTCTATTCTTCTCTCTCTCTCATGTTCTATAAGAACTAGCCATTTTGGCATTATATTGGATGCTCCACCTAAGTATGGTTAATCAATTATTAAATGTACACATTTTTATCAAT
This sequence comes from Torreya grandis, assembly GCA_037957365.1. NCBI lineage: Eukaryota > Viridiplantae > Streptophyta > Pinopsida > Cupressales > Taxaceae > Torreya > Torreya grandis. The sequence goes on from JARHVA010003067.1 coordinate 942,540, forward strand.
AATAAAAATAATTATTACCTCTTCCATGACTAATATTAGTGTTTTAAATTTGATTATGAATCTTACTTAGTGATAACTTTGGATTCCCTAGCATGTTATTCCATTCTTTCACCTATTTTTAGGCTCTTCTTGTAGGCCATGTGATGTGTTCTAGGATATGTTCATAGTTTAAGTGAGTAATCACTTTCATTATTACCCTTATATTCCTATTTTATAGTCCTCCTATATTTTCACATTCATCCATAGCCTCAAAATGTAGCATTCATGTGAGAAGATGAATATTAGAGAAGTGTATTTTTAGATTATCCTTAGATTTCAAGTGTAATATGAATATGGTTGGATGTAATCATGTTATTTGGTGTATCATTTACCTTATTTAGTTTTATTTCATTTATCCTTCTCCCTTTTCGCCCCCTAAGTTTAGTATTAGTTTCAATTCAAAGAGATACATTAGGGGAACTAGACCTATCTTGAGATTCACCTCATACCTTAGGCTCCCAACAAGCCTAGAGGTGATTCCATTATTCCACTTGGATGAGAAGAGATTTATATCTCATAAAAGGTTGAAGATAAAAGTGACAAAATAAACATTTAAAACATTTGTCACATGAAAAATTGACATTTTAATTGGTTATTTAACAATCTTTTTTGTTTAAAGTCATCTTTTGCTTTTGTCAAAGTTTTTATTAAACACATGACAATGGCCTAAAATTTCATTAATAATTCATCTTGGTGTAATAAAATTAATTATCACCTTATTTATATACCTCATAATAGTTTTTAAATTTATTCTTATTTGATTGTAAGTTGTTTATTTTCATAAATTGATTGTTGTGTGTATGCTCTCCCCTTATCCCCTTTATGGAACTTGGGTGAAAAAAATTGCTCTTTCCCTAAAAATTGTGCCTATTCCAAGGAATTAAAAGAACATTATTGAAAATCTCCCCAAAACCCATATGGTTTGGGTGATCTAAACATAACATTTAAAGTCTTTTCACTTGGTTATTTATTTTATGCAACTTGGATTGTGAGCGAGAGTTCATAGCATCCTCAAAAGTTATTTATGCGTACATTGACCTAGGGTTTCCTTTCCCATCATCATACCAAACTTTATCCATGGTGGGTTATAAAAATTAGGTCACATATACTACTATTACCATGGGGCTAAGCAGATAGCCTCTCCAATCATAATGAAAAACTAAGCCAAGTTTGGCTAGCGAGGGGATTCCATTAAGAAGTACATAGATGGAATCACTATGAAAAGTAATATACCATTTAATATTAATTTAGTTGTTATTAAATCAATTTACATTATTACATATCTAGTGGTAACCACACTTGGGACCATCTAGACACACAAAAATTTTGTTTTAAAATAACCCCAATTACCATAGATATATTGTTGATGTAGTGCGAGTATCCTGAAGTTCCATGTCATATTAAAATATCTTGGGAGAAGGGAGGAAAGTAAAAACCCTACTACTTCATGTTTTTTAATTTTTAGATAAACACTTAAAATCATCCTAAGAGCATGTATACAAATGGAATTTGACAGTACTATGAAACCTTGTCAATTATATGATTTAGGATGTTACATTTAGATGTTAATGTCATATTATCCTTAATTTCATGGTTTGAGTCTAAAAATATTTATTTTTTTTGTTATGTAATGTGAAAATAAGTTTTGTATTCATATTACCCTATTGTTGGAAGAGTCATTATACCATCCATTTGATACCATACTTTTTCCTTAGTATTTTTAACAAATCTTTGTGTGTGTGTCACTTTATTGTAAAGGGTAATGTTATGATACCCAAGTCATTTAAAGTTTTTTTCCTTGGATTATTGAGACAAATCAATTATCATACCTTTAGAGCATGATAACATTGTTACATTGATTGAATCGTTTCATAGACTTATTTGTCTTGTGTCCAAGTTTCACATTTTTAAACCAATTCATGCGTGTCTTTTGAATATTTACCTAGTGTCATTATGCCATTCAACTTGATCAAGATTGTTATTTGATCAAATAATCCTAGTTTTCCTAAGTTAATTTTTTAATTAACTCTAACAAGTTCAAATCCAAACATTGACTGATTTCTATTTATGCCTTTTCTAATATGGACCTAGACAATAATCTCTCTCTCTTGGGTTGTGTAACTTAGGTTAATTATTTACCAACTTTGAAAACTATTGTTTATGCCTTTATTTAGGAGAAAATAATCTACCTCCAAGTGCCTAGTCTATACCAATATGTTTCAAATTTGTTAGATTAAATCATACCCCTTTGTTTGAGCCTCGATTTTGATGTTGTGTTTGGCCAAAATACATAGAAACATTTATTTTCCTAGATTAAGACTTGTTTCGAACACTTCAAAAATAGATTTTGGCATTATGATTTTAGTTCATCCACTTGACCTATTTGTGTTAGACATTTAACGTTAGACATTTGATGTTAGGTTATTTTATATTAAGTTTTTTCATAAATTTTTAGAGATACATCTCTAGCCTTTGACCAAATTATATTGAGTTTGAAATATTTGTCTTTTTAGACATTGTTTTTTAGATTTTGTACAACTCTAACAAATTTTATCATGAAGCATTCACCATTAATTTAAACATGTATCACTATACTCATAGTAGCATCATGTACAATCTATGGTGTAGTAATGTGGTTGCACAAGAAGACTTTGTTCAAGACTCCTCTAAAGATAATGCAATTTGTGAGATGGATCATTATCCACCTTAAAAAACTCAGATGGGGGAACAAATCCAAGATCCTTTGGTCCATAATTTTCCCAACACACCTCCATACTTGGAGTAGGACCAAGATCAAATGGCACAATACCTAGCTAGCATACCTTTGGTTGCAAAACAAGTCCAACATCAACCATACTATGTTACAATGCCATCAACCTATGAACCTTATTTGTTTGATCATCACTTGTAAAAAAGTATGAAGAATTAATTATATCGATGGAAGTAGGGGTTAAATTTCTAGTAGACTTACCCCATGAAAATTTTCCATGTTTAGTAATAATGCTTTACAACTACCTTATAATAAAAATATTGAATAGGCCTAGTATATCAATCCTCAAGATCTAGTCCCACATCCATATTAGGACCCTCATATTTTTGTCATAAGAAAAAGCCTCATAGAGGACCACTTCATACATATGTATAAAAAAATACCAAACCTATTTGAACTTAGAGTGTAACTTAAACAACATGGCCATGTTAAATGTTCCTCTTATTGAGTTAGTTCCTTCAATATAAGTCTTAATCTAGTTGATAGGCAAATAAAATCAAGGTATAGACCCATTCACATGAATAAATTTAGTTGAAGACATTTTCAATTCCATAGATATAGAATAAGTGTCTTCTAATTCTATGTAGAATAGTGAGCCAAACATAGTAGATAATATGTAAGTGTCATCTAATCCAAACCAAAGTGGTGTGAATGCATGAACAACTAGTCCACAACAAGATGTACCTTTACTTATAACTATGAGTGGTTTAGAAATGTAGGTGGTAGGAACTTTTACCTCCCAACCATAAGAAAATACCTCTAATCCTCAACTAATTTCTTCTTTTAGCATGAAATCACAAGTATTAAATAGTCAAAGAACAACTAGTGTTATGACTCAACAAAATATGATGAATATTACTCCACCATAATAGGTTATGACGAATGTTCCATAACAATAGGCATAATACAACATACCCATGCAATAAAGACAAAACATCTTACCACCTTAATAGAGCAAACTAATGTTTCACCTTGATAGGTGGTAATGAACATACCTCTTTAGTCACAAACCAACATACCATTAAAATCACAAATGATGTATAATCAATAATGTATAAGTATTGGTTAGTGACAAATGCTAAAACTTCAACATGCATATACTTACCAAAAGGATTCTCATAACCAAGAGGTTGTAATGTTTCACTAGTACTGATTAAGCAATAATTACCTTTTATTCCTAACATGCCACAAATTCAATGATAGGGACTTAGTTCACAAGTTCACCTTAATAAACAAGGTTTGAGTAGTCAGGAACAAGTCCCTAACCAACCTTAATAGGCATAGTATCTCACTCCCAACAATATCCTTCCATCTCAACCATAATTTCCCTAAAACTAGGCCCATATACCAAACCCTAACCATAATATCACATAGAAATGCATTAAATTCCAATAATCACATCCAAATCTACAAATTCATATTCATGGTTAGTCCCCTAGGCAAATCAACCTTCCATAAAAAACCATACATCCATTATACCTAGGTTAAAGTAACCCATTTTTAATCACCTAGCCTCCACCTCAAAACAATGTTCCCTCTAGTTTCTTGGCCCAAGAATTGAAACAAATTAAGGATGTAATTTCCACCATCTATGTTAGCAAAGAGACTATGAAGTTTAAGTTGGATGATGTGTGTTCCTGTCCTTTCAACTAGTATAGTTTCATATTCCATTTCCTATAGGGTATGAATGCCTAATGTTCTATAAATACAAGGGGATAGGAGAACCAAAGTCCCACTTAATGGAATTATTTATTGCTTTCAAAATAGTGGCCTACAGTGACATATACCTCATATTATTGTTTCTAAGGAGTTTAGTAGGATAAACTTTGGAGTGGTTTCTAAAATTACCTAAGAATTTAGTTTCTAATTTTGATGATCTTTTAGACAAGTTTATACAACACTTCTCCTACAATCTAAAACATGATATTTCATTGGTAAATTTTATGTAGACAAAAAAAGTCTAGTGCATGTTTTATAAGTTATATATAGTGATGGAAAGCATCAACTATTTGATTCACCCACATTTTACTAGATAAGTAAATAGTTGACGTGTACAACAAAGGGATCATTAATATTACCTCATCAAATCACAACCAAAATATAAACCAAGTAAATGGCCAAAATTAGAATTAGAACCAAGTCCAAGCACAAGCATCACAACTAGCATAGGATAACAATTAATAAAAGTCCAATCCATTTGATCACATTAAGAATGTTTTAGGGAATGGATTAACTAAGTTATGAAATGTCCAAATGGTACAAACATTATCTACTCAACCTATGCAATATATTAAAATTACTCCTAACCAACAACCTCTTTAGCAAATACAACAAGTGCATCAATCTAGACTAGTGCAATAAATATAACAACCTTTACATTTGAAAACCCCTCATCTAAGGAGGACTTTTCCTACTCACTAAGTATTTAATAAATTTAGAGAACCAATTGAATCCATGTTTTGTAAGCTCACCATTGCTAATAAAATTAGCTAGTGTACTCCAAAGCACTATCATGAGGGAAATAGTTATCTTAATTGGTACCGACAAAATGAATTTTCCAGGTATCATTAGGTTAATGGACATAATTTATGTCATTGTGTGCAAATTAAACATTTTATTTAGAATATATTGGAAAATAGAGAGATAACATTGGATAATGGAGCTTTCATGTCTAATCAAAACCTTTATATCTATCAAAACCACTTTTCATAACATAATAATCAACAAAAACACTAATAAATGATAAAATAATAACAATCGTAATATTAACAACAGAGATAAAACCAAAAAAACCAATGTTAATCAAATGAGTAGAACCAAGGTTAAAATCATTCCAACCACCAAAAAACCTACCATGATATTGTACATGACTACAACAAAGTTATAGGACATATTTTGGGAGGTTGTATTTCCACTATCTCCATCAATCCAAGACCAAGTGTTAATAAAAAATACCATTTCTAATCATTTCCAATCAACTAGTCTATGCCAGTGATCCTTCCTTGACCTTGGAACACATACATGCATACCAAAAAGTAGGAATTGTTAATTTTAGACCTTATATCACTAACTCATCATTTCCATATGACTATACACAAGTGTAAAACAACCAATACTTATAATATATGGTCCCCCACTACAGTCATTTGTTAGCAATAATGGTCCTGTATCTAATCATGATTATGAAATCACAATTTGAAAGTCAAAGGTTACCATCCTAGGCCCATGACCATCTACCAATTCATGAATATAGCCCACCATTTTGGATAGGAATAAGACATTTACCATTGTGCAAGAAAATATATTCAATATTGTGGAATAATTGCATAATACACCTGCATAAATCTCTATTTTGGATTTGTTGCATATGTTTACAATACACAAAAACATATTAACATATTTATTTGGCTAATATCAATTTCCATATGACATATATCTAGAAAAATTCAAAGCTTTGGTTAGATATATAGTCCCAAGCTATCAATTAACCTTTGACTAAAGTGATATGTCATCTCTTGGCCCTCTACATAATAATCTATTATACATCAAAGTTGTCATAATGTGGTAAATAGTGAATTGTGTCCTCATAGACAATGAATTAGGTTTGAATATAATGTCTCTAAATATCATTAATGTTTTTGGGTACACCATAATCGATCTCCAACTAGAAATGATCACCATAAAATCCTTTGATAATGAAAAATAGGAGTCAAAATGCACCATCAGTTTGTTAGTTATCATTGCACCCTTGACCCATGATACCTTATGCAATGTGTTAGACTTCAATTTTTCATATAATATGATTTTGAGAAGACCTTAGATACATGAAAATCATGAAAATCAATTCAATAGTACACTACTATATCAAGTTCTCCCATTCTAGTATGGAGGTTACTATCCATGGAGAATTGTAGCCATACAAACATTTCAAGCATTTATAAGCCAAGTACCAAAGCTATAACTATTATTCTAGATTTAATTAAGTTCTTAAGAAGGAAATTGGGAAATAAATACTTGTTGATTTACTATAATATAATTTCATTTACCTAGATACCCTATATTCATTATCCCACATACTACCTCCTAAAATATCTAATCATTATACTATCTCAGCTAATGGCCTAAGAGAATATATAACTAATGATACATTCCACATTACCAAGCTTCCAAAGAACCCCAAGTCTTATGTAAGGCATAAATATAAACCAAATTGAATTGAATTGAAAATAAAAGGTAAAGGTAAACTACATAATCTTGTACCTATCATTTTTTACTAGCTACTAGCCAAGAACATGCCCCACTTTGAAATGATGAATCTTGGTTGTATAATGACAAACTGGTTTACCATTACTTAAATTCCAAGTATCCCATTTCAAAAAAAATCATGGAGAATAATAATTATGAATGGAGATGCCTTAGGCTAAATCAATAGGGTCATCTTGAACCAATTTCTACCACTCATTATTAAAGAACACATGATCTTGGATTTAAATCACTTGGGGGTTACCCCATGTACCTTATTTATGTTCTAAAAATAATGACTAGAGAAAATGATGTTGATATTGAAGTGGAGTCTGATCATAACCCTTTTGATGACCTGTCCCATACCAATTTATTTAATACCAATGCCTTTTATACCTTTTGACTAGTTATTTACCATAATCCACTACTTTTGTATTATCCTCAACTTATAGACTGAGACCCATAAGAATCAATAGTGTCGATCAATTATTTTAAAAATTATAAGGCCTTATATGATTTTATATGCCTAAGAGACAATTTTTTGTTGAGAGATCATGAATAAGGGTTCTCAATCAAGTTAGATCTTGAATCCTATTTTCAATAATGGGTAAAGACTCTTCTCTATAAATAATTAAATAAAAAACTAAGGTCCCAAAGTGAAAACCTCTTTGAGTCACTTTTGAACTAGGAAAATAGTAAAGAAAAATCATATTCTAGTGCTGAAAACCGATTTTAGGTGTAATTAGATGTGGGTGTTCAACCTTTTTCAAACATAGCTCAAAAAACCACCAATGATGAACTTTCCTATGGGTCTAAGTTCAATTTTAAAGAATGAAAGGATTTTTATCAAATCATTAAAGAAATTCTAATCAAGTTATTCACATGGACATCCCTACCATTGGGATATTCAGATTCATCATACTTTGGAGAAATCAAAGAGGTAATCCTAATATATGACTCCATCAGTATAGGCTAATTAAAATCTTTACCAATCATTCTGGATGAAAATTTGACTTTTCTTGTGGGGTATACTATAGAAGCCAACATCAAGAATCTAAATGACCCAAAATGGATTAAATTAGGTATGTTCCTCATTAAGGAGAAACATGATATCTTTATGTTCATTTTGAGGGAATTTGTTGATATATTGACATGTGTCTAATCTAGCATTCCAAGTTTGGACCTATCCTTGGTTGTGAACCACCTTTTAGTACATCCTAATGCTAGACTTGTAAAACAAAAATTATACAAGATGTATCCTCACATTACTGTGTTAGTGAAGAAAGAGTTGGAAAACTCTTGGAAGTAGGATGCATTCAACTTCTCAACTACTCAAAGTGGATCTTGAATATTGTACTAGTCAGTAAGAAGCCATAATAAATTGGAATATGCATTGATTTCATAGAGATAAATAAGGACTACCCAAAGCATAACTTTCCTCTACCAAACATTGACATGATTGTTGATTCTATAGCTAATTATGAAATTCTTTCATTTATGGATGGATTTTTAAGATACAACCATATCTAAATTATGCTATAAGACCAACATAAAATATAATTCACCACACTATGATGAATGTTTTGTTATCAAGTTGTGCCATTTGGTCTTAATAATGTTGGGGCTATGTACCAAAGATTCATGAATATCATATTTCATGATATGATGCATGATATTGTTAAAGACTATGTTGATGACATACTTGGAAACTCTAAGACTAGGGGTCATCATCCAGTATCACTACAAAGGATATATAAAATATTGCATGAATATAAAGTCAGGTTTAATACTAATAAGTGTGTTTTTGGAGTTACTTTAGGCAAATTTATTGGATTCATTGTGTCTTATTAAGACATTATAGTTGATCTAGCCAAAATATAAGCCATTACTCAGATGCCACCATCAACCAATTTTAAGGATTTCTATAGTTTACAAGGTAATATATAGTCTATTAGACACTTCATATTTTAGTTGGCTTACAAGTGTAATCATTTTACACATTTATTGAAGAATGGTGTCACATTTTGTTGGGATGACAAATGTTATAAATCTTTTCAACAACTAAAGGACTATCTAGGAAATCTACTTATTTTATTGCCGCTAATGCTAGGAAATCCATTCTTACTATAATTATTAGCTACAAATAAATCCTTGAGTGCACTTCTTATTCAAAAATATAATAATGGAAAGGATTATATTGTCTACTATCTAATATGTACACTTTTTTGTGTATGAGCACAATTATACACCCCTTGAAAAAAGCTTACTTAGCTATGGTTTTTATAGCTTATAAATTGTAACATTACATGTTAGAAAACAAGACCATGGTTATATCAAAAGTATATCAACTCATATCTAGTATCTAAAATAGCTTTACAAGGCCTCATGGCTAAATGGATCATGCTATTGAGTGAATTTGAGATAGATTACATCAACCAAAAATCCATTAGTCGATAAGTTCTTGTAGATCAAATTGCTAAAGCATCCCTTATAATACTAAAACTCTAACATTACAATTTCTAGATGAATACCTTATGACCATAAATTAAACACCTCTTGAGGAGCAACACTAGAGGATATATTTTTATGGATCATTCACAACACATGGATCAGGGGTAGGCATTTTGTTCATTACACTAGAAGGGGATATATTCCCTAAATCATTCTAGATCAGATTTGCTTATACCAAAAGGATGGAAAAATATGAATAACTCATTACAGGGCTTTAATAGGTAGTAAAATGTAACATACAACATCTCAAGGTTTATGGTCATTCTTAGTTAATCATCAATCAGGTTACAAACTATTTTTAGACCAAGGATGACAAGCTGGTACCATACAATGCCATGGTCAACACTCTCAAATAGTAGATTAATGATGTATAATGTGAAAATATACCAAGGGACAAAAATACAATAAAAAAATCCATGGCCACCATTGGATCATTGATTCATGATATAAACATGGAAAAATAATACCAGTTCTTTGTTGAAAATTTGTTAGTACCCACTCATGAACCTTCAACCATCATAATGATTTTTGATATTGTTGTTCATAAATTTATATGGCATTAGGATATTTAAACCTATATTAATGGCCATATAATGCCACCAGACCTATATTGAAAATAATACAAATCCTTTATCTAGCATGTCTCACATTATATCTTACTCAGACCAACCCTTTACCACTATAGTTTTGATGAAAGTTTGCTTCATTATTTAAATTTAGTAGAATCTACATTAGCATTATTAGAAGTTAATTAAGGAGTATGTAGGTCCCACATAAGAGGGGTTATCCTATCTAAAAATATCTTATGTACCAAGGACTATTGGCCAACAATGGATGCAAATGCATCTACGTATGTCAAAATGTGTAGTAAATATTAAAGTCATGCCAATATAATTCATGTTTTATTAAGACTATAAAACCAATGTTTATACCATGGCCTTTTTTTACATGGGTCCTCAATTTCATTGAGAAGATAAACTCCACCTCATTAAATGACCATAAACATATCCTTACCACCACCAAGTATGTCATTAAGTGGGTTGAAGATATACCCCTCACTTACATGATTAGAAAGGAAATTTCAAAATTCATATTCAACCATCTCATTTTCCACTATGGTATCCACTTTGACATTATATTTTATAATGGAATATCATTCAAAAATAAGGAGGTCAAATCATTATTTTTCAAGGATACAATTACTCAACATTTTCAACTACATATTACCCTCAAGATAATGGATAAGTATAAGAATCTAATAAAACCATTATCAACATCCTTAAAAATATTGTCAATGATGCTAGCCTTAATTGGCACCTCCAAGTATTCCATGCCCTTTGGGCATACTATACCGACTACCATACTCCAATAAGATCCACTACATATTCACTTATTTATAGCACTAAGGTCATTCTTCCTATTGAGGTTAAGTTACCTTCTTTACACATTTCTTGGCAGCATGTCTTGGATGATGAAGACTATCAAGTAGTCAACCTATTAGAGCTGGAGTTAATTGATGAGAAATGCATGACAATAGTTAACAACATTTAAGAATACCATAACTAACTCCATGGACACTACAATCAGTGCATTAAACATTGAGAATTTAAGATTGGTGATCTTGTTCTTAAAGGAAACTAGTATAATACAAAAACTAAGAAGAAACACAAAGGGAAGTTCAGACCTAACTAAATACATCCTTTCATCATTATAGAAAACTATGGTGTAGGAGCATGCAGTCTCATTACACTAGATAGGGATGAACTTGATTAGTTGAAGAACACTATACACCTCAAGCATTATTTCTCTTGATAAACCTAGTGTATTATCTATGAGGCCCATTTTTGTTGTACCATAATATCAACTTTATTCTTTATACCATTTCATTCTATCACTCTACCATTTTACCATGCCGTTCCTTTCAACAAAGTTATTTTCACCCTCACACCAAGCTTGTTGACCTTGGTTACATTTCATTGGTTCCATGGCCAATTTTATCATGAAGATTATGATAAAATTTCATTAGTTGTCTCAGTATTAAAAAAAAAGGCTATATTTTGGAATATTATGATAGTGGTTTGGTAGTTGCATCCTTAATTTATTATTTCATTTTATACCAAGTGGGCCTGATTATAACCACCTTTGGGAAAACCAATGCCTCACCATTATGTTACTAATTATAACTAACTATGGGAAAATTAGTATCATTGACCTATGCCATTATTTCATAATTATAACCACCTATCGACAAATTAGGGATAACACGTGTTTATCATGGCTTGAAGTACCACTTTTCCATGTCTATGATGTAATATGCCTTTTGTTTACTTTTCCTATTTTGTTTGAATTTTCTACTACCTAATCATATTCCTCCATTATAACATGGAACTACAGTGACTTGAGGTCCCATCTTAGGACTATGTAAGTAGTGCTCAATTCACATTGAGGTCAACTTAGTCACCCTAAGCCACATTCTCACCATTTTATTAGTAATTTATGTTGGAATTATCTTTCCTTTTTAAAAGAAACCTAAGCCATGATCTCACAATTTTTTGAGCTTGGACCATTTAGTGTCTCATCATTCTCCATTGGGTCAAGATACATATAAAATTCTAAAAACATTTGTAAAAAATATCTAAAAAATCATAAACATTGACCACTTCTTTGTCTTAAATATTCTAGGATCCCTAGCTACATCACAAGTAACCACTTGTCATTTAGTTTCCCCATCACTACTAGCCTAACATATCACATTCTCATTGTTTTGTGAGCTCATACCCATATTATTATATAGCACAATTAAGTTTTATTCTTATCATCATTTTATTCTTTCCCATTTCCTAAGATATATTTGGCCTGAATTTTTGTTGGTTATTACATCTATGGAACTATGTAGGTATCATAATTTTTCCTAGTGCATTTGGAGCTAGCTCAGACACCCTCTTCCATTTTTTCTATTTCCCTATTTGTTTGTTTTTTGTCTGTTATCTTCTCCGGGTAAAGTTTATTATCTTGTTTATGTTATTATATTTGTACTAACATTATGATTAATCATTTTTTGGTGTTGTTACTTTCTTTATTTTGTTTTATTCTTTCTTTTCTTAGTTTTTTATTTGTTTGATTGTTTTCCTATTTGTTTGTTTTCTTATTGTGCCTTGATTCAATCTATGTGTGTTCATTGGATGATTCCTTGTGCGTTATTGTTTAATCCATATATATTCATACATAAACATTATCATCATTGTTTTTTTATCATTCATGCATTATTTTTAATTAATTACTAAATTATGTGTCAATCCATATACATATTTCAACAAAGTTATAATGGTGTTCTATCATGATGCCTATCATTCTATGCTATACTAAAAAGGAACTCCATGAGTCTATATGACAATGATGTAATGATATATCTCCTTAGCACTAGAAAATTTCTTGATCTTATACAAATCATATCCTACATAGAATAATTAAATAATGAAATAATTTTATTTTTTCCTAGTTTAGACAAGCATCTCCCTACTTGTAAGTTACCTAAATTCATCTTTCTCCTCTATGCCAATTTTCCATCATATTCCATATCATATTTACCATAATTAGGGTAAAATTATTTTAATAGCCTCTAGGTAGATCATTGTATACCATCCCATTTACAATATAGATGATTCTAACCACCTTTGGAAAAATCATTATGTTTCCATCTAATTGAAGGTTAATGGTTATAAACACCTTTGGGAAAATCATTATCTTTTTTCTACCTAGCTAGGGCATATTTTCATTATGATAATGCTTATAGATAACTTTGGGGAAACCATTGTCTCTATCCACCCAACTGGGGCATGTTTTTATCCTACTAATTATTCTAACTTCCTGTGGGTAAAATCCTTTTTTCCCTTTAATGATTATAAAAACCTTTGGTAAAATCATTATCTTATTACCCTAAGCCTTTTTCAATGATTATAACCACCTTTGGGTGAGTCATTACCTTTTTTACCACTTATGCTAATGATTATAACTACTTTGGGAAAATCATCATGTTTGTCTACCTAGCCAAAGAAGCTCCATATGTCAGTGATTATACTTACCTCTATATAAATCAAAATTTTCACCCCATTTCATCCTTCTGGTCCAATCATTTCCTCCTATTAAGGGACTAATTTTTGACCCCTTTACCATTCACTCCCTCAAGGGGGAACCTATAGTTCATCCATTTCCATTGAATTCATAGGCATATAGGACTTTTTCATTCTTTGAGAAGACATTACTATGCCTATAGCTTGAAACACCTTCCAAAATAGGGGAAAACTATATACACCTAAAACTAGCCACCAATGTCCTTTGACTAGATGTCAAATTAATTCCTACCAACCATTGAAAGTTAAGCCTAAGAATTACCAAGCATCCTAAATTTGATTATACACCTTAATTAAAACTTACAATCTCATTGAGACATCCATAATAGATGTATCCTATCATATGCAACAATAATCTCTTACAGATTCATCTCTAAGCACATTGTGGCATCACAACAATAAATTTATCCTATAGACCTATTAAGTGGGGTAGTTATACACTTAAATCAGATATTGGGAGTACTAAATGGATAATCAAAATTAATTAATAAGATAAACCAAATTAATATCCTATTTGAATTATCCATGTGTAATTAATGAATAAATAAAAAAGGAAATTCAAAAATGCAAATATCCAAGCCTTTTGTCATGACATTTGTGAGTTGTCAAGCTCTTTGGAAATATCCTAAAATATTTCATTTTAGATACCCACACCTATTCATTTCAAATCATTATTACTTGAAAACTATTAACTCTATTGGGGTTAGTATTGACTCAGTTTAGGTTTAAAATCATTCCATGTTTAAACTCCACCTTAACTCACATTTGGTTGGGGTTAAATCCATTTGCTATAAATATAATGCCTTGCCTATTAAATTTTAATTTATTTTGGTGAAAATTTATCATGCAAAAATTCATTTAAATATCTTTTAATATAATTTTATAATTCCCATTTTGTTACAAGCAAGGTTATAATGCCACAATCTTGAGCCAATCTACATCAAGACAACACAAGCAATGGTGCCAAGGAGAGAAGGAACTACACAACCTTCGTTGCCAAAGACCATTTGATGTAAAAACAAAGAAAACAAATAAATAATGCATTTGGATCTCATAAATAAGGTAAAAGATATGTTTCCTTTTATATTTTAGTCATGATTTCATTTTTATTTTGTTAACTAAGTGGACCCCTACGATCTAGGATTGTAAGTCTTAGTTTTAGTGTGTTTATTTGAGTTTTTATTGCTCTTATTAACATGTTACTAACCTCACTTATTATATTCCTATGATCATAAGATGAATATGATATCTATGAATTCAATGTATTCAATGATTTGTAGCTGAATCTACATATGTCATATGGCTTTGAATCTTTGAAGCTTTCTAAACTTGCCTGTGGACTATGATATGCACTATGTGAATCCTAATGGAAGAGTAAATAAATGACCATAATACTCATGATATGTAGGTGTAGGAATAACCTTTATAAATTATGTTTCTCATTTTATACTATTGGTAGATAGATTTATAGACTCTATAGAAAATATCTTAATAAACTATCATGTTAAAGTTGTGTTCTAATCTATGTGATTGTTGCTAAATATCTTAATCAGTATTCAAACTAAATATATGATCTCATATCTATGATTTTTTACAAATATCTTAATCAATATTAAAATTGAAGATGATATATTACATCTATGAATATTTCCAAATATATTAATCAATGGTCAAACTAAAATTATGCTTTGATCTATGTGATTGTTACCAAATATCTTAGTTGGTGGTCAAACTGAAACTAGTGGTGGGATTGGTTTCCAATTTTTTACCATGTTTTTATAATTAGGTTTACCTCTATGAAATATTTTCCATCTATTATAAATATTTGGTGCATGATATCTCACATAATTAGGTGTCCTAGAAACCACATGGCTCGTATGATGAGTTAACAATGGTTCCTTATAGGGAGCATCGTAGGATCACTCACTTGTAGAGGAGTTTGATATGAGAAAGTTTGGATAAGTATATCTCAATTCAAATATGTTAATTCTATCATGCCTCTATTATCATAATGGTCAATATTATTCTTGAGCACACAACAATTATTGTCCCAATGTCCATTGATTCTATGATAGTTATAATATGGTTTGTTTATTATTCTCTGCAAATGATGTGTTTGATGATGCTGAGTATGAGGAATTTTAATCATTCATATGTCTACTAATTTAATTAATATATCATGAATCATATCATTATTTTAAAACTAGATGGCCCTACTAATGGTGTCATGCTCTCTATCAACTATGGGAGATGTTGTGTAAAGTGGATCTTTGCCTTTATTCAATATAATGGTGATTTCTATTATAATTTTTATTGAGGAATTTGTGTATTTTGTGTTTGTACCATATTATATTATAGTTCCTATGAGAGACCTAAATCCAAATATGGCTCCTCAAAATCTTTATCTAAATGTGGCTTTACTAATCCCAACTCCTAATATAGTGTTATAGAATTTTATCACAAGTGTCAAAATGATTTTGATGTATCATATAAAAATTTATCCTTGAGAGTGAAAATTATACCTCTCACAAAGATGTACTATATTTATAAATGTTTTAGCTGATAAACCAACTATTTCATGTAGGATTTGAATCATAGAATGTAATCACTCAGTAGTTTTGAGCCACCCTAGTTTATCAAAGGTAACCTCTCATATTTGACTCAAATCCCTTTATTATAAATATAATGCATGAGAAAGACTTATTAAAACTCATCATATGTATGTAATGAACCACTATAATGTGAATGATGAAACTAATTCAATACCTCATCCTCTAAATTCTATATAAATATATGTAAGAGGATAAAACTATAGGGAGATGTGTCATGTCCTTTATGTAAGATTTGAGGTTCACATATGGATCTCTGTGTCCATTGAAATTTAGTAATATTGGTATCTAAAACTATTTTTTAAAACTTATTAGTTTAAATTCTATGTGGGATACGATTGTCATAGATTGCATTGGAATCAAGCTAAGAGTGGTATGCTTTACTTTTAAAGGTGAGCTAGTGTACTTTTTAAAAATCACCAACATCATGAATCAAAGATATTACCTCTTATGAATGTATATTATCATCATTAAGAGTCTCATTTAATTCTTGAATATTATTATTAATTCTACCCATTGGTATACTACATTGGTGACAATTTTTAGGGAAAATTGGTTTTCTCTCCATAACCTTTGGAGGGGTGATATCTTGTACTTGGTGAGATGGAAATTAGATATCACCCTTTTGGATTTTAGGATGATGAATAGGTTATACTATAGTAAGGGGGATTGATGGATATTTATTGGTATGTATTGTTTTGTTAATTTTCAAATAAGTATGAAATGTTAATGGACTAGAAGATACATTATTATCATGTGGATGTAAATTATTTAGACTCTAAACATAAGCATAAGTTCATTTTTGTTTATCCATAGGAATATTATCATTTAAACTATAATTTAATAATAAATCAATTTGAACATTCGAGATGGGTAAACTAGGGAAAGAACTAAAGGACTAGACTCAATGTCTTCTTCCCAAAATCATAATAGTTATAATTATTCAAAGATTCATAAAAATCAAATTTTAATTCACTTGTAGAGGTATGAGTATAAGAATTTGTATTCACATGCTCACTAAGAGAGAGAGAGAGTAGAATATTTTAAACTTTTAATACTATGAAGTATATCATCATGTGTAGGTGTAATACAATTCATGTCTTCACTAACTATGAATGGGATACATGTATTATCATTATTTTCAATCTTGGTGTCAAGGGTAGAAGAATCAGTAATCACATTTTCATTTTTCACATTATGACATGTTGGATAAGAGTTAGATATATATAAATTATCAACATTTTTCAAAGAATCATAGTGTTGATCCTGGAATGTAAAAGAAGGTGATAAAATAATTTCATCCACTTTAGTTTGTGCATAGGTAAAATTTGAAATATCATTTGTACATGATTTTATAAATTTAACTGATAAGGGTAATGAAGATGCATTGATATTCTATATATTTATTGAATCATGCAAAAATAGATTATATTTATTGCACTTATATTATTTTAATTTTAATAAGGAGGTAGTGAAAGTGGTTGAAAATATAGGATTACATTGGAACAAAGAACTACCAAAAAGAGGTACTTTTGGCATTATATTATTAGTTTAGTTTTTAGAATTAGGATAAGAGTGAGAGGAAAGATAAGAAGATGCATACAATCTATACTCATCAAGACTTTCATTATCATGCTTATATTAATCATCATATCAATAATTACAAAAATAATCATCATTATAATTATAAATGAAATCATTATCATTTGATAATATGTAATCTTGAAAATTTCTCCATTCATTCTTATAATTATGAGAAAATTTTATAAATTCATCAACTCGTTCAGGGGGAAGAGGCTTCTTGGATGTTATTTTGGATATTCCATAAAAGAGAATGTAAAGAATTAATAAAAAGCACACAATAGGTAGAATTTTATGTAATATAAATATTTATAATATTCAACCCAATGTATGGAAAAAATTAGAAATTTATTTGTAAATTGAAGGGAAAATATTTGGATGTATAAAGACCTAGTGTGAAAATCTATGGTTTTTGAGGGTTTTATAAAAAAAAATTAGAATGTATTAAATTTATGAAAACCTATTAGTGGACTATTTGGATGAGTTAGGTTGTGAAAAAAATTGAATTTTATAAACATTAAATCAGTACATAATAATGTATAAAGAAAACAATAAGATGGAACTAGGGTTTTAAACAATATTATAAGTAATTCAGGTTCACCAAATGATTTAAGGGTTATGGATTTTAATCAATAGGTTGTTAAAGGGTCTGAGTACATTAAATCATGGTATAAAATATGCAATAATACAAACATTTATTTCTTAAAGAACTAATCTAATTTGTAACTTCTAATAATATAAATGAATGACATAGATAAGTACTTAGCTGGAAATTAACTGAGATGAAGGATATGGAATTTGAAAATTTGTATAAAAGTTGGTCTAAGTGTCATAAACAATGTCTAAATGTCAAAAACCCTACTAGATAATAGTTTCATACCTTAGATAGTAACATTGTGGAATTAGTGTCCACTTTTAGTGCTCATGTCCTTTCTACAATAACTAATCCATGTTTCTGGGAGTAGCTATGTTTGAGTCTTCAAAGACTATTCTTTTATGGATGAAACATGATTTGATATCTATTAATTATTTTAACTAATTTTATATCTAAACCCTAGACATCCATGTTGTTAAGGTATTCAATGGAATAAGTATAAAAAGTGTGATATTATATAGGTAGGTTAGACATCCTCAACACCATGATATGATGAGATTTGCCTCTATATAAATAGTCTAAGGAGGTATCAGGTCTGATGTAATTCTCCTTGCCTAAGTGCTAGTGTAAACATAAGTGAGGCTAGTATGAATGCCAATTTGAGTGAGGCTTGCGACTAGATCTATGTTTTCTGAGTTTATGATGGTTGTAGATGATTGTATGTAGAAGTAGGTAAAAATAAGGATTAATAACCATGATTATGCACAACTTATTCTAAGCTTGTTTGTGTGTATAGAGCATTTGTTTTTCATCTCATGAATAAAAGGATGAAATTCATGTAGATATATTGATATGGTGCTTGTATGGGGGTTTAAAATAGGTCTAGGCTAACCCTAGGTGTTTTTTGGATTAAAAATATATTTATTGGGGATAAAAAGAGGAAAAAGGAAAATAATACCAAATTGGGACACTAACATGGGGCACTAGTGTCCAAAGTATGGTGCTAATGTTTGGGTGGTATAATATGAGGCACTAGGGGCATGGATACCTAAAATATGGTCTAAGATTTATTTTGAGATGTCTATGGATGTGTAAGTTCCATAGAAAAGTTGAATAAGTGTCTAAATAGGCCCTAATATAGGTCTAAGGATAAACTAGGGATGGGTTGTCTTAAGTAACACTCTTGACACTCAACTAAAATTTTATATGACTATATGGTGCTTGTATGGGGGTTTAAAATAGGCCTACGCTAACCCTAGGTGTTTTTTGGATTAAAAATATATTTATTGGGGATAAAAAGAGGGAAAAGGAAAATAATACCGAATTGGGATACTAACATGGGGCACTAGTGTCCAAAGTATGATGCTAATGTTTGGGTGGTATAATATGAGGCACTAGGGGCATGGATACCTAAAATATGGTCTAAGATTTATTTTGAGATGTCTATGGATGCGTAAGTTCCATATAAAAGTTGAATAAGTGTCTAAATACGCCCTTATATAGGTCTAAGGATAAAATAGGGATGGGTTATCTTAAGTAACACTCTTGACACTCAACTAAAATTTAAGATGACTATAATGATAAATGAATTGAAATAAATATAAAGTAATTAGATGATAATTTTTATAATATAAAACATGTGTTTTAGGAATAAAATTAAATGAGACAAACCTATAAAATATGGTATCAAAAGTATAGTTTATGTTCTTTATGTCTAAATTTACTAAAAATATTAAAATGCTAAATTCTTAAAATTTATAAACTTTTTTTAAACCAAAGAGAGGTTTTTGGTTATATCAACTAGGTTATAAAAAAATTGAGGAGCTTGAAAATTGATCTATTATTATTCATAAATAGGTGAAAAAATGTGGAATTCTTTACCATCAAAACCTTAGAATAATCCTAATAATGAATCAAGGATTGCGATAAATCTGAATTTAATTTAGAGATCTGAGAGAGGTTTTTTAATACAATATTATTTTTGATAAAACATATAAATGAATCATAAAATAATTATACCATTCACCTTGTATGTCAATATTTACTAAAAAAATAAAATTGTGAAAATAAAAAAATCCATACACAATTTGGGTGAAGAAAAGATGATTTTGAATATACCAATGTGAGTAGAAAATAAATCTAATTAATTTTAGAATGGAGTTATTTAGAGGCCAATATGTGTCAATAAATGAAAAATAAAATTGTAAGTGTATGAAAATGAATCTTATCAGTAAGAGGAGGGTTAAAATTGAAGGTAAAGTTTCAAATATGAAAATCAATCATGAAAATCTAAAAACCCAAGAGTTTGGAAAACTTAAATAAAGTTAGGTCTATAAATTAAGACTCTGAGGTTAGGTTAATCAATTGTTTAACCCTAAATTTATGGTACAAGGGTAAATATGGTTAAGAAGATGTAAATGATTAATTAAAAAGGTGATAAACATATCTATACTAGGATAATTTATTTTCAAACTAATATAAATATTATTTTAAATTTAAATATTAAGATATAAAAAAAATAAAAAGGAAAATAATTGATTGATATTATGATAAATTAAAAATAAGATTACTTATATAGATTACTGGTTGTATGTGGATCTAGGATAAAACATACTAAATGTGGATTGGATCAGGATCATGGAATAAACACCAAATCCTATAATTATTTATCCCTAGGAACTTGCATCAGATTTAGATAGTTGCATTGAAATACACATTTGAACTAGGTGCATGTGTCCTGTACACAATACGTACTTTATATGTATGTGACCAACTATAGCCTCCTAAGTTTTATTTTGCCTTTATTCTAATGTATATAAATCACACATAATTGATATCACTTTTTGTGAAGTGATCAAAACTCTAGGTTTTTCATGCTTGGAGTGACTATGGGAGAAATGGGTTAGTGGGCTCATGGTTTGGAGTTACCCATAGACCCTTCTATGAATATGAGCTACCTACATAGTCAATACTTTGAATAGGGTGTTATACTTATGTAGTTATCCCCTAAATTTTTATTATGTGTGGATAAGGGTGAAACATGTGATAAATAAGTACATACAATGAATATCTTATAACTTGGAAAATATGGAACATGGGATGCTCCTTCAATAATTTAGACTTGTATATCAATTGTTCCTATGAATGATATGATAATAAGAATGAATAGGGAAACTATATTCACTTAAATTAATAATTTTTAGTTCCTCTATATCCCTATATGTGAGGTATGGATTTTATAAGTGAGTTATCAATGAGGATTGATCTTATATATATATATATATATATATATATATATATATATATATATATATCCCCTAAGGAAATATCTCACACTAAGTAACTTAGATATACCATAAGGACATGTTACATTTTTAAACTAGATGATTTTTCATCACTATAAAATTAATTTTAAAATGGATTTATACATTGCCATAGGCATCTGGTTAGGATAGATGTGTTCAAGGTGATAGAAAACAAGTACATGTCCAAAACTTATAGAGAAGGATAATGATAAGCTTTATATCATTTTTCATAGCATAGAAGGCTTGGTCATTACAATAACATATGGTTAAACAAAGAGATAATAAATTTGGCATAAATAGATAATGTATGTGAGCCTTTTGACAATGAAAATGTGTTAAATATGAAGGATACAAGTAATATAGGTATTTTCCAAGTGTAAAAAATTGAGGTGTTATATAATTTAGATTTAGTATCTACAATGGGACTAATTTTCCTTTTTGTAATTTACATATATAAGGGGTTTCACATGTAAAAACTATCAGGTTACCTCATATGATAGATAACTCCCTCCTTCAAGTGAGGATATGGGAACAATATCAAGTGGTGAGAATGGTTCCACACATGTCACATTTATAGACTATGCATATAGACAAGATTATATGGATGTTTTATTAAGGTCATGTAGATGTGTGGCCACCATGGCTTACTATATCATAGGCATAGGTTAGATTAGATTATGGGTCACTACACCTTGTGGTTATAATCACATCTATGTGTTCTCATTATTAAATAAGACATACTTTCACACCTAATAACTCCTTTTATGGTCAAAATTTTTTTGGCCTATCATGCTATAAAGTAGCACAATGTTGGAAGGATAAGAGTGTTATTGAAGGTACCTATAGTTTAGCCTTATATAATTAAGGTAATGAAAGAATCAAAAAGATGAAAATGAGTGGCACATGTAGAGGGAGGTGGTTGACATGCAGTGGTGGTGCTTTAGTAGAAATAGAGAGAATAAAATTCATGACCAATTAATAGTTGAAATATAGAGTAGAGATCAAATAAGGTGTTACATTAGGATATATTCATTCATTAAAGTATATATAGGGGATTTTTACCACCTCAAATCTATGAAAAACGTCATGATATGTGGATGGTGAGATGGAACTACTATGGGTAAGTAAATGTGTTAATGTTATCACTTTAATTTCTCAGAGGTATATAAATACATGTTAGGTATAGTAAGAGATAGAATTTTGATTATGATATATATTATATCTAATGTTAATTTGGATTACATTTTTTATTTGTAACGATAAATGAGGAGACCCAATGGAGGAATATTGTGTAGGCTACCCCCAAATGATAATTTCTACCCTATGCTTCCTCAACATGACACTAATAGGATGCAAGATCATATATAAATAATTACTAAAGTGTATTATGGTTGGTTTAAATTAGTTGGAGAGGTTTCTCAAGATCTATAAAGATGAAAGTAGGTTTCTACTTGTGTTGTTTTTATACCTAGTGTTGGGCTAGGGGAGGTGGTGTCATGGAATAGGAGAGGGTTGAACACACGACCACTAAATTAAAAGTATCAATGTCCTAGGCACATGTGGCTAAGCTACATGGATAGGTCTTGTAATTATAGTCTTTCACATATAATATAATGTATATTATACATAGGGAAAGTTTGTAAATGCATCTATGGGAGCATCGCATGCCCCATCTTGATGGATGGGGTGTAACATGGCCAAGAAAAAAACACCAATAAAAATAAAATAAGTATAGACAAATAAAAGTTAGGCACAATGTTAGTGTGGGAAGGAAACAATTATCTATGAACATGTAGTTGAGGCATTACTTTATATAACAACATAACAATATCGAAGGACATAAAATTTCTCGTAAGCGATAAGGAAACAAGAAGACAATAAAAATTGGGGGGTGGTGGGGGGGGAATAACAAAAATGAAGTGGGTGGCTAAACTGACTCTAGATGTACAAGATAAGTGGATGTTTCCTACATATTTCCATGGTTGTAAGGTCCAACATGAATAGAAGGCCAAATGTATTTCTCCTAGTATGGTATAGAATAAAAGTAATGATAAGAGAAAATGATTAATGTTGTAGAGGAAAATGGGAATGGTCTTTCAAAATGGAAAACATGTGGGATGAGGAGAATAAATAAAATGTGTAAGACAATGTTTTTGTTGATGTTATCAATCATTTAGTAATGTTTTTTTAATTTTTAGGATGAGATATAAAAATGAAATATTTTAAAAATGTCAAAGGAACTACCTATCTGAGGAGATGCATGTTCATATTTAAGATTTCAAACAATAACTTAACCAACTACAATAGTCCATGCTCATAAATCGGTGAGAGTGAGACTAAGGTTGCTCAAAAAATAGGGAAAGAGCTCGAACTTAAAATTGCTCACAAAATGGTAAGAACATGGATAAGATGACTAAGCTAACCTCAATATAAATCAAACACCACCTATATAGTCTCAAAGGACCTTAAGTTAATATAATTCAAACAACGTTAGACAAATGGGACACAATGGTATAATATGCCTAGAATTAAATGGTCTATAGGATTACCCCTTAGAGACAAGGCAAGGTAAATAAAAGGCAAATAAAAAATGGTTATTCTACACCTAATAACTTGAAGATGCATATTCTATTCAACATATAAGACAACCAAAATAATCAATCATAAAAATTGCTAACCAATACCTTATTTGAATAGTTTCTCTATCAAAAACCTACTACAAATTTGGATTCCAAAAATGTTGTTGTGATCCTCATTGGTCATTGATTATGTTTATTTCAAATATCAATACAAGAGATATTTATAGCTACTATAAAGGAGAGAGTATCTAGAGATGCTAAATAATTCTAGGCATAGGATAAATGGTATAAGTTGGTAATGGATAGGTGGATGATAATGAAATGTATAATGGTTGGGAAATAAATGAGGATCAAGATGTTTAGGCACACACAATGTTGTTGATTATAGATTAAACATAATTTTGGTTTTGGTGGGACCAAATACATTTTTATATTCTATTGATAATACCACCATATTTTTTTATTATTTGACCTTGAGAGTAGTTACCATTTGATTATGTTCTAGATTGGAAGCTATATAAATTTGATCAATAAGCATGTCTTCATCAAGTAGTAAAGAACTATTATGCTTAGCTATTGGTAATTTGAAGAGGTTTTTAACAATTAATTTGTCTTGATCATCCCATAACACCTCCAAAAAGGTTTCATGAATATATGTTAACATTTTACTTTGATTGTCTTCTAGTGCCATCAAAAAGGTTTCACTAAAAGATGCCAAGTTTGAACTCTGATCATCCCCTAGTGCATCCAAAAAGGTTTGACTAGGACATCATTATTATTTTACATGAATGTAGTCTTTCCACCCTAATATTTTTCTCTTAATATGTCTCCATGGATGCATTTAAACAAAGTGTGCTTCTTTTGATCCTAATCAATTCTTCTGGGAGGTGAACTTTCAATATAATGGCTATGTTGGGTGTTAATAATGGAATGATGAAAGGTAGCACAATATTCATAGAAAATACTAGGGTAACCTATGTCAATATTGAAATAATCATCTTTAAAAACCATAGAAAGATCAAAAATGTATTCAAATTGATTTTCAAAGTAAGTGTAACCAATGTTATAATAACCATGATTGTATTCTAATTCTGAAGATTAGTTAAAGTTGAGGGACTCTAAATTTGATGTTGAGACTAATAGTGATTCTGCTTCAAATGCTAAATCTAATGTTGATTCAAAAATATAACCTGACTCTAATTATGATTCTTCATCTAATGTGTATATTTCTAAAATAATGTTTTGTTAGAGATTTGGTATTTGACAAGGTGGCCCATGATGGCATAATGGGTTCTATAAAAATACATTCATCTAGGAAGGGTTAAACATTGACTGGGTCATCTAGGTGAATGCCCTCAAAGAGAGGGAACTACTCAAGGGAGGATTTGATATAAATTGTCCTATCATAGTGAGACTTCTCAATTAGTGGGAAAAGATTAAGAGACAACTCCATAAGGACTAGCTTGTCAAATGGATGGGGATCTCTAAAAATAGGACAATGGTTTAGGAAATGATTTTCCCAAAGGTGGTTGTAGTCACTAAGAAGTGACTCTATAATGACTAGCTTACCAAAGTGATACTCATTAACAATAGGTATATCATCAAAGGGTGATTTATCACAAATGGGTGTTTTAACAATAATTTCATGGC
The DNA here is from genome assembly GCA_037957365.1 of Torreya grandis. Lineage (NCBI taxonomy): Eukaryota > Viridiplantae > Streptophyta > Pinopsida > Cupressales > Taxaceae > Torreya > Torreya grandis. The sequence goes on from JARHVA010003067.1 coordinate 968,551, forward strand.
CTTGGTTTATAACTGGTTACAAAATATCAACTTTTAACATATTATGGTCCTCATAAGATTTTTCTTAAAGAGGAAATGGTTGTATTTATTTTGGTTTAAAGACTGGCACAAATTTTCTAAAGTGGGGAGTGGTTAGCTTAGGGTGAATAACGGTTTATGGTTCAATAATGGGATATCCAAAAATTAAACTATCAAGAAAGGGATCAATAATGACTGGTTCATCAAATTGATATTTTTCAACAATAGGTTCAATAAATATAGGTGGTGGGCATAGAATGGTAACCTTTGTGTGTTGTGGATCTTTATTTCTAGTGCAATCTAAAATAAGATAGCCAAAAATGGTAACCTTTGTGTATTACAGAACTTGATCGCTTGTGCAAGTTAGATGAGAAAGATAACCTAAAATGGTAACCTTCAAGTGTTGTGGATTTTGGTTTCTTGTGAAAGCTAAAAGACAAGGATAGCCTAAAATGGTAAGCCTTTAAGCATTTTAGAGTTTGGTTACTCATGAAATGTGAAAGAGATGGATAACCTAAAAGGGTAACCTTATGACATTACAAAGTTTAGTTGCTCATGGAAGTTGAAAGAGAAGGATACAGATGATGTACAAAAATCATTATCGATTGGAATGGTGTTTAAAGACTAGGCCAAAAAAGGGTGACATCCTTAAACATGATGAAGTTCTCAGGCATGCCATAAAAATGATCATCCTATGAACTAGGGCCATAAGAGAACACATTAGGACTATAACTTTGCATCATGCTTGGAATATTATTCACGATGTTTGCTAAGGTTTGGAAAATGTTTTGAAAATGTTAAAAAGTTGTGATTTGATTTTCTTCAAATAAGTGACAAGGAAAAAAAGATACTATAATAAAGAGAAGTAACATTGTATAACATAATTAAAATAAATAGTTATGAAATTACTCAACCTTAGTGTGTTTAAACCATCAAATTAGAAGAGGTTATGATAAATTTGAAACATCAAGTGTCAACTAGCACACCAAATATAGGTTTAGATATAGTCAATACCATAAAACATAATTCAACTTTGATGAGTTACTACTAGAAAATTATAATAGAGTCTTTATGATGAGTAAAGTAACAATACAAACTAAGAAAATCAAGATGTGAATACATGCAATGATTACTAAGTATAAAATTAAAGTGAAATAGGCACCATAATGTTGCCACATGTTAATAATAAGTATAAAATGTATTCTAGAAATTAGAGCATAAATGACATGCATGATAACCTAAGTTTACAATGATCAAATGATGATGAGTCTATAAATGGCCTTCAACCCAAATGAGAAATCATATCCAAGTTAACTCAAACCAAGTGTAAATGGTGAACCAATTAAAATGTTGGCCCAAAATTTATAAAGGTGAGATTATGAATTTTAATTAAAAATTGAAATACTTAAATATTTTTTTAAAATGGTTTACACTCAAATGGGTAACATAAAAATGTTTTTTAGATAAAGATAAACATAATGTTTCAACTGAAGATTTGAACAAGGAAAAAGATAATTTGGATTTGATCAGATTATAGCATCCTTATTCAAATGAAATGGTGGAAAACAAATGTGTTTGGCTGACATTTTATGTTTACAAACAAGTTTCAGACTCAAATCAAGACCAAGCAAGTAAAGGAAAAAGACCAAGTACAACTAAGTAAATCATCATAAACCCTAAACTAACAAGGTTGTATGATATCACTGAAATACATCTATATACATGCTCTTGGGAGGATTTTAAGTGTTATTATAAAAATAGAAGCACATAAATTAGTATGGGTTTTACTCCCCCTTCTCACAAGAGATTTTATAGTGACATGGAACTTCAAGCTACTTATCCTGCATTAATAATATGTTCATAGCAAGTGGGATTGTTCTAAAATTTTAATTTTTCTACCATCTAGATGGTCCCAAGTGTGATTAACACAAGAGATGATTCATATTAATTTATTTCATTTCAATTAAATTACTATTTAAGGGTATATTCATTTACATAATTATTCCATCTATGTATTTTTTAGTGGAATCTCCTCGGTAACTAGACCTAACTTGGGTTTTCATTATGCTTGGAGAAGTTAACCACTCAACCCCTTGGCAATCATTATATATGTGACCTAATTTATATAATACATTATGGATCAGGGTTGAAACAATTCCAATAAATTAAATCCTAGATCAAATCTTCCCTAAAGAACTCAGGAGGAGGCTATGAACTCTTGTTCACAACCCAAGTTATATAAACTAAATGATCTAAGTGAAAATAATTTAGATGTGTTTAGATCACCCAAACCATATTGGTTTTTGGGAGAGCCTTAAAAACATTATTTTCACTCCTTAGACAAAGCAAAATTGCAAGGAATAATCACTCTTGGTCACCCATGTTCCCTAAAGGGGATGTGGGGAGAGCATACAGGTGTCCTTCGTTTCCCAAAAAAAAAACAAGTATATAATGATCTAGCATAAAACAACACACTTTTAAAAACATGAAATTTAAGTGAGTGTAAATTTTATGTACCAAAAATGAAGTGTTTTATGAAGTTATTTTTCCCCCTTGGACTTAGGTATAAACTATAAAATTGTCATAAAATATGCTAACACAAAATCATCTATGTTCCTTTTAAATACCAAAGGGGAAGTTCAAGACTTAATCATGCTTAAATTTGTCACTTTTCCAAGATGGTAACCTATAAATGTTATAGGGTTTCATTTTAATTTGAAGCACAATCATTAATGAAATAATCAATATTTGAAAACTTACTATTGGGTTCTCTATTTTTATTACACAGAGACTAATGTTGATCAATAGTGATCGATGCTAGTTACAATAAAATTGATGATGGTCATAAAATAACAAATGCTAGTTAAAACATAATAAATGTTGGTTACTTATGAACCCTTAGGCAACTTTTTTTATCAAAATTAATTTTTGTTAAACCAGGTTAGTATAAAATCTCCAACAAAGCTTTGGATCATGTAATAAAATATTCAAATAGAGACTTAAAAACCAAAAAAATAACTTGTAATCTTACAAGAAAGCCCAAAACCCCAATTTTTATTTCATTTTATGCCTTGTATAGAAACTAATGTTGGTTAAATATGATTGATGTTATTTAGATAGGACTGATGTTGGTTACACATAATTGATACTGGTCACTATGTAAACTATGTGTCAATAAAAGCAAAAAAACATGAGAAAAACAATGACAAAAATTAGTTTTTTTGGATTTTTAAAGACTTTTATAAAATTTAAGAATACCAAGTTTCTCGCCTTGCTTAAATTGGATGAGTGGTCCTACCAGGCATGCCAAGATGTAGAGATGGAATCCTAAGATAGTTAGATCAAGCATTAGTCAAGAAAACTCAATAAAATTCATAAGAACATAACTAGTTAAGATAACTCTTTTGATGGGGTTTGGTAAATGATAATTAAGAGATATTGAATGAAATAACATACATTACATTCCCAAGATCATCCCATCATCCAAATATGGCTTGAAATGTGATTTTCCCATTAATTTGGTGCACAAGTCTTTGTCAATGATATAAGGTAAAGATCTTCCATCATCTCAAGTTCACCAATGAAACTAAGCTCATGATATTTGAGTAAATTTTTTTCCTATATTGAATTTATCCTATTTCAAATTAAGAATTATAATACTACACACAAATTTCTTGTGGAGAGAATTTTACATAATAAGTTTACATAAATGAAGCTTAAAAATAGTGGTCTTGGCCCTCCTATTTATAGATGTTTAAATTTTTTTAGAATTAACCATGACCTTCCATATTGAGATCAATATGTGTGGACATGAATTAATCCAATTTTTTATAATTATACCATAAATACCATCATAAATATTTTGAAATAAGGGGCATTAAAGAGGTATGGGAGGCCTTAAACTTGATATTTGTTGCATTTATGGCTTATGGATGCCACCCTACAAATAATGGAATTTGATGATGTAGATATTAAGAATAAAATTTCAATTAAAATATATTCAATAACTTCCATGGATTTTCCACTTAATCACTTTATTTTAATTATTTTTCCTAAGTGATATTAATCAATTTTTATGCAATTCTTTTGAAATTAGTTGCACTCTGTTAATCAAACTCGTCAAAATATCATATTACTAGGTCATCATTTTACTAGAGTGTAATTAGAAGATGTTAGTTGCAGATGGACCAATACCTCATTTAGGACATTTTCAACACAAAATAACACATGCACATGTAATGTGCTTTCAATTTAGAGGATCAGTGGTTTAGAGGGTCAACTTGCATTTTCATCATTTTGACATAAAATGATTTAAGAAAAGTTAATAATCATGTAAAATGTATTTCCCTATTTAGAGATACATTAGCCTACATTGGAACTTGTATATGATAATATCTAACCATTTAGTGTGTTTAAGTGATTTTGGCCCAAATTCTGCAGTTGAGTGTATTTCACATAAGATTGACAATTTCAACATAAATAGTGTTAAGAATTAGATGTCTACACTAATAATCTATGGTATTCTAAATAACAATTATCCTAATGAGTGGATTTATTCTATAAATCACACTAAGACACTTCCAACCTCAGTGGTTAATAATACTATAGCCTATCTATAACTTCATAAAATAATTCATCATTATCTAAAAATCTAAGGGTAGGTGGATGAACTAGTGTTATAACTAATTCTTTGTGAGATTGCCTCAGTACAAGGTAGATTAGCATAGCCATAATTTAATAAAAAGTGTAATATAAGGTTTGAAAAGTCTAAACAATTAGTATGGATCCATCATGGAACAATCGAGGAGCATACTCTAAAAAAGGCTCTAAAGTAACTAAGGTATGATGTGAAGAATATAGAACATGTTTCATATCTGACCTATGAACATCCATCAAAAGAGGGATAACTTGAGGTAAAGCATATGGAGATAAAATAATATTAACTAAATTTATATAAAAAGAAGATAAAGAAGACTCGAAATAGATTTGAAGAGATGATTAATAATAGAGGAATTCTACATCCTTACATTGAGCATAGTCAAATATTTATGGTTCATCAAGGGAATAAACATCATTTTAATTAGGTGTACTAATATAAATGTGGAAGTAATCAACCACTCTATCATTATAGGTAGAGAGGGGAGCCAACTTCTTAAGAATCACCAAAAAAGTAGGGAACTCATTAGTCACCTTGTTGTAATAATGTCATAAATAAGGCAAAAATAAGATATGATGCTAAAATGGAGGTTCAATGTTTTCATCAAGGATAGTATCATTGGTATGATCATTGGTGGAATATAAAAATTTAGGTGGTATTATTACCATAAGCTTGGGGTGACCTTTAAAACCTTAGTTAGAGATGATAGGATAATTAAAGCATTAAGATACATGGAAAGGGATGTTAGGAAAAGGATCAGTGGTAGGTATTTTAAATACACCACATTTTGGGAATTGTTAAAAATTTAAAGGTTTAGTGTCACCTTTAATATTATATATAACACTATTATTGGATAATTTATCACACTAGCATAAAGAAGAAGTCACTTCCCTTATGTGATGAGTGTAGGGTCTACCAATAAAAATGTTATAAGATAATGGGAAATTAAATATTATAAACTTAAATATTTTTGATAGGTGATGAATTTATTTTAAGCAAAACATAATAAAGATGAGGCATTTATATTTTATCATATCCTTGACATGTACTTTATTTAGAATTAAGGTTACTTTTAGAGTATCCAAAAGTCTTTATGAACTCAAAGGAGGTGACACATGTGTTAGACTATTTATGAATCAAGGCATGATTAAATTGAATGTCACCAATTTATATTCCAATCAATATGGGAGGATCATCCAAGTTAAAATAGTATTTCATTGGGGATGATGGAAGTGATAGGAAACTTAAGTGAGAGAGAATAATATGTAGTATCATCACCTTGAATGGACATTCATTCACATTGTTATAAGATGTTATCCTTGGACCTAGGTAAACTAGATTATTTTCTCATAGGTAGAGTTTGAGTGTTATTCATTTAGAATAATAGATAAATCAATTGGTTTTAATGTTGTGAAGAGGTCCTTATGAGATCAACAAAAGGAATTTGAGAATGGAACTTTGAAATTTATTTAATGGGATCCCGCTCATAAAATCCTAAGGGATCTGGAATATATTTAGATAAATGTTCATAATTATAAAGCACCATAGTCAAATAAGGGTTCAAATTAAATTTAAATTGACTAAGAAAATAACTATGGGATCTCAACCTAGTTGATGTAGTTTTGTCTTGGAGAATAGACTACATTACACTGGTAGTTTGTTGCACTAAATATATAGACATAGATTGTATCGATTTGATAGATGTAGTGTAATGGGAATGAGTGAAAAAATGGAGTGTATCGAGCTAGCTAATGTAGGATAAACAAAGATAGGCATAAAAACTAAGTATTTTAGGCTTGCCAATATAGTGAGTTTTGATTTGGGGAAAATTGATTTTATCATGTTGATTGATGCATTAAACTATGATCTAGAAATAACTAATTGTATGAGTCTTTCCAATGTATTAGCATTAAATATTTTAGGATTAATATACTTTATTGGTGGGTGATATAGTAGGACTAGTTTTTAGAAAGGATGATTTCATAAATTTATTGATGCAATTTTATTATCTAAATTGGTGATGACCTCTTCATATTTAACATACAAAAAATGAGGTGGAGAGTTGTCATAAATTATTATTTCAGTAGGATAGAGAGTATGAATATAATGAGGAAAAACTTCATTTTAAGACAATATATTTTGTATGTTGTTCATGTTAAATAGGTTTTCTTCATCAATAGAATAATGAAGGTTGAATGTGGTTTTAGACAAATTGGTCACACTAGGTTTAATGGGACTAGGTGATGGGGTTGATTATTCTTAGGAAGTGGATCTATATAAATGGAAAGGTGAGAATTAGCCTATTTAAGAGCTTCATGATCAGCTTTAGAATATTGGGCTTTGACTAACTTTTCATTAGCTTGCTAACACTCTTGTATCATATGTTTGTCATTGAATTTCATATTGAGTAAAAAATCAAATGCAAGGTCAAAAAAATATCTATAAGATTCTTGGGAGTGTCTGCAAAAATAATTTTGTGGGTAATACCAATTATTGGTATGTAAATAATGATTCTCTATAGCTAACAATTTAGGAATAAATTTCATATTTTATGCTAGGTAAAAAGATTGTGAACTTACACATTATTCACATAAGACAATGGATAAGGAGGATAATATAAGGGATTTCCCATGATAGGTTGAGAAACTGTTACTTCATCAAAGCCACTAGGTATAATATAATGGTTGGTAAGCATGTAGTTGTATATGTACTTGATACAATCATTGGTATCATGTTTATATTTATTATTCACAATAATACAAGTTCCAAACATAGGTTGAGAAAGCTCTAATTATATTATGAAGAAGTCTTGGCATTTAGCTTTATTAAGGGCTTATTAAAATGATTTTGGAGAAAGAGACCTGACTCGATATCCAACTATCGGATGGAGAGTGTTGGAAAAAAAATATATTCTAATATATTGTATTTATCCTTATTAAATAAGTATTTTTTGTGATTGATAAAGGATTGGGAAGTTTAAAATTTAGCCTGTATTTAATTAACAAAGTGGGATAAGATATTTTAAGGAAAATCATTGGTCTAAAATTATTGAAGTAATGAATTAACTGAGTGTTCTAAACTATATATGGTGTTAGACTTGAGTTTATTGTAGCAATCTAGGGTTTCACCTAAAAATATTTTGGCTGGAAGATTTTTATCTATAAAGATATTTAGTTTAATTTAATATTTATTAAAATTTCCAAAAGCCTTAAAATGCAAGGTAATATTAGTAGATACATTAAAAGTGATAATAAGAGTGATTTAAACTATGTTTATGTTTTAAATTTTAGGAAATAATGTTTCATTTTGAATATTTTCAATTTCTTTATCAATAAGTGGAGGTTTTAAAATTAGATTATTGTTAACAAGATTTTCCACCATTGGTCAAGGTTGTTTATGGGTGGGGTTTTAGGAAGGATACGTTAATGAATTAAAGACATAAAAATTTATACACAATATAATATAGAATTAATAAATCCAAAACCATGATTATTAAAAGTTCACATGTCAAAGTTTTTGTAGAAGTTTCTCATATTCCTCTAACAAGCTAGTTATAAGCTAGTAAGGGTAATTTTTGAATGTTCAATTCATGAAAGATAAGAAGAGTTGGTTAAAATGGTATTAGGTGAGTATAGTGCTAACTATGACATAAAAATTACGTGAATTATTTTTATGTTATAATTTATTGAATTAATGAACAATCATTATGAAGAAAATGTGCTCTAAAACCCTTCTATAACCCTAATAACTTAGTTTAGGAGATGTGCTTGCATTTTTGAGTTATTTCTTGAAAATAAATTTTTTATGATATATTATTTGGAATAAATAAAATTAATAAACATTCATATATAAAATTTTCAATGAAAATAATGGATAAAGATAAAATTATAGGTTGAAGGGTTTCAAGCATGAAAGAGAGACCGTCAGAAAAGTCATTTTTGACATGTTTAAGTGATTGTTTAAGAGTATCCAATGGGTTTAATGATTATATGGGATATTAAAGGAAATAATTAAAAAATAATTAGGTATTTATTCCTCTTAAAACTCAATAAAATGTTTAAACTTATACCTACAAGAATTCATAAATGAGATTGTGCAAGCAAGGAGCACTAAAATGTGCATATTTTGAGTTTTACTAAATTAAATATCTTGAAAATTGTAATTGAGGTATTTTTATTTCATTAAATATTTATATTTGTTTAATTTATTTAATATACCTAAGGAGAGATAAAATGGAAAAATATAGGTCTGCACCATGAAGGAAATTAGGGGTTTTAACTGATTTGCTCATAAATGAAGTTATAAATGAGTGTTTTAGATATTTACAAGAGAATAAAATGAGTTGGTAGGGTTTATAATTAATTTAAATGTATTAATAAATTATTATAAAATTAAAACCAATTAAAATAGGATTATATAATTAAAAAACATCTCTAGGCAACCTTGTGGGCAACAAGTAGACAATTTTTTTTTATTTTTTGTTTAATACTTTGGTGAAGATTTTTTGAGATTTTACAACTATTAAATGTATTAGATATTTATAAATATATAATTATAATATTATAAGTGTATTTTTAGGCCTATAACTCATTTTAGACCCCGAAATCTAAATAAGGGTTTCTTAAGGCATAAAGAGTGTAATAGAGCATTTTTTGAAGTTGTAAGTGGATTTTGGTTCTATAAATTTATTTGAAGGTATATGAAACCATGCTGATGATTTTTAAATACTATTTATACTCATTATATTTTAAAATAATTCAAATTAATCAATTTACATGTTCTCATGTTGCATTCAACAAGCTTGTCACATTCGAGAAGATAGGCATATCCAAGAAGAAAAAATATGGAGACTTATGATTTTTAATATTCAAATTAAATTTGAAGAAGTATATTTAATGAATATAAAGAGAAAATAAACATTAATTATTTATCTCTCCTATGCTACCTTGTATTAATAATAAAATCCATAAATCCAATCAATGCATTAAAATCCTCAACAACCTTACCTAGTCAAACACATGTTTTCTTTGTCATTCCAAGATCAAGAAGAGGTTAAGTGTTTGTTTTAAAAATGGACTAAAGGTTTTAATAAGATTTAAAAAACATATTAGTTAAATATATATCTCCTACTATGCCATCTTAGATCTAATATTATAAAAATTCAATTTAAACTTCAAAATGATTCGAGAAGCCTTTAATCAACCCTCGAAAGGTGGAGAAGTAACATGCAAGAATGTAAAAATTTAGTTAAAGACTTGATCAAGTATATTGGACCTATTTTTTATGATTAAATACTTTTGAAAAAACCATTCAATATCTCTCTTACTATGCCACATTAGAGGAACTTGAGGAGGTCGAGAAAGAGAAACATGTATGCAAGATATAAGGAAGATAATTAAGTTCAAACTCCAAGATGAAATAAAGATAACTAAAGTCACTCACTAGATAAATGAATATTATAAATTATATTTAAAATTACTTAATTTAATATCAAAATTATTTAAGTGAAGATGGTCAAGATCTCCTTAATATTGAAAACCATTAAAGCATGCATGAGAACATTTGACTTTTTCAAAACATTCAAACTTGTTGATCTCTCTCTCATATGCCATATTACAATAAAATAATGTTTAAAATCTAAATTTACTATGTAAGAATTTATAATTTGGTGGTTTAGTTTAAGGTTGAGTTAAAGTAAGAGTGAAGGATAACTAGGATGATGGCTCATCCCTAGTTTAGGGTTGCTTTATCTCCTCTCTGCTTTCTTCATTTTCTATATATATGTTCATTTTTTATAAAATATAATTAGATTATGATTTTAGATATATATAAAATATATCAAAATTTATACTGCATCACCTTTGAAGTAATAATAAGTTGATTTTTCCTTCATTTTTAGGTTGTTCATGAAGTGTGGGCTTAATATTCATTGATGTAACTTAGTTAATGATTAATTTTTATATGTTTATATATAATTTTTTCACCTTTACGAATAAAATAAGAATTATTTTAGGTCATACCAAGTATATAATTATGATTTATACTTAATTTGTAAGTGAATTCAACCTATATTCACTCCTTCCATCCTAGTGTGAATATTTTTCAAGACCTTTGTATGAAATATTGATACATGAGTCATTTATTAAGTATAAATGAATGCGTGAAAGATCCTTAGCTTCCAAAGTGTGTAAATTATATGAATACTTAGCTTTAAAATTGATACATCACCCTAAATTTTTAGTTTTCATGTTCAATTTCAGGTTGAGTATTGCTCCTTTTACCCTTCTTCTAGTCAAGAAATCACTAAATTAGAGAGATTATAGAGAATAAGATAAGTGTACCAAAGGGATCGAACCCTTAATATGGAGATTATCTCTAATATAAATCAACCCAAACCTTGGATATTTTACATTGCATCATCATGAGTGATAAAAATCACACATTCTTTCAAGGGTGCACTTCTAAGTGATAATAGTTTCTAGCATGCCCAGTGGGACATAGATTAAAGATAAAAAAACATTGTAGTAGTAGAGAAGTACCAGTTTCATGATTCAAATCACTATAAGGTCTAAAATTAGAGGTATAGCATCTGATTTTTATGAATTATCTAAGCATTCAAACAAAATAATAAGGTTTTTAAGAATAAGTCCATATCTTACAAGGTTATTTTAGTCACTAAATTAGTCTATTGTGCAAACCACTTCAAATTCAAATCCCACTATCAACATAGATGTCCATAAGAACCAATATTTATTCCTTTAAATGATGGAATCCATATAAATTTATCCTAATAATATTATATTCCATCCTTATCCCATAAAATCCTAGCATATTTTATAGGTGAAGATCAAACTACACCCGTAGAACATATCAAAGATGTGGCCAACTTGTGTTCATTCTACCATGTTATCTAGGAGAATGTTTCCATACATTTACTTGCTACATCGTCCAAGGTAAAGGTGTTAAAATGGTATAGGAATATTCTCTTTAACTCCATTAGTAGTTGGGATAATTTGTGTGTAGTATTCTATAGATAATTTCAAGATAAATCAGATCATTTATCCATTTCTGAGTAGCTCAATACAATCAATAGATCACCACATGAATTTATGACTGATTAATCTTAGATTTTTTAAAACATGGAACATGATACCTCCAATGATAAGGTCATATCTTGAATATGCTTTCTTATACTTTTTGAGATCCTTAAATTATGATATTTCAATTTTGATTTAGTCCAAGGGTGGTAGGACACTTCCAGATGCATATGAGGTTGCCATTAGAGTTGAAAATAATCTAATTCAAGATATTAAACTTGAACCTATGCCTCTAATTAATTTTTTTTATAAATTTATCTTATTCCATCTCCTCAATCTCCATCATTAGCACAAATTCGATCCCATCAAAGTCAATTTCAATCTCCTCCTAGTAAATCTAGTGAGTTTGGTGAATTAAAAGGTATATTGAAATATTTTGGTAATGAGATAGTTTATAATAAGAGGAAAAAATATCAAGCCAATATAACATATAAATCACCTAATCATCCCACATATCAATCATATAAAGAGAAAATACCTCCCTACCAAGGATTTTAGAGATAATAAACCTTCATAATAAGTTTAAGGAGTCATTACACCAACCAAACAATATGTTGAAATTTATACCAATACACCCACATCCAAGGCCCTTGACACCATTTAAAAAATATTTTGATGTAAGACTCAGGTTGGTAGCCTTATAACACCAACGATTTGTAAAATCAAGCTTTAGTAGCATATAATATAACAATTACTCAAATTATAAAATAGGAATCATTTCTTCAGGAAGGCCAACACAATGAATCTATGATGAAAAAATGGCAAGTGGATCATGGACAAGTACAAAAAGATGTAACCTTCGTCAATTATAAAGTTGATAATCACATGGTAGTAAATTAGATTAGTAAGCTTATCAAATCAAACATCTTTGTTGAAACCATTATAAGAGATAAGTGAATGGATATAGATGAGACAAAAGAGGTAAGTAACGCTCCAAATTTTATTAATATGGTTTATAAAATTACTATTTATTATATTTCTACCCATTTATCTCAAAAAATCGACATGTTGAAGCAAGTAAGCTTCACCAAGTTCCTCAAGTAAAAGAACATCATATTGCTCTAAAGGTGTGACCAAGGGTTGAAGGATACTCATTTATAATATTATACCATATGAATAAATATAAAATTATCATTACCATGTGGGATTAATTGGAAATCCTACAATAAAATGGTACTCTAATCCATGATCTTTTAGTCCTTACTTTGTCTACAAAACTAGTAAAGAAGGAAAGTGTGGTTCTAGAAAATTCAGATCAGTAAGAGAAAATAAAAGTAAAACATGTATATAAAGGGGTAAAATACACAAAATATTATTCAAAACCAAGTAAAACACCTCATTTATATCTTTCCTTTATTTTTTAAAACACACTAGTTCATAATTACATGGTTGACGATGGAGTAAGAAGCACAATGATGCCAAAATAGATTTTAGATAAGATGGGTTTGTGTTGAGAAGTGTTTTCATTAATTTCAAGGTTCATGTAATTTATTCAAGGTACATATAGTGAATATGCAGGGTAAGTAGTCTTTGAGTTATGAACTTGTTTGCCTGATATGACAATGAAGCTATGTGACAAGAGAGAATTTGAAGGAAACCTAATTATTATTCTATTGGTTGATGTCAATATTATTTAAATTTTTTTAGAGTATTTTTTTATTATTTTTATTGATTGATATCACTAAAGTAAGGATGTTTGAGTATTAGTTCTTGAGTAAAAGGTGTCTTAAGAAGCCTAGTCTAGACCCTGTGAGAAGGTGTGCATAGTAAAATTTTGGTAAAGTAAGTACAATCTTGTTAAAGGTTATTTTGAATTTTTTTATCATGTGATATAAGTGTAGATACTTTCAAGAATATTTTAAGGTGAGTTTTCAAGGTTCAAGTGCTTAATAATCCTAGTCATGGAACTAGTCATAACATGAAGAGATATTTTGATAAGGTATGATTATGATGGATTGGTGAGATGAGTGCACATGATTATGAAAGAATTGTATCACTCATGAGAGTCTTATGGTGAGCCTACAAGAGTATGATCTATAGATAAAGTGTACATCTAGAACACTTCTAAACCTTACTTGGCCTAATGAGGCATCTTGATTTGTTGTCAAGGCATATGAAGGATGAATGGAAATATTTAAGAATGAGAGAGGTTTATTTATTATGTGATTAATGTGGAGAGAACATGGAGAGGAACATGAATATTATTTTCAAAGCCTAATGTGACTTGTAGGTCAAGGTCTAGAGATCAAAGAAAGAGAGAATGTGGGCTAATGAGCAGTCATGATCAATTTTAAATATTTTTTTTATATGTGATAATTTAAATATGTATTATATGTTTTTTGAATCATTTTCACAAATTTTGAGGTCATGGTTTGGATTAAAAGGCATGAAAATTGGTTTTAAGGTCTCTTGAGTACACAAAATGAAGGCATGTACACCTGAGAAGGATGTTTAGGTGTTCATTAGTAAGTGTAACCTCTACATAGTAACATAATATATTAAGAATATATTTTTAATTGTCATATATAAAAACTATAGGCATTATTTTTATATTTAATGGGAAATAATTTATGAACAATTGTTAACACCAAACCTGTGTTAAACCTCTCTAAAACCCTAATAAGGAATCGATGTGAAATATATTATTAAAAATGGAAAAAAATGGTCTAAAATTACTATAAAATATCTTTTAGGTTTTATTAAACTCTCTTAGTCACCTAAAAGTGTGATTGAGTTGTCAGGAGTGTGAGTAGACCTTACAAGAAAGTGCACATTTTCATAAATTTTCTATAGCAGTTAAAGTTGAGAAATTAAAAGTTTGAAAATTGATGTAGGTTGAAAATTAAGACTCATTTTTTATTTAATTTGTTTTTTATATATTTATTATAGTTTTTATTTATTCTAAACTATTCATCCAAGATAGCCAGTCGTTAACAGACCTAATAGTAGAAATAGTTAAAAACCCAGGTAGTAGCGAGAAGATGATTAGGGATGTGTTATAATGAAATAGGGATAAAACAAGGGAATGGATACTTTTTTAAGTAATTTTAATTAATTTTAATTTTTTTTAATAAATTTTTGAGGTTAGTAGTTATAGTGAAAAAGTTGCTCACAAGTTGACTTGTTTGGTTCAATGAAGACTGTGTACAATGAGGCTATGAGATTGGTCTAAAAGACCAATATTTCCATTTGAACATATTATATTTATATATAATAATTATATAAATATATCATATGATCATATAAATGAATAATAATTATTTTAAAATGGTCATACATGTGTTTAAGGTCATTTTCACCATGACTGTGCTTTAAGGTAAACTGATAGTTCTATGTAAACAAGTTGAAGCTATGAGTTTGAGGCTCTATACCATGATTTGATGTATGTAATTAATATGATTTTTTTTATTACTTGAGAATGTTTTAAATATTTTAATTATAATAGGAATAAATGTTGAATCCAAAATGGCTTGACTAGTTTTGGTTCGAATTTGTGTACTAAGGTCAAAAGATAGGTCTGCAAGACTAATATTTGACATTATACCTTGTGATTTTTTAATTAAAAATTATTATGAGGTGTTAAAGTATATTTTTTAATTATAAATGGTCATGGTAAGTGTTATTTTGTATTTTTAAGATCAATTTGTTTAAGACTAGGTTTTGGAGTGTTTTGGAAGTTCTGAGTGGGGTATTTTCAAAGAAGGTTTTGAGTCCTCTTGATTTGTGTAATGAAGTATAATTATATTTGTGAATTTTTTTAGGTCTTATATGTTATATTAATATGATTTATTTTAATTTTTTTTTAATAAATATTGTATCATCTTCATTTGTTCAAGACAAACCATTCTATATGTGTGAAGGCCTAATATAAATAATACTAATGGCATGCTTCAAGTTGTGATTGTAGTTTAAAAAGTGTTATGGAGTATATATGATATTCATAAATTTATATTTTATTTTTATATTATATTTTACTACTGTGTGTGGAGTTTTAAAGTGTTCTAAGGAAGGTAAATTTTAACGTGTCCTAAAGTAGACCTAATAGAATTAGGTATCCATGAGACCTAATAGTGAAATAAGGCCTAATTGAGTTATGTAAAATTTAAAGGGAATAAAACAACACTTTATTAATGTTTATGAGATGTAATAATATATATTCCATTTATGACCTAATATTTTAATGGTGTTTGGCTAATTAAGTGGCAATATGAATAAGAGGCTTGTATATTTATAAGGCAGTTTTAGGCCTATTTTTGGGTGTTAAGAGAAAGCAAGTGAAATAGTGTATTTATAATCATAAGGAGATCTTATAGACCATATAAATTGAATATATAAATATTATTAAGATTTCATATAGGTTTTATTTATGAAAAATAAGGTCACATGAACTAATTAATTCAAAAAGAGGGCTAGTTGAGCAAAAAAGGAGAGAAGATAGTTTGAGATGAATAAAAGAGAGAGAAGAGATAAATAAGAAGATCATCATATATTGTATGAGAAAAAAAAATTATTTTAAGTTGATCAAATAAATTATGTGGCTAAGTTTTTATTGATTTATCTAATGGGTTGGTACATTCTTGTAAGTTATTGCTTGCTAAAGCCTAGCTGGGTTGGTGCTTAGCTAGTTAGGGTTAGTGCTCCATGTGAAGTTGGTACTTCACTAAATTTAGTGTTTGTCTTATGGGACTATAGTCTATTTATAGATATTAATGTGTTTTCTTCCCCTTGAGTTCTTCCCACATATATTATGTGATATTTTTTTAATTATTATGTGGATAGGTGCTTATGATTTCTAGATCTATGCGTTTGTTTGAATGGTTCATAATTGTTTAAGAGAAATTCAGAAGGTTTTAAAAGACTGATTCACCCTCCCTCTTAGTAATTTTGCTTCAAATTTTTTTTTGTATGATATAAACACTAGGGTTTTTTTTTAAATTTATGTATCTTCAACTAAGACAATGTGTATAATCAAGAATCTAAAATCAACACTTCATGTATGCCCAAATGTGACCATTCAACTAAATGTGGTGGTGGTGGATCTTCCTCCATAATTTTATATGTACTTATCATGTGAATTCACTTCAATTATAGGTGGTTATATTTTATATTAGTATATGTATCTCATATTTTCAACAAGTTATGGAAAAAAATTTGCAATTCATTCAAAGCCTTTTTCTCATTTTTATCTAGAACCATACATGCCTAGTGTTAATACTAATTGTGTCATCTCAGATGAAGTAGAGAAACCTAGTGAAACTAAATAAAAATCATCTATAATTGTCATAATTGATTTATTTATTAATGAATGGGATAATAATACTCATGAACATGATATATACAAGATGATATATGAATAAGGACTTCGAGTTTATTGTTTATAAGGATAGTGCACAAATTTTTATGTTGTACAAAGAAGGTGAGCTAAATGATGGCTTATGGTAACTCAATTTTGATGGATCATAGATTAAATATGGTATATAGGTTGTTATTATTCTCATTTAAACATCCAAATAAAGGTATTATTCTTTCATAGAATTTATTTTGGATGCTCTCATAATATAGAAAATTATGAGGCCTTAGTTCATGGTTTGTAATGGGCTAAAAATATGAGAGTGTTATCACTCAAAAGTACACCCTTACAAGAACATGAACATGCTATCACTCTTTCAATATCGAAGGTGTGGGTGAAATTATGTTGGAGATAATATATAGATGAAGGGTTGGTTTAATTTTTTACACTCACCCACTTCTCTCTAACTCTCTAATTTTGTAATTTATTGGCTAGTAAATGGGTAAAAGGAGCAATAAAAAATATAAAATTGAACATAAAAATGAAAAATTGGGGTGATACACAAATTTAAAGATTAATTAAATATAATTTGCACAATTTTTAATATTAATAACTTTCACAGATTCACTTCATTATCATACAATGGCTCTTGCATCAGTATTTTGTATAGAGGTCTTGACAACACTCACACTAGCTTCGAAGGAATGAACAATTGTTGAATTCACTTCTATATTAGGTATAAATCAGACTTAGACACTTGTTATGACCTAAAAGATATATTATTTTATAAATAAAGGGTAATAATTCATACATAAACATAGTAAAATTAGTCATTCATTAATTTAAATAAGTGAATATTAAGCACACACTTCATAAACAACTAGAAAATGAAGGAAAAATTAATCTCAATATTTCTTCAAAAGTGATATAGTAAAAATTTTCATAGATTTTATATAAGGTAAAATTATAATTTACTCATATTAATTTAAAAATTAATGTACATATATTAAGGAAGAAGAGAGAGAGAGAGATGACAAGAAGCCCTAAACTCGATAAGTCAAAATGCTAACTCATAGTTCACTCCTTTAATTGAAATTCAACTCAACCTTCAAAATTTAAAATAACTTCACCAAATTATAATGTATCATTTTGAGTTTCAAACTATTTATTGGAAATGGTGTAGTATGAGAGAGAGAACTTTTAAAAGGTAAAAAGCTCATACATGTTTTGATAGTCTTCAACTTGAAGAGATGTTAATCATCTTTAGTTAACTCCCTAAGATATTGCATTGAACGTTTAATATTCACATAAATCATTATTAATCTTGAATTTATATTTAATTTTGACTTTAGTTATGTTTATTTCATCTTTTAGTTCGACTTGACTTATCTTGACTTGTAACTTGGTGTTTGATTATAGTTACCTTATTTACATTTTACATGCATGTTTGACTTCTTCACTCTCTAAAATTATCTCCAAGGGGGGTGTATTATGAGATATATTTCATGTTTACTATCTAATTATTCTCTTTAATAAAAATGTGGCTTTAAAATTTAACCAATACTTTATCTCACCTTATCCACTTTTGCATGTTTCAAACTCCACCTTTCTAGAGTTCTTTGAAGACTTCTTTCTTCTTGAATTGACTTTTATAAATTTAATTCAATTGGGGTGAAATATATATGGATATATTATTTCATGTTGAAGTTATTTAAACCTTAATTAAATATGCTTGCTTATTATTCATTTGATGATGACAATCATTGCTCTTCATACTGGTTCTTCTAGATATATACATCTTATGTGGTTTGACAAGCTTATTGAATGCATAGTGAGAACTTGGAACTTGATGAATTTGAATTATTTTAATATATGAGTTTAAATATGATTTTAACACAATAATAATGGTTTAAAATATCTTAAAACAAATTTTTAGCTCCAAAATCCAAGCACAACTTTAAAAAAAGCTATTTTGTGCTCTCTAGACTTTAAAAAACCCTAATTTGGATTTTAGGGTCTAAAATGAGTTATAAGAATTAAAAAAACACCTCCTATTCTCATTTATATCTATAAATTTGGAATAAATTTAAAAATTTAAAAATCTTGAAAACTCTTCACCAAACTTCCAATCAAAAATTCACAAAAAGTTCCTGCTTGTTGCCTACAAGGTGACATGCAGATGGTTTTCTTTGACCTAAAACTATTTTGAATTGGTTTTATTTTCATTAAAATTGATTAATACCTTTAAATTAATTATACACACTATTAAATATGTTTTTCCCCTTTTAAGGACCTGAAACACTCATTTCTAACTCCAATTTTATGCAAATTAGTGAGAAACCCTAATTTCTTTCATGAACAAACCTATGTTTTGCCATTTTATCTCTCCTTAGGTGAAATATCGACATTAAAAATTTATAAAAATTCAAATACATTTAAAAAATAATTTTAAATCAATTTTAAATATATTTCATTTAATTAATCTTGAAATATGTACTTCTTGGTGTTTCTTAGCTTGCATAATCTCATTTCTTAATGCTTATAGGTCTACATTATTCTAATTTATTAAGTTTTATGAGGCTTAAATATATAATTATTTTTAAATTATGATTTTTAATAACCAATATCATCATTAAAATCATTATATACACTCAGAAAAACACTTAAACCTCTTAAAAAGGCGTTTTCTCACTTCCTCTCTTGCTTGCTTGAAACCATATAACCTATACATTTGCCTTTATAAATTATTTGTATCAAAAAATTTATTTATGAATGTTTAATAATGTTTTTTATTCCCCATAATTCAACAAATAATTGTTCATATAACTTTTTTTTCAACAAACAATTCAAAAATGTAAACATACTACCTAAAATCGAGCCACTAGGGTTAACGAATGGTTTTAGAGCACCTTTTATTATTAATGATTTTTCATAAAATTTAGAAATTATAACATTTAAAAAATAAATTTAATATTAATTTAATATTTTCCATAATATTTTAATACTTCCATTAAAATCAACTCTTCTTCTCCTTCATGTATCGAGCATTTAAAAATTGCCTTCACTAGCTTGCAACTAATTAGTCAAAGCAATAAAAGAAACCTCTACCAAAATTTTGAATTGTTAGATATTAATAATAATTTTTTTGGATTTATGAGTTTATTATTATTATTTTTATAACCTCTTGATTATTCACTCTATTAATGGAATCTTCTTGAAAACCTAAACATAAGCAACTTTGACCAATGGTGATAAAATTTATCAACATTCTTGGTGACTTTGTTGGGATGTTTGCTTGATAAAAAATAAATAATAGTAGTATTATCCATTGGGATATGAATTTATGAAAATATAAACATCTATTAAAATTAAAATGTCCTTGATAAATTAAAACACTTTTTCATAAGCACTTATAGAATTAAAAACTAGAATAACTACCAACTAAAAAATGTACAAGATAACACTTCAAATAGTGTGAAAACTTAAACTTATAACTTAATATGTACATATAATTTTTTTTAGGAAAGTGAAATATAAAAATAATACTATTTAGAACACTCAAAATCAACCTATATAAAATTAAAACCCTCTCAAGTCCATTGCATGTAGTTGGCAAAGATGAGGAACAAGTTGTTGTTTGAGTGTCATTCTAGTTGGATAAACTCTTTTCATAATTATCAACCTTTTTGGATTATCTCTGAGTAAATCAAATGAAACAAATATATCTCTAATATAAAAAAATCATCATATGGTTTAGTTCTCACCTCTATTTTCTCTTTCACACTAAGAAAATTTTCCAATGTAACCACATTTTTATCTATAGGAATATCTATAAGTTATCCATTAATGGCTCATTAGAACAATTTTCTTGGTATTTTGTGACATCTCTTGATATTTCATTTTGATTTTTAACTACTTAAAATTTTCAATAACTTGAAAGAGATCTAAATATTAATTTCTATCTTCATGAGGATATTCTTGAAATGTGTTTAGATCAACATCCTCTTGATCATGTTTTCCAACCTTCATAACCACTTTATCTATCTATTTACAAGGATATTTAGGCCTTTAAATAATCTAAAAATCTTGAATCAAATTGAAGTACTATTTCCATAAGTCATTTTGAACATCTTCATGATAGAATTATTTAGTCTCACTTTCAGCTAAAATTTTATTTTGATCATCAAGGGTTGTAACATGATCATCTATACCAAATTTAAGATCATTTGACCAACACAACTCTTGGTCATCATCTCTTGAAAAAATATCCCCTTCACTTGGATGCTCTTATTTTTCCCTCCATAAAATCAGTCCTTCAAAAATGGATATGGTTGGAGGAAAATAGGTTCTATTTGGTGGTATAATAATATATGGCATTATGGACTTCTCTTTACTTGAGGCACTTGGTAAACCTTACTTATTTCAACATGATACTTTTTTTGAGTTAAAAGAGTATCAATCTGATCATTAGTACTTTTAAAAACTATATTAGGAACATTTAAAGCATATATTACCTCTTGGGGATCATATATAACCATTCACTCGGATCCTTTAATGGATATAACAATTTCTTATGATTTTCTAGGATCACCAATCTGATTTACTACCATATGATCATTAAATTAGAAATTCACCAATATTACATCTGGTTGTACTTGTCCATGACTCACTCCTCATTATTGTATCATAGCTTAATTATGTTGGTCTTCTTGATGAAAGTCTTGATATTATGTCATTTGAGTAATTGCTATATTATGTGCTAATAAGCTTGATTATGCACATAATTATTGTTATAAGGATACCAACTTGAATCTTACATCAAATTATTTTGTACTAGAACAAGGGCCTTGGTTAAGGAAGGAATATTAGGATTAATTACAACATATGGTCTGGCTAATGTAGTCTCCTTGGACTTGATATGGAGGCCTATTATCTCTACAAACTTGGTAGGGAGGTATTTAATCTTTATATGGTTGATATGTTGGTTAATTAGATATTTTATATGCTTATTGGCTTAATATTGTGACCTCTTTAGCAAAACTAATTCATTACCAAAAGTTTGAAGAATAGATTTTAGTTCACCAAGCTCACTAGATTGACTATGAAGAGTTTGAACTTGACCTTGAGGCCCCATAATTAGGACTATTTATGGATCTTAAGGAGGCAATATTGGCTATAATTTTATAAAAATTGGCATTGGAGGCCTAAGTATAATTTTACCATCTTGAATTAGACTATTTTCACCTTTAATAGCAACCTCATAGGAATCTAAGTGTGTCCTACCACCCATGGATTGAATCATAATTGAAATATCATAACTCAAGGCTCTCAAAAATCATAGAAAATATTTTCAATAGATGGCCTTATAATGAGAGGTATTATGTTCCATGTCTTTTAATATATAAGAAACAAATTAGTCATAAATTCATGTGTTATTATCTTGATGGTAGTGAGCTACTTAACAAAGGATAGATGGTATAATTTATCTTCATTGTCTAAAAAATATTGCACTTAAATCATCTAAACTAATAATGTAGTTGAAGGGAAGGTTCCTATACCATTATATGCCTTTCCCTTAAAGGATGAAATGAGTAAATGGATGGAAATATTCTCCTAGGTAACATGTTGGAATGAACACAAGATGGCCACATCTTTGATATGTTATATGGGTGTAGTGTTAGAGTTAAATTCATTGAGAGGGGGGTGAATAAGTGATGTAAGATAATCCAGTTCCCAAATCTTAAACATTAAAAATATAACAACTTGATCAAGAAACATAAACATGAAATAACATACATCCAAAGCATACATAAGATTATAGATCACATGAACACATCATATATGTTAGAAACCCTCTTAGGGGATAAAACACACTAAACCCTACAAGATGGACTACAGTCCTATAAAAAAAAAGATCTAACATTTAGACTAGAATTAACTAATCAAGGAACATCCATCCCTTGGTTTAATGAGACACCAATCCCATAAGGAAATACTATTCCTATCTAGCTAAACACCCGTAACAACTAG
Organism: Torreya grandis; assembly: GCA_037957365.1. Classification (NCBI taxonomy): domain Eukaryota; kingdom Viridiplantae; phylum Streptophyta; class Pinopsida; order Cupressales; family Taxaceae; genus Torreya; species Torreya grandis. Next base: position 991,643 of record JARHVA010003067.1, read on the forward strand.
ACCTTTAGCAAGCTTTACCTTGAAAGGAGGAACCAAACCCCTAGGCAACCAAGCACCCACTCATATACTTTAATAGGTCACCTTAAACACCTATTTTTACTCTTAAACTAATGATGATCACCTTTGTTTTCACTCTTCACCTCTAATCTCTCTCAAGCTACCTCTAGGGATAACTTGTTCAAACTGCCTCTTTAAGGCTCATTAGGTTAGGTCCAATGACGTATGTGCCCTCTTTAATAAAAATGAATAGATAAACATTTATAATATTTCACACACTCTAATGGTCCTTATGAACTTGTAATTTCTCTTTTAAGGGTTCTCTTAATCACTTAGCTCCACACACACACACAACTTTCACAATTAATCCATTATGACCTTGTACTTATACCACTCTTCCTTTAACCCATTTTGGTCAAACAAGTTATTTTACATATTTGAACCATACTTAACATAGGTCCATAAAAACATTACATGTGATAATCACACTCTTCATAGGTTGGTCATTTTCTTATTAGCCCCAAACCACCATCAGATCTTGGTGAGACCTAAAACAATTAGGCCTTCATATTCACATGTTATATGTGAGACTAATTATAACACCTTCATCATTTAAAAATTCTTATAACACATTTTAAATATTTAAAATAGACCCTTTCTTACTCCCATATGGGTCCATGCCACCTAGAACACTAGCTCAACACTTGAAACTACCAATTAGGTTTCCTTGTTCTTTAGGCCTTCATACATAGAAAACATAATCTCAAAATTTTAAATAAAAAACTCAAGTATTTCACATATCCATATGATTATATAACATGGGTGAACCCTTTATAACCTTTGCCACACTTATATGTGCTTTAAATACTTCAACATAGGCTCTAAGCACTCAATTTAACTCTCTCAGAACGACCACTCAAGATGGTCACACACAATCAAATAATAATCAAGTTATTCTAAATCTCTATATCCAATCAAGGTAATATTATGACATCCAATACCTTATAATAAATCTTTGAGACTTTCTTGACATCTTCATATTTATTTTTTTCCTTAATTTTCCTCATAACACCTTCAATTTACATTTACAAGATGGTCACACAAACTACTAGTGTATTCAATAAACACATTCAACTTCAAAGACTTTATTCATAATAAATATGGATTGATAAAAATATAAAATTCACATAGATAGTCCTCATGGATTATAAAACACTCTCCAATAGTTAGTTCATCTTGAAGCAATGAAATACCAATAAGAACTCTTCAATTATACTTCTTAGGGCACTTGTAAAACATGATCAAACACACAGTCAAATTTGGAGCTCAATAAATTTGAATATAAAATAATTAAAACCTTCTAACTAGTGTCTATTAATTCATCTTTTAGTCCTTTACAATTTTTCCTTTTACACCATTATCAAATTCTACATATATTTATAAGTAAAATAATCAAGACTAGTTTTTCCTTTGTTAATTCAAATTCCAAGGGTCCCTGATCATATGCTAAACATCAAACACTTTTTCATCATCTCATGTCCCCTAGTAAATTTTAACAAATGTGATCTATTAATCTCCTTAAGAGTATCCTAGTCATTATCTTGCAATGCTCACAAATAATCTTCAATCCAAGATTTCGTGATCATGCCACTTAGTAGTTATACATACCTTCTAAACAAATTAACTCTTTGACTTGATCTTCACCATTGATATCCATTTTTATGAACACCAACATTCCATTTATCTTATATCAAAGCTTTTGAGATTGTGACACTTGTCACCATCACATGCAATCTTAGCCTCTTTGAGATATTTAACAAATATACTCTGTTAGATCACTATTGATAAGATCACATGCTCCATTAGATCCTTATCTAGTCAAATCAAACACTCATCATTATATATTTGATCTGATCAAATTCTCATCATAGATATTTGATAATGAAAATTTGGCTAAGTATTGGAATTTAGTAAACTCTACTTGGAAGGCCAACTTTGCACCTTACTAACTTTTGTTACACTACATGTCTAGACATAAAAATTGAACCATATGATATCCTAAAATAGATGAATCTATCCATTTATAAAATTTCTCTTAAAATATTCACACATGTAAACTATGATGTCATCAAACTACTTACTCAGCCTTATCTATCAAGATTAATACTTGAGCTTAGACATTCATATGACTATTCTGATGAATTATGCTCACTTCCATAAGAAATATAAGAACTCAAAACATGCAATAAATTCTCTAAAACATGTCCATATCATCAATATCATCCATCAATTACCTCACTAAGTCAAAGACTATCCAAAAAATCAATTTGATCACTTTGTCATTAATGCACTATAAATCATGACTTGGCTTGACATTAATGATAACCATGACATCAATGGCCATGCTCAAAAATCTCCCCCTTTATCATTGATGTATAAACACACTAATAATGACTTACTCATTTAAACTCCTTCATTTTGATTATGAATCAATTGTTCCCCCTTTGACATGCACCAATCTAAAATTAGACTTCTCTGATCCTTGGACATAACAAACTACTCACAAAGATTAGAAATCTCCCCCTAACATCATGTATAACTCTTAAAGCCTTTCAAACTATCTTATCTATCTCCCCCTAACTCCATGCTTCACCTGGATCATGACATCTTCAATAATTCTTCTGAATGAACTAGATCTACCAATAAAACTTTAGTCAAAACTCTTATGGGAACAATACATCTTCATAACATTATGTCTTCCATGGAATACATAGCTTATCATATAAAAAACTTTGAGACCTTATTCATGATATAAAGTATATGATAACACATTCTCCTCATACTCCATATTAACTTTGTTTTCAGTCTTCACTATTTAATCAATTTAAGCAATTAATAAGTTCTTACCTTTAGGACCCAAAACCTTGAACACTCCTTAAGCTAATTTGAATAAGATCAACATAAATTTATATGCAATATAATATCTTGATAACTCACCATCATTGATCAGACACTCTAAACCTCCAATCTCTACCTAAAAAACTTTAGATCCAACATCTTCATTCTTCAACATTTGACCAACTAGAACATCCTTCAGATTTGATCAAAATTTTAGACTTTAGGATCAATATTTCTAAGAATATCTTATCATGTCCTTACATATTAAACCAACACATATTCTTATGACCTTTCTTATCCTAAAACAATAACCAAAACTCAATTAGCATCCATCATGCTTCCTCTTGTTGTCAAGTGTCTCCTTGAAGCCTAGATAGAGATACCCTAACCCATAACATCTTAGAACATTGTGAAACCAAAAATTCCCCATAACTCCTCATATTCATTCTCCTCATTCATCATATGATACTAATAGTTCTTTTTCTACTTCTTGGGATTAAGAGAAACAACTTGATCATCTAATATAATATTCTCCTTTTATTTTAAGAAAGATTTGAAAATATATAGAGACAATAAACATCCATGACATACATCATCACTAGACATTGACAACTGATGTTATTCAGATGAAACTTTTTCAATAATAGTAGTTTTTTAAATTATATCCATGCAAACCTTAGAACTAGCCTCAACTAGTACCTTGATGTGTTTTTGAGCTCAACTTGAACTAACTTTTGATTCTCCTTTTCTATTTAAACAAATAATACATTCTCTTAGCATTCCTAAACCTTCTTCATATCTAATTCCTCTTTTTCTTTAGTAGATAGTGCACTTTGATCTTTTATCTCAACTAAATTTGTTTTCTTGGTCTTCACTTCCTTAGGATTCCATACAAAGGATTGATTTTTATTGAGCACACTAAGATGTCCATGCACCTTCTTATGACTTGAGAGCTTGATTTTACAATATCTTGAAATATGAGAACATGATGATAATAGAAACAAATAGAATCATTAATACCTTCTAATTGATGAATATTATGAATCTCAATAAACATACCATCTTGTCTCTTAGGCTCATTATTCTCAAGCTTAATTTTATTAGGTCTCCGTACTTGGGTTAGTCTTTTCCCTTGCTTTTGGGGTAAAATCTAGTAATATGTCCCATGTAATGATAAGTATATTAGACTATATTATCCATACCTCTAGCTAATCAACTACTCTTCCTTCTATAGTTTCTTGTTTTATTACCAAAAATATTACATGTAAAGCAGTGACCATGAAATGAACTTTCATGCATTATAGCATTTGGTTTCCTAATCAATTTTTTCACCTTCTTGTCTTGAGCTAACCTCTCTTACTCTTTTTTGACCTTTTTTACCTTGATAACAAATTTCTCATGATCATACTTCAATGAATCTATCTTGGTTTTCAATTGAATGTTTTCATTCCTCTTTAGCTCTCATACTTGAACTTACATCCTCTAACTAAATTTTGAGATCTTGAATGGTCTCCTTATTCATCTTATATTATTTAGCCATGTCATATTTTAATATACATGCTTGCTCTTAAATAATATTTATAGAATCAATATTACATTTCAACTCATCATGCTCAACTTACTTTGAACTCAACTTGGAATTTGTCTCTTCTAACTAAGTCTTGAGATGTCTATGTTCTTCATCTTTTAAACTTATATTTGTCTTTGTAACCCTTAATTGATCCTCAAGAATTACTATATTCTTTTTATCATCTTTTGATCTTGATCTTGCTTTTAAGGATTGTATCTCCTTATTGAGCTTGATGTACTCATCCATAGTATATTTAAAGCTTGAGGCCATGATTTTATTTTGATCATAATCTCTCAACTTACCTATGTACTTATCAAAGAGTAATTTAAGCTAATTGTACATTTTTCACTTGATTTTAGACATGCATAAGTAGCCTCTACTTGATCCTTCAACTCTTGATTATCTTTTTTTAATTTCTTAACCATATTATACCTTGGATCACCTTTAAATGGTTAAACTTGTAAAGAAGGTCTTGCTCTGATACCAATTTTTAGAGGTACAATCACTAAGAGAGGGGGTGAATTACTGATGCAAGATAATCCAATTCAATTCCAAACTTTTAAAAATCAAGCATACATCAACTTGATCAAGAAACATAAAAATGAAAGCGCACACATCCAAATAATACATAATAGCATACATCATATGAGCACATCATATATGTGGGAAAGCCTCTTGGAGATTAAAATCCACTAAACCCTATAATATGGACTATAGTCCTATAAAATAATATCCAAAATTTAGAACAGCACCAACTAATCAGGGAACACACATCCCTTAGTATATTGAGACACCAATCCTATAAGGAGATATTACCATTGTTTAGTTGGGCACCCACAAGAACTATACCTTTATTAATATTTACATTGAAAAGATGAACTAAACCCATATTCAACCAAGCACCTGATAAAATACCTTAAAAATTCACCCTAAACACCTATTTTTACTCTTCAACTAATGATTGTCACCTTTATCTTTACTCTTCACCTTCATCTTCTCTCAAGCTATCTTTAGGCCTAACCTGATTAAAATTCCTCTTCTAGGCTCATTACGTCCAATGACCTATGTGTTCTCCTACATCAACTTCATTAGACAAACATGTATAATATTCCTCACACTTTGATGTTCCTTACTATCTATACCTTTTCTTTTAGATTTTATATTAATTGCTTAGCTCCACACACACACAACTTTCATAGTTAGTCCAATAAGTCCTTGTACTTATACCACTCTCTTCCTTTAATCCACATTTGTCAACCAAGATGCTTTACATATTTGAATAACATTTAACATAGGTCCATACACATGTTACATGTGAGAACCACACTCTTCATAGGCCAGTCATTAACTCATTATCCCCAAACCACCATTATGCCTTGGCAAGACTTAAAATAATTAGGCCTTCATACTCACATGTTATATGTGAGACTACTTGGACCACCTTCATCCTTTAAAAGTTATTATAACACAAAAAAAATATTTATAATATCCCATTACATTCTCCCATATGGGTCCATTCCACTTGGAACACCAACTCAACACTCAAACCTAACAATTAGGTTTCCTTGTTCTTTAGGCCTTCATACATAGAAAACACAATCTCAAAGTTTTGAAACAAACACTCAATTATTTCACATAGCCATATGATTAGATCACATTGATGAACCCTTCATGACCTGTTATAGACCTCTATGTGATTTAGACACTTTAACATATGTTTTATGCACTTAATTAAACTCTCTCAAAATGACCACTTAGGCTAGTCACACATAATCAAAATTAAAATCAAGTAATTTTGACTCTCCATATCTAATTAAGAGCATATTATTATTGAAAAAATTTGAATTTTAGGTCAAATTTGGACCCCTATAGATAAAAAACGAGTTTTAGATGTTTTATGGGGTCTAATTTAGTATCATGGGGTGTATTAAATGTTATTTTATGTCATTTAAGGTTAGCCTAGCCATGGTCTTAGTCATATTAGTCAATTTCTCATTTTAGGTCATTTAGTAGGATTTTAAAGGTCACTAATGCAAGTGGAATGGTTCCCAAGGTTCTTAGGTGTACTTTTTTTCCTTATAAGCATTTAAGAGGTTATTTTATCTATTAGGGATGTTAGTTACATCAGAATCTTGTAGGTTTCTTAACTAAAATTCAAGAATCCAACTAAAAAATAGAGCATTTGACATTTGTATAGCTCATGGGGAAGTGTGCCAGATGGGAAGAGACCATGGAAGGCCTCTTCACCTTTCGAAAAATCATCTATATGTTTAGTTTTCTCTTCAAGTGCCATTTTAAATCCAAAACCATTTTATTTCTTTTTTGCATTTCTAGACATACAAAAGTGACCTTTAGGTTTTTAATCAGTATGGAATGTTGAAGAGGTTTAAAGTCAAATTATTTTGGGTGGTTTTATTACACTCAAACTTTATTTCCATATAAATATTTTGAATAATGGTTTCCTTTGCTTCATGAACCATCCTCATGAAGTTGACTATACTTTTATACTACTATTTCATGCACCCTATAGGTTTTACTCCATTTTGGTCAAATTTGTACACACTTATTAGTGATGTCATCTATAGGGGATGTTCTATACCTTATTATATGTTTTCCATTATTATTGTTATGTTTCATAATGTTTTGATGAGCAAGTTAGTCCTCTATAGGAAGGTGTCACCACTATGATGTTTTAGTCAATTCTACCTTGTCCTAGAAATTTGGTCTTTTATAGAGGTTTAATGTAGTTTAGAAATGATTTTCCATAGGTATCAAGGCCATATATAAACATAGTTCTCATTTTTGGTTCCAGCATAACAAGTTTTGGGTAAATTCCCATCTTGTCATTCTTCATTGTCAACTCCATGCCTAACTTCACTTGTAATCATCTGTATAAGCTTGTTTATCTTGTCCATGAAGTTGTAATGAAGGTGTATTATCTTGTTGAAAACATTATAAGATTCATATATTTTATTTTATTGTTAAGGGAGAGTCAAATCAAGTAAAAAACTCATCCAACATGCTAAAGCAATTATTTAACACCCAACCTACTTTATTCTAGATGTGTGTAAGAGACATTCACATTGAAATAGTGTGTTGGAACTTATTTCAAGGTCTTATTAGTGGAAAAATGTATTTTATAAGTTGTAAAATGAGTTTGAGATATTTTAAAGCTATTCACCAACATTTTTTTCTCCATTCTATGGCCTACCTATATAATAGCACAATGCACACCTATAGAGCCATTGTTGATGTCATGATGAGGGATGGAAGCTTGACATAGGTTTAAAATTTATAAGATTGATATTTTGCATTGGAATTCTTGATGAGATCAATATAAGTTTTCATAAAGACAAGTACTTTATAGAATATTACATCCACTTCAATACCTATGGTAAGAAGGACAATTTACAAGTGTATCACACAATTTTGATAACTATTATATGGGGATTTAAGGCATGAAAAGAGTCTTATTTTGAATTTTAGTAGGCGATTTTAAAATTAAAAACTTTTTTGGAGTGTTTTATGGATAAATAAAAAGGTAAACCATGTTCAAAGGGCAAGGACTAAATTCTAGGATCAAATCCCTAAAATGCAAAAATAAAGATCCTAGGGATTTTTGTAGGCACCCTATGAGATGTTTGTAAACATTCTTAAAGCATAAAAATAGGTGAGTTTGATAGTTTCTATCATGGAGAGGGCTTGTTCCAATATTGGAGGTTATAATTTGAGTGGAAGGTGTAAATTGAAGGGCTCAAAGTTGCTTGTAAATACACTAAAAACCTATAGTAGCATATAAAAATTTTGAGTCTTAAATGTCTTTTGATATCTTAACTAGATAACAATACACTTATTTATGACTATAATGGTCTCATGGATTGAATATAATTCAAAGTGGAATTAAAACCATTATTATGATATTTATATATAGTTTCCAAGTTTTATGAGTGTTTACAGGTGCCCCTTCTTAGGGAAAATACACACCTATATCAAGGTATACTAATAGTGAGTCAGTATGGTTGTTTAGTTGTTATCTTAGGATACTTAAGTTGAATAAAAGTATAGAGAGATGTTATGGGATATAAGAAGATTAAAATGGAGTCTTTAAATATGATAACAAAGCTTAATTACATCTATAATAACTTGTAACATTCACTTTGGTAGAGTGTCTTAGTCAAGAGGTAGGAAACTTAGTTTTGGATCTCAAGAATATTGAAAAGAGTGTAGAGGGGGATAGCATGTTAAAAAATACATGATAACATTCATGAGGATAATTATTACCTCCATGAGATACCAATAATGTAAATCAATCCCATTCAGACCTCATAAGCCTCTGTATACAACCTACAACCAAGTCAAGAATTGGTACAAGCGGTGGGCTGAGGATTGAGGTATGGAAGCTGTCAAGGTATAGGAATAATCTTAAATGATCCAAGAAAAAATAAAGAATTACCTAAGGTAAGAATATGAGGTTGTATCACTATCCTTAGGGTCAAACTGCACATAATCAGTGAAAGCTATTCACTAACATGTTTTTGCTCCAGTCCATGCCCTACCTATATAACAACATAATGCCCACCTACATAGACATTATTGATGTCATGTTGAGGTATGGAAGCTTGAAATATGTTTAAAATATATCAGATTGATATTTTTCATTGGGATTCTTGATGATATCATATGAAGTGTTCATAAAGACAAGTACTTTATAGAATATTACGTCCACTTCACTACCTATGGTAAGGACAATCTACAAGTGTATCATAGAATTTTGATAACTCTTATGTGGGGATTTAAGGCATGAAAAGAGACTTATTTTCAATTCTAGTAGGTGATTTGAACATTTCAGACCTTTTGGAGTTTTTTATGGATAAACAAAATGGTAAACCATGTTCAAAGGGCAAGGACTAAATTCTAGGATCAAATCCCTAAAATGCAAAAAACAAATATCCTAGGGGTTTTTTTAGGCACCCTATGAGATGTTTATAAACATTCATAAAGCATAAAAATAGGTGAGTTTTATATTTTATAGCATGGAGAGGACTTGTGCCAAGAATGGAGGTTATAATGTGAGTGGAAGGTGGAAATTGAAGGGCTCAAAGTTGCTTGTAAATACACTAAGAACCTATAGTAACATATATAAATTTTGAGTCTTAAATGTCTTTTGATATCCTAACTATATAATAATACACTTATTTATGTCTATAATTATCTCATGGATTGAATATAACTAAAAGTGGTATAAAAACCATTATCATGATATTGATACATAGTTTCCAACTTTCATGAGTGTCTACATGTGTCCCTTCTTAGGGAAAATACACACCTATAGCAAGGTATACTGATAGTGAATCAATATGGGTGTTTAGTTGTTATATTAGGATACTCAAGTTAAATACAAGTATAGAGAGATGTTATGGGATATGATAAGATTAAAATGAAGTCTTTAAATATGATAACCAAGCTTAATTACATCTATAATCACTTGCAACATTCACTTTGGTAGTGTCTTAGTCAAGAGGTAGGAAACTCAGTTTTGGATCTCAAGGAGCTTGAAAAGAGTTTAGAGGGGGATAAAATGTTGAAAAAAATTGATGATCACATTCATGAGGATAATTATTTCCTTGATGAGATATAAAAAATTTAAAGCAATCCCATTCAGACCTCATAAGCCCTTGTATACAACTTATAACCAAGTCAAGAATTGGTACATGTAGTGGGCTGAGGTCTGAGGTATTGAAGTTTCAAGGTATAGAAATAATCTCAAATGATACAATAAAAAATAAAAATTAGCCTAAGTTAAGAATATTATTTTGTATCACTATCCTTAGGGTCAAACCCCACATAATCACCTAAAGGTGTAGCATTTTGGAACTTGACACAATCAATGTTAAAACCTAGTCTTGAGAAGATCAAGAGTGTGAAGGGTATATGAAAGGGAAAGGTGTTAAGTGGATATGGTAGACACTATAAAATTACCATGAAAATAGACATAGGATTTATATAATGGAAAATAAGAATGTATAAGATCCCAATCAAGCAAACACAGTCCATCCCTTGGACACTACACACAATCCTTTCTCTAAGAAGTCTGTCTTGGAACATGAGGTTTTAAAAGGTCAAATGACCTAGTAAAGAGTTAATATTTGGTATATAGAATATATAAAACATATATAAACATGTATAATATTTATATTATATGATATAATATGGGAAGTACCCTCTATTTTATCTCAAACATGGGGCATTTACCCTAATACATAAGCAAGCAAGTTTGAAGATGGGAGAGATGGATGCTATTAGGAGTTGCATGAACCATTAAAGAAAGTTTTTTAAGATGGAAAAAATTGTAAAATCATGGAAAACACATCACAAGGAGATAAAACTATATATTTAGGTCTAAACCTCTTAAGGTTATAGATAGTCATTAGGTAAGTGTATGCCTAGAGGCCAAATGGAAGGCCATTCTCACTTGAAATGTTGGTAGATAATTATAAATCATTTGGTTATGTACATGGAAGAATAACATAGGCTTTTAATCTAGTGAAAGACAAATAAAACCAATAGGAAGTTCTAAATCACCAAGGGTTGTAGGAAAGTCATTGAGCATGGATAGGCCTAAGTCCATATGGAGAACCATTTTCACTTCTGTGATAAGATGAGAATTCCAAACCATTGAGACATATTTTACAGGTAATATAAGATATTTTAAAGCTATTATATGGACAAAAAATCATGAATAAGCCATTTTTGGGCTCAAGACAAACTCAAACCTATAAAAAATAAGAAAATAGGCTCGATATGTCATGTTTAAATGCTCACATCTTTTTGGAGGGTTTGTATGGAGGATAGAGGAGTTCAAGGATGTTTTTTAAGGTCTGGAAATATTAATTTGTGGAATTTTTTGGAAAATTAAAAGTCATATTTTTATGAATGAACCTCAAGAGTGGAAACATGCCTAAAACCCTTGTTAAACCTTACAAGGCCTAGTTAGAGAAATTGAGTTGGATAGCTAATCTAATTACATATTTTGACAATGAAACATATTCTAAGTTTCATATGACTCACTTAATATACCCCCCAAATATTTTTGGATGTATGGACTTATACAAATAGGGTGAAAAATAGGATTTTCTAAACAATTTTGTGCATTATATAGGCTACAAGAGGATTCTAAAGATTGAACAAAATTTTAAGGGAATATTTAGAATTTTTATAAATCCCTATGTTCATTAAATTATAATTAAAAATTATTAAGTTCCTCAACAAGAACTCTCATCTCAACCAGTCAAAACTGACATAGTGGACAAACTAGTAATAAGGGTGGAGATCTTCAAGTGAGATGATTTTAAATCATGCCTAATGCATCTAAGTCCATGGAGGGTATGTATATTTTTTATCCAATCCCTCTCATATATTTTCATGAGAAAATCATGTCTTTTTGGAAGCCAAGTATGTAGGGTGCATGAAGGAAGAGTTTTCTGGACTGTAAATCATGATAGCTCCTTTGTAAATGATTCTAAAGGACCAAACATATAACCAATACATGGAGAGAAATTTATAGAATCAATATCTTTAATTGTATTTATTTTTACTATTATTAATAAGTTATGAGGCATTTAAATAGTACCAATCATCAAGGTATTTCTATTAAACCAACATAAGGAGTTTCATGCCACTTTCCAAGAGTTTGATGACTTAGATGGACACTTGAACTTGCTGAGCTTGCATGGTTCATCCCATATCTTATTATAATGCACATATAACTGATTATATCAGATTGGAAAGTGTCCTTGTGACATTTGGACTTCTCTCATCTTCTCTCTATCAAGTTCTTTAATAACTAGACATTTTAGCCATTATAATTTATGCTCCACTTTAGTATGGTGAAGCCCTACTCAATTTCATACCATTTGATCAATAATAATACTGATTTTTACCTATTAATTAATATTTTTAGTGTGTTTTAATTATATTTTTGATCTTTTTTATTGAAGACTATGGATTCCTTAGCATGTTGTCTCATTCTTGCACCATATTTGTAGTTGAAAAGAATCTTCTTGTAGAGCATGTGAAGTGTTCTAGGAAATGTAAAGGATAGAGTCAGTTATTATATTAATTAGTGCCCCCATATGCCTCTTTTTTAGTCCTCATATCTTTTCACATTCATCCATAACCTCATAATGTAACATTGATGTGAGAAGATGTAGATTGGAGAAGTGTATGTTTAATTTATCCCTTGATTTCATGTGTAACATACTTCTGGTTAAAAGTCATCATCTATTTTGGTGTATCACCTCCCTTAGGTTAGTTTTATTTCAGTTATCTCTCTCCATTTTCACCCTCCAAATTTAAGTGTAGTTGTGATCCAAAGTGGTATATCAAGGGAGATATCCCTATCTAGAGATTCACCTCATCCTTAGGCTACCCACAAGCCTATAGGTGTTTCCATTATGCCACTTGGATGAGGAGAGATTTTCCATCTTGTTAAAGGGTGAAAATAAAAGTGACAATAGTTTTTGGCATTCCTATTGGGACTCTTGGTTTAAGAGGTTGAAAGATATTTGGTGTTGTCTTTCAACAATCAGCCTTTGGAGGCATCTATCCAAGCATCAATGATGACTCTAAAGCTATATGAATTTGTCAAGAAACCTAGGTTATCTTTTGAATATTATTGGTAACATTTTTTATTTCTGTTCTTGATTTTAATGATGTTTCATGGCTAATTTTTGGGTTGAATTTGTCTTACACAAGTTGGTGAGACATTTAAAGCTTGCTCCATTCCCTATCAACCAGAGAAAATTCTTAACCAACCTTAGTGTGATTCTTACTAGTCTTGTAATGACCATTTCCAACCACATCATGATCTTTATCATCACTATATCTAGCCTTCTCATGATTTTTATCATTCCTACAGCTAGCTTCCTCAATATATTGCTTCTCTTAGTTAACCTTACCACTTATCAACTCCATCCATTTCCACCTTTAAGAAAAAAAATTAGCATATGAGAGGTATATGTTAGAGATTCATAATCTAAGGGGATGTGGTCAATAGGTTCCTATTCATCTTATTCATAAGGTGAGAGGTGCATTAGATTTATTCAAGATATATTGGGTACTTATTGAGAGAGGTAATTTGAAAAGGCTCAAAAGTGAGATGCTTGATGTAAGTGGCCTAGTTTCTTCCTTAGAGGATAGGCTAGGAGTTCATGAAAGGAAGCCTCACCAAACCTATCAGTCTTCATATCCACTTTTCTAAGTTACCTATCAGCCATATTTTATCCCTACTCATGAGCATAATCAAGAATATCAAAATCATCCTTTTCCCAATCAATTGGAAGAGAGTTGAAAGGAGAAACCTTGTTTATGAAGCTAATCTTGATAGGTAAATTGAGTTACCTAATATGAATATGTAGTAGTCTATGTTAGCAGAAAAGGAAGTGAAATTCAATCCCTCATTACCCTCTCACATTACATCCCAACCAACTTATAAAGAGACTTCTAATACTAACATCCTAATATGGAATAAGAGAGTGGATTCATGGGGAAAGAAAGAGGAGAAAAGTCTTGATAAGGAGTGTGAAGTTGAGAAGGATATTGATCCTATACAAACCCCTCCCACCCTTCCTTAAGAAAATACTTCTAATACTAACATATTAGGATGGATTAAGATAATGTAATCATGGGGAAATAAATAAGATATTTTTTTCTTGATGAGTGTGAAGTTGTGAATTAAGTTGATCCTTTATATGTTCTACCCACCCTTCCTCAAGAAATCTCTTATATTATATATGAATCCCATTTTGTTCCTCATCCTTATTATGATGCATATTAAATTCAATAGATAATTTTCGAAGAGAACCTATCCAAGAAAATTTAAGAGTTAAATTCAAGGATGAAGATACTAAGTCAAGGTGTGATAGAAGTTTTAGACCCAAAATAAGATCCTATGCCTAAACACACCCCATCCACCCTTTCTCAAGAGATTTATCAAGATAAATCAAATGAGAATGAATTTATTATCAAGTTAATGGAATAAAATCAAGTTTTTTAATCCCAAGTTATACCTTCCCTTCTTTAGGAGCCTCTAAAATAGCCTCTTACATTTCACTCTCAATTTGATTTTGAGTTCTATGTGCCATCTCCACCAACTAGTTCATCTTTTCCTCATTCCATAACACTTTACCTTAATGGACCTATGGTAAGGGAACATAAATATGAGTAGTTGGTTGATATGAAAATATAACTCTTACTGGAGGAAAACATACCTCCTTGGCAACCTCATTGGGCTAGGTCATATGATTTCAAGATGCCTAGTCTTACCATCACCATGAAGGAGAAATAGATGGAAGATATTTCAACCCTTCAAAAAGACTCTACATCTAATAAAATATTTGTGTATAATCATCTCATGTGTGAGTAAAAATGTGTTATCATAAATGGAGAACAATTTTAAGACTTTCTTAAAGAGGTTGTAGCCCTATAAAATTCTCTTAAGACCAATGTGTAAGAAATTATTATTAAAGATGACCAAATACCTTAGAATAATATTGAATCACCATAAAATAAATTTGAGATTGAATAAAACCATATTTATGACATAATACATCAAGAAGATAATATTGAAGAGGTAGTGACTCTAGGTGATAAAAAGGACAAGGATGATTGGCATCTGCAAATGGAGCTCTTTCAATATTTTGAAGAGCTTTTCCATGTTGAGGGTCAAGTACATGACAAGGTTAATAAAGAATCATCCATGAAGGACATTGATAAATATTGGATATATTATGAAAAGCTCCTTGATGAGATATAATAACTTGTAGCTAAGAGGAAGCCCAATCTTATTAAGAGCCCTATGGAAATCAAGAATGAGGTTGTAATTGAAGATCCATATGGGAAGTTTGAGGCTATAGAGATGAAATAAGATTTAATTTATATATCCAACCTATTTTAATCTTTATATTTTCAATGAAAATTATACTAATGAAGTTGGAAAACATCATGAAAAAGTTGAAGGAATCAATGCTAAAGGATAAAAGGCTCGATGTCTCACTAAATCCTTCATGTGATGAAGATAGAATAGTTTAAAACTTCCCCTTTGATCCAAGATGGAGTTATCATCTCAGGTTAGTTTGTGTTTGAGTTAGTTTATTTAGTTTGGTGTGTGTGTTTCATAAGTTATCATGAAGCACATGTGTGTTTGCTTTTGCTTTGTGTGCATCTTTTATTTTGTGTGGTTGAGGTAGTCATTGGTCTTTTAATGACAAAATATTATAGTCAATGGTAAAAGCCTTATTGTTTGTATCAGACTTTAATTGACTCATAAATCCAATGGAATGATAAGGCTACTAATCTATTTAGCATAAAAGGCATACTACACCTATGAGTCACTAATTTATTCACCAATTTTGACTTTTAATTAAAATTCAGACTCTTATAGGTAAA
The DNA here is from genome assembly GCA_037957365.1 of Torreya grandis. NCBI lineage: Eukaryota > Viridiplantae > Streptophyta > Pinopsida > Cupressales > Taxaceae > Torreya > Torreya grandis. The sequence continues at coordinate 1,007,553 of JARHVA010003067.1, forward strand.
AATATGAGTTTTTTTTGTTTTATTGGGTCTAATTTATTTTCAAGGGGTGTATTATATGTTATTTTATGTCATTTAAGGTCATCCTAGCATTGGTCTTATTCATATTAGTCAATTTGTCATTTTGGGTCTTTTAGTAGGCTTTTAAAAGTCATAAATGCAAGTGGCATTGTTACCAAGGTTACCAAGTGTCATTTTTTCCATTATAGTCATAAAAAAATTTGGTTTACATGTTAGGAATTTTATTTACATCATAATATTGTAGGTTTCTTAACTCAAATTCAAGAATCTAATTGAGAAAGAGAGTATTTGGTACTTGTATAGATCATGGGGAAGTGTGCCACCTGGAAAAAGATCATGGAATGAATATTTAAATTAATAAAAATCATATATATATATATATATATATATATATATACACACACACACACACATACATGTTTTTATCTAAAATTTCCATGTTAAAGCCAAAACTATTTTGCTTCTTTTTAACATTTCTAAACATATAAAAGCGACCTTCAGGTTTTGCTCGATACATATAGCTGAAGAGGTTTAAAATAAAATGTTTTGTGGAGGTTTTAATGAAATTATATAAATTTATTTCCATATAAATATTTTAATAATGGTGGAATGTGCTTCATGAACCATCCTTATTAAGTTGATTGTATTTTTTTGCTAGTTGTTTCATGTACCCTATAGGTTTTTCTCCATTTTGGTCAAATACATATACACCAATTGGGGTTGTTGGATACATGGTATGTTTTATACCATTTTATATTATATCCATTCTTATTTTCATGTTTCATATTGTTTTATGATCAATTTAGTCCATACTTCAGGAAGGTGTCACCACTATGAAGTTTCAGTCAATTCTTTATTGTCCTAGAAAATTGGTCTTCTAAAAAGGTTTCATTTAGTAGGTAAATCATGTTACATATGTATTAAGTCTATATATACACATACTTACCATTTTTTTTCTACCATATCATGTTTTGGAAATATTCCCATTTTGTCATTTTCCATTGTCAACTCTATGCCTAACTTCACTTGTAATCGCCTGTATAAGCTTGTTTATCTTATTCATGAAGTTTAACTGAAGGTGTATTATATTTTTAAAAATATTTAAAGTTTGGAGAGTCTAATTTATTGTGAAGGGAGATACAAGTCTGGTCACAAGCTCATCCACCATGCTAAACTAGTCATTAACACCCAACTTACTTTATGCTATATGTGTGCAAGAGACTTTCATGTTGGAATAGTGTTTTGGAACATGTTTCAAGGTGTTCTTGGTGGATATAATGTATTTTATAATTAAAATTATTTTGATTTGTTTTGAATCTATTCATGAAAATGTTTTTACTCTATTTCATGCCCTGCCTATATAATAGCACAATGCACACCTACAGAGCCATTGGTGATGGCATGTTGAGGGATATAAGCTTGAAATAGGTTTAAAATTTCTAATATTTCTAGTGTTTATTGGAATTATTTATGATATCATATTAAGTGTTTATAAATACAAGTATTTATAGATTGTTCAATCCACTTCACTACCTATGGTAAGAAGGTCCATCTATAGGTGTATCACAAAATTTTATTAAATCTTGTATGGGGATTTAAGGAATGAAAAGAGAATTATTGAAATATAGTAGGTAATTTTAAAAATTGAATGCTTTATTAGAGTGTTTTATGGATAAAAAAAATGTAAACCATATTCAAATGGCAAGGACTAAATTTTGGGATCAAATCCCTAAAATTCAAAAACAAAGATCATAAGGGTTTTTTTAGGCACCTTATGAGATGTTTATAAACAATCCCAAAGAATTAAAATAGGTGAGTTTGATAGTCTCTATCATGGAGAGGAATTTTGCTAGGAATGGAGGTTATAATGTGAGTGGAAGGTGGAAATTGAAGGGCTTAAATTTGTTTGGAAATACACTCAAAAGCTATAGTAACATCTAGAAATTTTTCATCTTAAATGGATTTTGATATCCTAATTGGCCAATAATACACATATTTATGGCTAAAATGGTATCATGGATTGAATATCATTAAAATTCACATTAAGACCAATATAATTATATTGATACATAGTTTTCAAGTTTCATGAGTGTCTACAGGTGTCCCTTATCTTGGAAAATACACTCCTATAGTAGGGTATACTAATAGTGAATTAGTATGGGTGTTTAGTTGTTGTCTTAGGATACTAAAGTTAAATGAAAGTATAAAAAGATGTTATTGGATATTTTAGGATTCAAAGGGAGTCTTTAAATAGTATAACTAGTCTTAATTACATCTATGATCACCTACAACATTCATTTTGGTAGAGTGTCTTAGTCAAGAGGTAGGAAGCTCAATTTTGGATCTCAAAGTACTTGAAAAGAGGTTATAGGGGGGATAAAATATTGATAAAATACATGATCACCTTAATTAGGATAATTATGACCTCAATGAGCTACCAAAAATGTAAATAAATCCCATTCAGACCTCATAAGGCCTTATATGTAACTTATAGCCATGTCAAGAATTAGTACAGGAAGTGGACTGAGGAGTAAGGTGTGAAAGTTGTCAAGGTATAGAAATGATATAAAATGACCCAATAAAAAATAATAATAATATAATTATAGGATGTTTTATCACTATCTTTAGGTTCAAACCCCACAAAATCACCTACAGGTGCATCATTTTGGAGTAAGACACAGCTAATGTTAAAACCTAGTATTGAGAAGATCAAGAGTGTGAAGGGTATATGAAAGGGAAAGGTGTTGAATAAATATGGAATAAACTCTAAAATTACCATGAAAATACACATATTATTTTAATATTGGAAAATAATCATGTAGAATATCCAAATCAAGCAAACATAGTCCATCCCTTGGACACTACACATAGTCTATTCTCCAAGAAGTCTGTCTTGGAACTTAAACTTTTTAAAAGGTCAAATGACCAGGTCAAGATCTCAATTTTGGTAAAGATAACATATAAAACCTATATAATCCTTTAAAATATCCAAATATTTTGAGAATATAGGGGAAGTAACCCTTGTTTTGTCTTAATTAGGGGGTACTTTCCCTTGTGCATAGGTAGGTAGGTTTGATGATGGGAGAGATGGATGGACTTATAAATTGAATGAACTATTAAATAATTTTTTTGAAGATTTAATAAACTTTAAAAATCATGGAAAACACCTCACATATATAAGAAACTAAACAAAGAGGTCTAAACCTCTTAAGGTTGTAGATAGTCATTGGGCAAGGGTATGCCTAGAGGGTAAATAGAAGGGCACTCTCACTTTAAAATTTGGAAAATAATTATAAATAATTTGGTTATGTCCATGGAAGATAAATATAGCTTTTTAATCTGGTGAAAGACAAATAAAACCAATAGGAATGTCTAAATAACCAATGGTTGTAGGAAATTCATTAAGCATGGATAGGCCTAAGTCCAAATGGAGAACCATTTTCACTTATATCATAATATGAGCATTAAAAACCATTGAGACATTTTTTTTAGGTAATATAATATATTTTTAGGATATTTTATGTATGTAAAATCATTAATAATCAATTTTTTGGCTCAATATAATCTTAAACCTGTAAGAAACAAGAAAATAGGCTCGATAGGTCAAGTTCAAATGCTCAAATATTTTTGGAGAGTTTTCATGGGGACCAAAGGAGTTTAGGTATGTTTATGAAGGTATTTAAATATGAATTTGTGTAATTTATTTTTAAATTAAACATCAAGTTTTTATGAACAAACCTTAAGAGTGGAAACATGCCTAAAACACTTATTAAACCCTTGCAAGAACTAGTTTGGAGAAATGGAGTTGGATAGCTGATATAATGGAATATTTTGATGATTAAAAATATTTAAAATTTCATATTAATCTATAAAACTACCCCAAATTATTTTTATATGTATGTACTTATATGAACATGGTGAAAAATAGGCTTTTCTTAATATTTTTGTGCATTATGCAGACTATAGGAGGAGTCTAAAGCTGAAATAAAGTTTGGATTGAATATTTATAATATTTGTAAAAAAATATTGTCATTTAATTCAAATTAATAACTCCTAATATCCTCAATAGGATCTCTCATCTTAGTCAGTCAAACCTAGCATTGTGGACAAGCTAGTGAGAAGGGTGGAGATCTTCAAGTGAGATGATTTTAAAGCATGACTGATGCCTATAAGGAAATAGAGGGTATTTAAAGGTTTAATAAAATATCTCCAATATATTTAAAATATAAATTTATTTGTTTTTAGAATCCAAGTGTGCAGAGTGCATGAAGGAAGAGTTTTATGGACTACAAATGATGATATCTCCTTTCTATATGATTCTAAGGGACCATACATGCAACCAATTCATGGAGATTCAAGTTTGAAATAAATAAATATAATTCCAATAATTATAAATATTCATAATCAGTTATTATGTATTAAAATAGGGCCAATCATGAAAGTAGTTTTTCTATGCTAACATAAGGAGTTTCATGCTACTTTGCAAGAGTTTGATGACTTAAATGGACACTTATACATCCTGACCTTTCATGGTTCATCACATATCCTATTATCATGAATAATTAAACTATTATCTCATCTTTACAAGTGTCCTTATGACCCTTATACTTCTCTCTTCTTCTATCTCAAGCTCTATAAGAACTTGCCATTTTAGACATTGTATTTTATGGTCCACCTGAGTATGGTGAAGCCCTGCTCAATTGTGTACCATGTTATCAATAAGACTACTTATTTTTACCTCTTCATTACTATTATTATTATTATTATTATTATTATTATTATTATTATTATTTTCTAATTTAATTTTATATGTTTCTTAGTGAAGAATATGGATTCCTTAGCATGTTGTCTCATTCTTGCATCCTATTTGCAGTTTAAAAGCTTCTTCTTGCAGCACATGTGAATTTTTCTAGGAGATGTCAGGGATTGAATGAGTTATTATATTCATTAGTGCCCTCATATTCCTTTTTTTATTCCTCCAAGATTTTCACATTCATCTATAACCTCATAATGTAACATTGATGTGAAAAGATGTATATTGGAGAAGTGTATGTTTAGTTTGTCCCTTAATTTCATGTGTAACATGATACTATTGGAATTAATCATCTATTTTGGTATATCACATCCATTAGGTTAGTTTTTTCTCAGTTATCTCTCTCCCTTCTCACCCCCAAAATTTTAGTGTAATTATGATCTAAAGTGGTACATCAAGGGAACTAGCCATATCAAGAGATTCACCTCATCCTTAAGCTACCCACAAGCCTAGAGGTGTTTCCATTGTGCCACTTGGATGAGGAGAGATTTGAAATCTCATAAAAGGGTAAAAATACAAATGAAAATAATTATGACATCTAATACCTTCTCATCAATATATTCATATTTATTTGTTTCCTTAATTCTGCTTAAAACACCTTCAACTTACCTCTGAAAGATGATCACTCAAACTACCAGTGTATTCAATAAACATATTTAAATTCAAATCATTTTATAATAATTAATATGGATTTTTAAAACCTATAAAATATAAAAATATGGTCCTCATGGAGTTTACAACACTCTAATAGTTATTTTATCTTGAAACATCAAAATACCATCAATAACTCTTCAATGATCCTTCTCGGATCACTTATAGAACATGGTCAAAAACACATTAAAATTTGAAGATCAATAAATTTTAATATACAAAATTAAAAAACTTATAGCTAGGGTCACTATATGAACCATGGATTCCTTTAAATTTTTTCCTTTTACACCATTATCAAATTCTACATATATTTATAAGCAAAATCTTAGCAATAGTTTTTCCTTTGTTAATTCAAATGCCAACAGTCACTAATCATATGATAAACATCAAACATTTTGTCATCATATCATGTTGCTTGGTAATGTTTTATAAATATGCTTGGTTGACCTCCTTAGTGGTATCTTGGTATTTATTTTGCAATGCTCACCATTGATCTTCAATCTAAGCTTATGTGATCGTGCTACTTGGCAACATTGTGTTAGGAATATAGAACATAGAGTAATATTAATTAATTAAAGATATAAACAAAATTCATATAATACAACAAAAGATAGACATATATTTAACTTGGTTCACCCAATAAGGGATACATCCACATATAAATAACTAGTTCTTCTCTTTATTTTGTCAAAGAAAATGAATAGATTAAACTTGTAATACATCCATTGAAATCTCCTCTTTACTCACATACAATGTGTTTTAATAATTAAAATTACATCATATCAAAATTAAGTTTACATATAGGGTAAAATGCACAAACATAATTTATAAAATTAGATGTATAACCTAATAGTGAATAGTCTAAATTTATTACAAAATTACAATATTTTACAATGAATTTTTAATAAAATTTTGCTTTGGGGGTGCTACCCCAGAACCCCCACTAGGGGTGTATAACCCCAAAGGTTACCATAATGGGAGGAATTCCCCCCTCACACCCCCATTTCAATAACCAAGAATTATAATATGATCAAGCTCCACCATCCAACAATCTACATGCCGTCTTAGCACATTGACTATTTGAATTGATCCACACCATCGATTCCATATGTATGAACACCCACATGTCATTGATATAATATCAAACATATTTATATTTTAATAGTTATCACTAGTGTCTATAATATTGGACTCTTTGACATATTAAATAAATATGTACTATTGGATCACTACTGATAAGATCATCTTCAGTTAACTTCTTATTATCTTGAATTTAAATTTGGATATTCACATAAATCCTTTTTGATCTTTCATGAGTCCTAAATTTTAGATTTAATTACCTTTATTTCATCTTAGATTTTGACTTGACTTATCTTGACTTGTAACCTAGAGTATGACTATAGCTACCTTACTTGCATCTTGCATGCATGTTTGACTTCTTGACTTTATAAAATTAGCTCTAAGGGGGGTGTATTAGGAGAGAGATTGAATTTTAAATATATAATTAATATATTTCATGAAAATATGGCTTCAAATTTTAACCAAGACTTCAACTCAACTTCTCCTCTTTTGCATGTTTCAAACCCCACCTTTCTAGGGCTCCTTGAAGACTTCTTTCTACTTGACTTTACTTTCCAAAATTTAGCTCAAATGGGAAAAAATAGAGATGGATATAATATTTAATTTTTAAGTTATTTAACAATTATTTAAATATTTTTATTTATTATTCATTTGATTGTTACAATCATAACTCTCCAGACTTGTTCTTTTGGATATATACATCTTATGTGGTTCGATATGCTTCTTAAATGCATAGTGAGAACCTAAAACTTGATAAATTTTCATTATTTTAATATATAATGATTTTAAATAGTATTTTAAAATAATTAACATATTTTAATATAGCTTAAAATAATTCTTTAGCTCTAAAATTCATGCATAACTTTAAAAAATGCTATTTTGTGCTCTTTATGCCTCAATAAATCTTGATTTAGATTTGGGGGTATGAAATGATTTACAGGTGTCATAAAACATCATCACATTATAATTGGATGTGTATAATTTTTTTAAAATGATTAAAAATCTTCACCAAACTCCCAAAGTAAATTCACAAAAATGTGATTGCTTGTTGCCTGTAGGCTGACCTGAAGATGTTTTTCTTTGAATTAAACCTAGTTTGAATTTTTTTTATTTAATTATAATTTTTTAATACATTTAATTTAATTTTAAACACTCTTAAATAATTTATTTACCATGCAAGCACTTGAAACACTCATTTCTAACTCCACTTATGAGTAAATTAGTGAGAAAACCCTGATTTCCTTCATGAATAGACTTATGTTTTCTATTTTATATATATTAAAGTATATTAAGTACATTTAAAAACTAATAAAAATTAAATTATATAAAAATATACTTTTATGTAATATTTAAAGATATTTTATTAAATAAAAATTGAAATATGCACTTTTTGATGTTTCCTAGCTGGCACAACCTCATTTCTGAATGCTTATAGGTCTACATTTTTCCATTTTGTTAAGTTTTACAAGGTATAAACACCTAATTATTTTTTATTTATTAAATTTAATAATAAATCTCAAATTTAAAATCATTGGTACTTTCAAACAAATACTTAAACCTCTCAAAAAAGGTCATTTCTGACTATCTCTCTTGCTCGCTTGAAACCCTGTAACCTATACCTCTGTATTTATCCATTATTTTCATATATTTTTGATTTATTAAGTTTTATTAATGTTTTTTATTCCACATAAATTCTCACAACACTTTTTTTTCTAATAACTCAAAAATATAAACATATTGTCTAAAACTGAGCCATTAGGGTTTAAGAAGGGTTTTAAAAAACCTTTTCTTCTTAATGATTATTCATAAATTTAAGCACATGTAACATAATAAAAATTAATGTAATATTTATTTAATATATTCCAAAATATGACCATAATTCCATTATAAATAATTGTGGCTTTCCTTCATGTATTGAGCATTTGAAAATTGCCTTCACTAGTTGTCAACTAGCTAGTTAGAGGAATTAAAGAAACCTCTATCAAAATTAGGACATGTGAGCTATTAATGAGAATTATTTGTCATGTCCCCTTTTTAGTTGACATGTCCAGAGTTGAAGATTAGCCTATTATGCGACCCTCGTAGGCTGATGGGATGGATAGAGGGTCTTGATAGAGATGGGTTGGAATTCGTTCGGGCTCTTTCAGACATGAATTAAGGGAGATATTAATTTTTGATTGATTTAATCAAATATTAATTATTTTATCTCATTTTAATTAATTATTAATTAATTAATAATTATTAATTAATTATCAATTATTAATGATTTGGTCTAATTTGAGGATGCAAATTCTAAATTAAGACTTGGTCTAATTTTAAGACCCTAGTTCTAATTTAAGGAAGTCTAATTTAAGGGAGTCTAATTTTAGCAAGCACACCTTTGGAGGTGTATAAGAATCTCTCATGGGAGAGAGTTTGTATTCATGATTATTGATATTGATTCTTGTTAAGAAATTCTTCTGTGAAGACTGAGCCAAGGGTTCCAGTATTCCATCTGCAGTGGAGAACGTCAACTCTTCATTATGTGCGATTCAGAGGCTGTGAAAGATCAACTGATCTATTGCCAAACTGCATTGAAGAACATCAACTCTTCAGTGTGAGCGATTTAGAGGTTGTGAAAGATCAACCGATCTATTGCCGAATTGGGAGATAACTTCATCCAGAAGCTATCACATGTACTTACAAGTTTGAGAGATAACTTCACACAGAAGCTATCATGAGGGTTTACAGGTATTTTCATTATTTGGGTTTTGATTCTAGAATTATATAGATATAGATCTTTTGTATTAGCCCATAATCCTACAGATCAGGATCAAGCATATAGGTTGAGAAATATCAGCGGCCGTACGACTTTCGTACAGATCTGTGAAAGTCCGTACGCATCTACAAAAAGTTCAGGTACCGACATCGGCGAATAGAGACTTACAGAGACCGACATCGGTCGACTCATCACCGACGTCGGCAAGGGGATCACTACAGGTCGACTGACGATGGTAGTATAACCGACGTCGGCGACTGTGTTTTTACACAGCAGGCCGAGACGTGCCAGATTCAGCCCAGTTTGCGGAATATACAGGAAATAAAGGCTGAACTTTTGATATTCTTTGTATATTTGACAGAGGATCTCTATTGTAAGCTTATGAGCAAATAAATAAGAAATTATATTGTGATTTATTCATCTATTTGAAGATATTTTGCAGAAATTCAGATAAGCAATTTGGAGCTTTGTTTTGATATTCGAAGGGATATTACAGTGGTATCAGAGCTTTGGTCTTTGGTATCATAGTTTTGTGTCTTTCATATATCTCTATTGGTAGGGGATATGACAGTGGTATCAGAGCTAAATCTTGCCATCCTGAGGGTTTGACAGATCTTATGCAGCCACAAGGGTTGGGACCACACGGGTATTTCACACGCAGTAGAGCTTTGCTTGAAGGTACTCAAGTTCTAGAACAACCGCCGGAAGACATGGGTGATGATATTGGCAGGGCCCATATTCCTTACCATCCGAGAGATCAATATGATCCAAAGGTTTTACTTACTCTTAGAGAACTACGAGAAGGGCAAAGGCAGAATAACCAAGTATTACAGCAGTTGGCAGCAGCACTGCCAAGATTGGGTTCTCCGAGGAGACATTCCCCACATCGTGAAGATGTCAGAAGTGTTGCAAGATCACAGAGAGGCCATGGGACTGTTTCTCATATAGTGAATAGGCCTACTAGGCCTATCTTTGTGAGACAAGAAGCAGAGGAGGTAATAGCAGGTGAGGAGCATGAGGAGGCATTTATAGACACCCTTAGGGCAGCGACTGAAGAGTGGGAGTCATTACCACCTATGGTCAGGGAGATGATTACGTTTGACCGATTCCTCACACAAAGGAAAGAACATTATCGAGGTCAATAGAATGGGAGACCAAGACCCCAGAACAATGATTTGAAGCATGCTACGAGCAGGCTCACACTAGCGACGTTCGACGGTAGTGGTAAGGTGACAGCACAGGCCTGGGTGAGTAAGCTGGATACATTTCTCACATTACGACCAATGGGTGAGGAAGATGCTATCAGATATGCAACACTACATCTCGAGGGAGTAGCTCACGATTGGTGGCACCATGGGATGGTGGCACTCCATCATGATCGAATCACTTCTTATCAGGAGTTTGTGGACAGGCTGGTGGAGCATTTTGACAGGAGGGACCCAGAGTCCTATTTCTGAGAGTTGGCACAGTTACGTCAAAGTGGGAGTCTAGAGGCATACATTGGTGACTTCCAGAAGTTATCAGTCATGGTCCCTGACATTTTAGAGAGGCGACTAGTAGTACTCTTCATGGAGGGCTTGATAGAACCATTGAGAGGTTGGATCAAAGGCTTTGATCCTCCTTCATTATAGGAAGCTATGAAGAAGACGCGCAGTATGGAGATGGCAGCCCCATCAAGTAGATCTAACTCCAGAGGTACTTCTTCATTTAGAGATCATAAGCACTCCAACGGGGATACAGAGAGACCAGATTTTAACATAGATAAATCTGGGGTTAAAAATGATTCAAAGGCTAATCCAGTAGCACCACCTTTAGATCGTGAGGCGCTTAATGATTTACGCAGGAAGAAGCTTTGCTTCTACTGCAAAGGTCCATATGATATCCATCACGATTGTCCTTTGAGGCCTAAGGGCAAGACGAATCGTATGATGTGGGTATATTATGAGGAGTCAGAATCGGAAGATTTCGAACAGCATGATAGTTTTGAGGAGCCAGAGGCTTCAGAGCCTAAGGCAGAGGCAGGTTTAGAGCTTCATATACAGGAGGCACACCTATCTAGCATTTAGTCAGATGAGTCATTTAGACTCCGTGGAGTTTTGGCAGGGCAAAAGGTTACCACCCTTCTTGATACAGGAGCCACACATAATTTCATAGATGCTAGATTTGTGGAGAAGCGTGGACTCACTACCAAAGATTTTGAGGGAATTAGAGTTAAGGTAGCCGATGGTCACACTCTGAGGTGTGAGTGCATGATTAGAGACCTTCCATTGTGCTTGAACAACTATGAGTTCAAGGCTAATTATTATGTAGTGAACATGGGGGACATAGAATTAGTTTTGGGTATGAAGTGGCTTCATTCATTTGAGGAAGTTACTCTTCGACTCAAAGACATGGAGGTTCATTTTGAAGTTGATGGGAAAACACATATTCTTAAGGCAATACGGGGCAGCAGCTTCAAACATATGTTTTTTCATCAGATAGAGATGCCTACACTGCACGACGTGATAGAGTGCGATGACGAGTGCCCATTGGCACCAACACAGGAGATATATGGGGACGAGCTGTGTCTTGAGGTGAGTTCAGTTCAAGAGTTGGCATGTGTGGTAGGGACTCAGCTTTATGTTACAGGCGGGTCGCATGATGATGATACGAGTATGTCTAGCATTCACATCCTAGATACAAATATTATTCAGGGCAGCAGCGGCAGAGATCAGGACTACATTTGGGATCCAGGGGGAAAATTGATTGGTTTATCATTTAGCAATTGCTTGAGGGCAAGCAATTTTAGGAGGGGTGGATTGTCATGTCCCCTTTTTAGTTGACATGTCCAGAGTTGAAGATTAGCCTATTATGCGACCCTCGTAGGCTGATGGGATGGATAGAGGGTCTTGATAGAGATGGGTTGGAATTCGTTCGGGCTCTTTCGGACATGAATTAAGGGAGATATTAATATTTGATTGATTTAATCAAATATTAATTATTTGATCTCATTTTAATTAATTAATAATTATTAATTAATTATTAATTATTAATGATTTGGTCTAATTTGAGGATGCAAATTCTAAATTAAGACTTGGTCTAATTTTAAGACCCTAGTTCTAATTTAAGGAAGTCTAATTTAAGGGAGTCTAATTTTAGCAAGCACACCTTTGGAGGTGTATAAGAATCTCTCATGGGAGAGAGTTTGTATTCATGATTATTGATATTGATTCTTGTTAAGAAATTCTTCTGTGAAGACTGAGCCAAGGGTTCCAGTATTCCATCTGCAGTGGAGAACGTCAACTCTTCATTGTGCGCGATTCAGAGGCTGTGAAAGATCAGCTGATCTATTGCCAAACTGCATTGAAGAACGTCAACTCTTCAGTGTGACCGATTCAGAGGTTGTGAAAGATCAACCGATCTATTGCCGAATTGGGAGATAACTTCATCCAGAAGCTATCACATGTACTTACAAGTTTGAGAGATAACTTCACACAGAAGCTATCACGAGGGTTTACAGGTATTTTCATTATTTGGGTTTTGATTCCAGAATTATACAGATATGGATCTTTTGTATTAGCCCATAATCCTATAGATCAGGATCAAGCATATAGGTTGAGCAATATCAGTGGCCGTACGACTTCTGTATAGATCTGTGAAAGTCCGTACGCATCTACAGAAAGTTCAGGTACCGACATCGGCGAACAGAGACTTACAGAGACCGACATCGGTCGACTCATCACCGACGTTGGCAAGGGGACCACTACAGGTCGACCGACGATGGAAGTATAACTGATGTCGGTGACTGTGTTTTTACACAACAGGCCGAGACGTGCCAGATTCAGCCCAGTTTGTGGAATATACAAGAAATAAAGGCCGAACTTTCGATATTCTTTGTATATTTGATAGAGGATCTCTATTGTAAGCTTATGAGCAAATAAATAAGAAATTATACTGTGATTTATTCATCTATTTGAAGATATTTTGCAGAAATTCAGATAAGCAATTTGGAGCTTTGTTTTGATATTCGAAGGGATATTACAGTGGTATCAGAGCTTTGGTCTTTGGTATCATAGTTTTGTGTCTTTCATATATCTCTATTGGTAGGGGATATTACATTATTTTGGATTTATTATGGTTTTATTTATTTTTTAATAACCTTATTATTCTTCACTCCATGAATTTATTCTTCTTGAAAAGATACAAATAAGTAACTTTGACCAATGGTGGTAAAAGTTATCAATAGGGAGCTAACCTATTACCAACATTTGGAGATAGTGAGATTTTGGTACATAAAATAAAATAGATTAATTTATGTATAAATACATTTATAAAATCATAATATATGGGATATTATATATTATTTTGATTCATTTTATATACAAACATTCCTTATAGAGAGAAATAAGCATCTAGATAGGTTGGTTGCTAGAAGAGCCCAATTTGACATTCCAGCTAATGTAAAGAATGATAAAACTCATCCATACATAATTATTGTGATAATACCCTCCATTAATTATAATAATGTGAATTGGTAAGTATTTTAGGATGATTATCAAGTTTTTTGTTTCATATAAGATGAGGTTGAGTTCTCTTGTAGAAATCAGTCAAAACTTTTGCAATAGTATAGTGATTAAATATTTCAACTCAAGTCTAATAAGTTACCCAAGGGTCTAGCCACACTTGAAAATATTTTAAGTATGGATGATGAGGTAGTAAGGGATAAGTATTATTTTTATATAAAATAATAACACTATGCAAACATTGACATAGTCAATGGTAAATCTCTCAAGCTTGGTAATGTATGCTCTCAAACTCAAAAAGAATATTTTATTGATATATGTAGAGAGTTTCATCATATGTTTACATGAAATCATATTATTTAAAATGTTTTTAATCCTATATTATCTTATCACACCATTTAAATATAGGATGATACAAAAATAGTGAGGCAAAGATAAGGGGCAATCAACCCAAAGCTTCAATATTTGATACGAGTAAAGCTTCACAAACTGATTGAATTATCTATCATCTTTCCTATCAATCATTCCACTTGGGTGGATAACATTGTTCCCATAAATAGTAAAAACAAAAAAATAATATTTTATGTAGACTTATATGACTTTAACAAGGCCTCACTCAAGGACCATTATCCCTTTCCATCAATAGAACAAATACTATAGTTAATGGCTAGTTTAAAATGGTTTTTATTACTAGATCATTATAGTGGGTATAGACAAATATGTGTGAAGGAAGAGGATATATAGAAAAATTATAGTGAGGTACCTTTTAATATAGAAAAATTTTATTTGGGTTATCTAATGTAGGATTAACATTCCAAAAAACCATGGATATGGCCTTTCAAGGTTTGATCAATAGGTTTGTTCTTATGTATTTTGATGATGTTAAGATTTTTTAAAAGAAGGAAAATAATCCCATGTTTCATCTTATAGAGGTATTTGAAAGATGTAGGTGGTATATGGTGACATTTAACCCCAATAAGGGTGTGGTTTTAGTGTATGCAGGTAACTTCCTTGGTCATGTCGTTTCTAAGCACGGTTTGAGTATTGATCCAAAAAGAATAGACTCTATTATTGAATTATCCTTGCCTAAGAATAATAAAACTTTGAAAAGTGTCCTTGAAAATATAAACTTTATAATATGGTATATATCTAATTTTTCAAGTTTGTAAAGGGCTCTTATAGCTATGCTCAACAAAATTTAGAATTTATTTTGGAACAAAGAAGGTATGAAAGGTTTTGAATAAATAAATCAAGCCATTACTAGTGCTCCCACTATTATCAATCCTGATTTGTCCAAGGATTTTGTATTGTATGCATATGGTAATGTTGATATAATTTTAGGAATATTGACACAACAAAATCAACAAGGTTTGGAGCATCAATAACAATTTTTAGTCAAGGATGGAAAGAGTATGAAAAAGTGTACACATTTTGTTGAGAAACATGTGCTTTACATAATCAAATGTCTCAAAAAATTTAGGCACCTAATATATAACAACAAGATCCACATGATGGTTGCTCATCCTAACATCAAAGAGTTAGTATTAAATAAGGACATAAGTGAAAAGAGAGCAATATTGATAACAAGAGTCTGGAATATGATGTGGAAATAAAGGTAAAAAATATGATTAGAGGCATTGGGTTTTGTGATGATTTTTCTCAAGACTTGCAAGAAATCAAAGAGGTAGTTTTGGTCTTGAATGATGAAGATATTTCAGCCAATCATACACCTTAAAATATCTAGTTTAAGATATGATAACGTATCTACAAAATGGTATTGATAATCCAAATTTAAGTGGTTAAAAAATAAGGTACTTTGGGATGGAATCTATTCATTTTCTACTAGTTGATAGTATGTTATTAAAAAATGATGTTAACGGCATGTTGTTGAGATGTATAGAGACAAGTAAAGTTGAAAAATTACTTGAAGAATTTCATGATGGATAACATGGAGGCTAATTTCAAGCAAAGATAACAGCCCTTAAAATAATGAGGGTGGGTATTATTAGCCAAACATTTTTATAGATTATTATGCTTTGATAAGAAAGTGAAAGAAGTGCATATTGTTTAAAGGAAAGGAAAAGCTTGTTGCCTTATCTCTTCAACCAATTTAAGTAGATCAACCCTTTGTCTAATGAGGTTTGGACTTCATTGGTCTCATCAATCCACATTCTAGATTGGGCTGCAAGTGGATCCTTATAACCATAGTTTACTTTCTTAGATGGAAAAGAGTGGGTTTAAAGGAAGAAAATGAATCTAGTGTTTTAGGCTTCTATGAAGGTTTACTCACAAGGTTTGGTGTTCCTCATAATATAATTTTAGAGAATGATATGAAATTTGTAGGGATAAAATTAGTCAATGGGATATTCAAAATGGTGTTTATCTCAACACTTCTTCAAATTATTATCCATAAGGTAATGGCCTTGCTAAGTCTACTAAAAAAAAATTATTGAATATCTTTAGGAGAAGCATTGAAAAAAATCAAAGGATATGGTATTTGAAGTTCAATTCATCTTTATGGGATAATAGGATCACCTTTCAAGAGGTATATTTCTAATTCAACCTAAAATATAGTATATGGGAGAGAAGATAGGTTGCCAATCTCACTTGACCTCCCTACTTTGGAGCTAATAAATCAACTATAACTATTGGAGAGTGAGCCTATGGAAGTGAGATTTGATGAATTTATGGAGTTAGAGGGAATAAAAAATTAGTCCATATTATCTTTTGATATACATCAATCACAAGTATATAAAAATTTTGATAGAAGAGCATCTTCAAGTATCTTTAAGGAAGGTTACTTATTTCTCAAATGGGATGAGGATAGGGCCAAACCAAGAAGACACAAAAAGTTTGATTCACTTTGTTGTGGTCCTTACATTATTTTAAGCTACAAGCCTCAAAATGCCTTCCAACTATCTAATATGGATGGTGAAGATATCCAATTTAAATTAATAGGATTCATATTAAGCATTGTTTTTGAATATATGTTCTTAATTAAAAATAGTAGTTTTCATTTTCAATTTCTTTTAAGTGTTATCTTGCACATTTTTCAGTTTTTAGTTGTATTAGTTTTCAATTCCATAAGTGATTATATAAAAGTGTTTCTATGTATTGAGTTTATTTTCAGTTTTATATATTTTTTTTTCATAACTCAATAGCCTAATGGATAAGGCTACTAGTCTTGAGTGTTTAACAGGGAAACATCTCAGTAGGGTTGCCCAAAATATTGACAAATTTTAACACCATTGGTAAAGGTTGCTTATGTGCAAGTTCTTAAGAAGGTTAGATTCATGAATTTAATAATAAATAAGTTAAAAAAACATCATATATCCTTAATCAATCCAAAACCATTTTACTTAAAATATCATAGGTCCAAATTTTGGCAAAAGTTTCTCATATTCCTCTAGCAAGTTAGTTGTAAGCTAGTAGGGGCAATTTTCAAATGTCCAATTCATGAAGGAGAATAAGAGTTGGTTAAAATGGTATTATAGGAATATATTTTACCATATCAAATAAATATTATATTAATTGGTTGTGGGTTATAGGGGATTAACTTTAGGAACAATCATTAAGAAGAAAAGGTGCTCTAAAACCTTAATATCTCAGTTTTAGGAGATGTGATTACATATTCAAGTTATTTGTTAAAAATGAAAAATATTTTGAGATATTATTAGTAATAATTAGAATAATTAAAAATTTATTAGTAAAAACTTCAATTAGAATAATAAATAAAGGTAAATTTACACATTGTAGGGTTTTAAGCATGCAAAAGAGAGTCAAAAAGGCATTTTTAAAGAGGTTTAAGTGAATTTTTTAGCATATTCAATAGTTTTAATAATTATATGGGATCATAAATTTTTTAATTAAAAATAAATTATATATTTAGGCCTCATAAAAATCAATAAAACTTCAAAATGCAGACCTACATGCATTTAAAAATGAGATTGTGCAAGCTAGGAAGCATTAAAAAGTGCATATTTTAAGTTTTACTAAATGAAATACCTTTAAATTTTACATGTATGTATTTTATTATGTAATTTAATATTTAAAATTGGTTTAATGTCTATAATTTACTCTAGGATAGATAAAATAGCAAAACATAGGTCAACACCATGAAGGAAATCAAGGGTTTTGAACAATTATCATTAATAGAGTTAAAAATGAGTGTTTCAGATCTTTCCAAGGAAAAAATGATTTTATATGGTTTTTTATTAATTTATAGGTATTAATACATGATTATAAAGTTCAAACCAATTAAAAATAATCTTATATCATTCAAAAACATCTCAAGGTAACTCTACGGGCAACAAGCAGACACTTTTTTGTGAATTTTTGTTTGAGAGTTTGGTGAAGTATTTTGAGATTTTCAATATTTTACAGGTATTAACCATTTATAAATATAAAATTAAAATATTAATAGTGTTTTTTAAGTCCTATAACTTATTTTAGACCCCCAAATCTAAGTTAGGGTTTCTTGAGGCCTAAAGAGCATAAGAGAACATTTTTTAAGTTATTTATGAGGTTTACAGCTAAACATTTGTTTGAAGGTATTTTACACCATAATTATTATTTTAAAATCATATTTATACTCCTTATATAATAAAATAATTAAAATTCATCAATTTCTATATTCTCATGGTACATTCATTAAGCTTGTCAAATTGGAGAAGATAGGCATATCTAAGAAGAACCAATAAGGAGAGATATGATTATTCATATTCAATGTAGTTTTTAGTAAGGATATTTCAATAATAAAGAGAAAAATAATGAATTAAATATATATCTTTCCTATGCCACCTTGGAGGAATAAGACAATTCACAAGTTCAATCAATGCATTAAAATCCTCAACAATCTTGCCAATTCAAACACATGTTCTCTTTGCCATCCAGAGATCAAGAAGAGGTTAAGTGTTAATTTTATGAATTATCTCATGTTTGAAAGAAGAGTTCAAAAACATAATCATGAAGTCTCTCTCTCCTACTATGACACCTTGGATCTAATTATATAAAAATTTAATTCAAACTTCAAGATGATTTAAGAAGCCTTTAATTATCCCTAGGAAGGTGAAGAAGCAACATGCAATAATGGATAATTTTAGTTGAAGACTTGATCAAGTCAATCATCCATATTTTCAAGGAGGAGACTCCTTCAACAAACAACATGCAATATCTCTCCTAATATTCCACCTCGGATCAATTTGAAGAGGTTGAGAGAAAAAGAAACATATAGATAAGATACAATGAAGATAGTTGATGTCAAAATCCAAGATGCAATGAATATAACTAAAGTCACTAACTAGATAGATTAAGATTCTTAAGGAGATTAAATAATCTATCAAAATAAGTTAAGATAAGATAAAAAGGATTTAAGTGAATATGATAAATACATATTCAAGATTGAAGATCATCAAGGCATGCATGAGAACCTTTGACTTTTTTAAAACATTCAAACATGTTAATCTCTCTCTCCTATGCCATATTACAAGAAAAAAAGTTTCAACTATAAATTTACTATTGACCAAATTTACTTCCAAGTAAAATTGATCACTCCCTCTAAATCAAAACTTGCTATGGTCTTGTCATAGTCTTGTCATGTTTTATATGGCCCCTATAAGTCTTCATATAACATTGTTAGCATTGTTTAAGGTTCATTAAGAGAAGTTATAGTAATGTCATGTTTTGGTCATATAGTGGTCTAGGCATGTAATGAAGAGATAAGGCATGGTAAATTTGTGTCATAGGTTATTAAGGGTTTATTAAGGTCATTTTATGTCTTAGAAATCTTATCATAAGATTTCATGATGTTTTAGAAACTCTAAGGTCCATTTACAAACTTTAAGATGTTAAATATGTATTAAAATGTGATTTTGGATAATATTTATTTGTGCCAAAATTACCTATGTAAAATTCGTACCACACACTTTATAAAGGGTTTGTAGTAGTTACATAACTACCACACCTATAAACAGTGAGAATAAAGTCAGATCTTACATTTTAATGCCATATTGAGGAGTTAAGTAAGTTGTAAATACTTTTGGAAGTCACTTGAAAGTTAAAAAGTGTCTTTTGAGATTTTATAGGTCAAAAATAGGCTTGTAATTAAGTTTAAACTCTCATAGTTTCAAAAAACCATCTCTCTCTTCCATTACTCCATTCATAAACTAGTGAAGGCCAAATTCAATCAAATGGTATAGGCTTTATAGGTATATTTTGGGGATAATATTTTGGAAATTTTTTTGGACCCCTATGGGATTCTAATTTGTGGAATTAGTGTTTATATTTATGCTCTTATATTTATGAATAATCACTAATAAGCTAGACTACTTTTTGAGATCTTAAATGCCCACAAGTTGAGTTTAGATCAATTCTAATGCAAAGTTTTAACTAATGGTTGTATAAAAATAGTTGTATTTAGTATTAATATGTGTGTATATTCTTCACACACATTAATTCATCATGGTGACATGTGTGGATGGTCCTTTTGATATTAAAGTCTCTCTTATGCATTATTTATAAATAACTATTATTTTTATGTGTTTCTGAGTTCTCTAGATGATCTAGTGCATATGAGTGGTTATTCATTATCTTATAATATATTATAAAACCATGAGGGTCCTTATTATCAATCAATTATTCTATAAAATTTTAAAATGGTCCCTTCTTTATTCACCTTTTGTGGACTATGTTTTTTGTATCTCCATGGTAAGGTGATTAGATTGAGTTTGTATGTATTTCCAAATAATTTGAATTTGTGTTTCCTAAAAAATAATGTTAATTAAATATAAGTACTGGTATTTTAATCCCAACAATTTTTTTTTCACTTTCTAAAGCTTTAAACCACAAAGATTGTAGATAGTCACCTACAGGGTTGTACGTCTAAAATTCCAAGAAAATTCATGTTGTTAATGTGTTTTGAAGTTAATATTGGAATGAGAGTATTTGTATTGTTTAAATATGAAATTATCATGTATGAATTGAATATCTCTAAGCACATAAATCTAAATTATGGATAAAATACCAAACTAAAGGACCTAATGTCACCTATAGGACTATATGTGGGTGAACAATAGATATCAAAGTTTGAATATGTTTTGAAGTGACTATTTGAATCTTGTATCAAGTATGAAATAACATAAAAAAATTAATAAAAACTATAAGATATCACGATATATTTTAAAAGGTGATTTCAAGACCAAATACATAATCATACCTAATAATATACTCACCTACAAGACTGTAGGCATGGTCAAGTGAAGTGCAGAGGTTTAAATAGGTCTTGAAGATTATAGGTAATTTAAGATGTAGTGAGAATGAGATCTTGATGATTGTTTGGTCACTATAATATACCAATGACCTAGTTGAAGAGGCTTAACTAAAACTACAAACTTATAACTACCCTAATTATCACCTATATCTAATTGAGGAAATTTGTCTTGATAGTGAGGTTGGTAATGTTTGGAGTCTAAGGTGTTTATAAATTTATTAAGACACTAGTCACAATGGGACAAATACATTGTAATTTTTAAGGGTGATAAGAGAGAGTCATGAAGATCTAAATCATAATCAAGTCCTCTCAAGCAAACACCTACATAGTAGTGATTGATGGAACAACAAGGTTTAAATTCTTGTAATTAGGTAATTATTTATTAAAATGGCACAATATTTTTAAGGTTTAAATTTTTTAATAATCTCTTGAAACACCAAATTTGTATTCATAGTCCTAATAGGACAAGCAAATAGCCACCTATAGGTCTATGTAAGTGATGCAAGGTTTTCAAAACTTGAAACATGGTGGTTTATGTGAATTTTTAAGGATATAAAGAAAAATAAGGTCCTCAAATAATTTAAATAAAGGAGGTTATGAGTGATTAGTATATAAATTATCAAATAGGGATCATAGACCTAAATGAATACACATAGTCCTTGGTTAGAAATAACTCTCCCTGCCTAGCCAAAGAAGGGAGTTGATTTTCTGATTGATAGAGTTATATGGAGGTTAGAAAAGAGTTTAAAAGTGAATAAAGAGACTCAAATAACTCTAAATTCCACATAAATATGACAAAAATTGGAAACCCTACATACACAATCCTTGCACCTACAATTTTGCCTACTCATGAAAAGTGGTTACTTGTTTAGAAGGTTTGAATGACTAAGGGAGATAAGGATGTTTCTATGATTATTTTATGGAAATGAAAAATTTTCATTATATTTGCATACTCAATCAATAAAGTGAGATAACATGTTGGCATACCCTATTCTAAACCCTAAATAGACTTAAGTACATACACAAGCCTACAAGACAATCACTTGAGAAGTGGTAGAGTGAAGGGAAGTTAGATGAATATGGGATGAAATTTTTAGACCTTATATGTATGTGATAAAAACTATAAAACCTTTAATAAGGTATTATACCTCTAACATAGAGATAAAAAGGTGAAATTAGGTAGTTAGGGTATATTCAGTAAGTTGGCTCAAGAACCCTAAACCCAAGTAAATGGGTTGGTTGGAGACCTAATGGTATAAAGGTGATTAGATAACTATTGCAACATATAAATTGGATGTATAGATCATTTTGAGACCATTGTAAATCAAAGACTAATATGAAACCACCACTCATAGAACTCAGTCTTTCTCATCCCTCACAAAATTCTCACTACCAACTCAAGAGGCTAGTTTCTTTTGCTTAGTACAAAACATAGGATTTCCATGGGAACATGGGATCCTAGGGGAAGTTAACCACCCTAGTGAACTTTCATTTTGTGTAATTGGTTATTTGTTTCATACCCTGAGATGTATGAACTATTGTTAAGAACTCAAAGAACTTTTAGGTTACCTAAGAGAGATATAGGAAGTCGATGACAGAAAAATCAATTTATATGCCTATAGATGGATTCGAAAGGGTTAAAAATTACCCATAACATTTTCAATTTTCCCCTGAGCATCACCCCATGCCATTGGTTGGTACTCAACGATAATTTTGGTTATTTTATAGGTCTGTATAAGTTGTCAGACCTTTAAATTTTACATGGAGAATAATCAGGGGGCTGTATAATTGAATCACAGGCTTATTTTAGGTTTGGAACATGTGGGGAACTTGTATATCCATTTTTTAGCCTCTTGGTATGGAGGCCTAGTTAGGAGATAGAAATAAGAAGAAAGTATATCTCTACTAACTCTTAAATATTAAAATTAAACATTTTATTGTAAGGACTTAATGGGTAATATAATATACCATTATATTCTCATAATCATCCATAAAAATATATGCACAAGGAGGTTTGTATTATTTTAGGGATATAAGGAATGAGGTCTAATTGAGGCTTTTAATAGAGAATGGATTATGGGAATAATTTGAGGCCTCAAAATGGATATTTTTATGTCTAATATGAGTTAAATAGGACATCCATGAATATTATATGATCTAAATAATAAGAATACAATTTTTGACACTTGTATGCAAAGTTGGCCTAAGAAGATGAAGAGTCCCTCTAGACACCTTGCAAGAGAAAGAGATAATGTGTCAAAGAGAAAATAATGGGGTTAGTTACGAGGTGTCAAGATTAGAGAAAAGAGGTAGTAGAAACTAATTTAACCATCAATAAGTCTACTTATCCTTCAACATGCCAAGGTAAAGGTTAGTTTAAGAAGATAGTCAAGGTTTTAAATAAGAAATTCAACTCCTATAACACTTGGAGGGTTAGATCATATTTAGAGGGCCTACAAATGAATTATTGGACCTATTAAGGAAGTTCCATAAATATTACTATTTTTTTAAATCACATAACACTTGTATACTCGCTCTCTCCCATACCCTTCTCTTCCCTCTCACTTTCCCTATATATTGAGCCAATTTTGGCTAAGTTTGTATCATCCACCTAAGTATGGAAAAGCCTTACTCATTTTTAGGCATCATATGAAAAAGTGGTAGACAAAACTTTAGTGGTAGAAAAATTAGTAGTAAAAATGTAGTATGACAAAAATATTGTATGACAAAACATCATGAGGATAAAATGAAGAGAGAAAAAAATGTAGTGGTATTGGTAATCTCTCAAATATGACACAATTTTCAACTAAAGGTCCAAACTCATGAAATCACATTTTATTTTGTTATTTTTATTGTAAATTTGGTGCATTGATTTTACACCATGAAATTTTAACTACTATCATCAAAATGAACTAGACAATAAATAAATAATGTGATAATCACTAAAATGTCCCAATTATTCTCTTTGTGACATTATCAATACTACTACATTTTTACTCATTATGTTCTATCCTCACAACATTTTTATCATACCATATTTTTACTACTATGTTTTTTACTGCTACATTTTTCTCACTATGTTATCACATAAAGCCCATTTTCATCCTTTGAGAAATAAATAACAATTTATTTACCTTCTCCATGAGTTGTTTTGATGTGTAAGTTAGGATAGTTGATGTTGATAAGTGATAAATTATCTTCCTTAGCATGTTATCCTTGTTATCATTCTTATTCATCTTTGAATTTCTTTTTAAATTCTCTTGAAGTTTTCTAATTAAGTTTTATAGTTAATTTTTCATGAGTTTAATGAGTTGTCTCTTCACTAGTGTCAAGTCATGACCCTGTGTTTAGTCCCTCTAGCTTAAGTTTGCTTCACAAACCTCCATGAGAATACTAATGTAAGGGGTATATTTGGATTAGTGTCATGTGCATATTAGGCTTCTGTTTGAAGTGTAATTAAAATTGGTTAGTAGTGGTTAGGTTAAAATTTGTGCATCACCTCACTAAGATTAGTTTACCTTATGTTTTCTCTTTCCCTTTTCATCCAAATAAGCTAGAATTATAGGTGATGATCAATCAAGGAAAATATAGGGATCTAACCATTTATTATAGAATTTTACCCCTACTATAGGAAACCATAGGCCTAGGGGTAATCCCATGTTCCACTCAATTTGGAGTAGGCTTTAGCTACCTCTCCAAGGGTGAAAAATTGAGTGACAACATGTACTATGTAGGAATTTTGAATTTGGTGGTTGAGTTAAATTAAGAGTGAAGTATGACTAGTATGATGACTCAACCCTAGTTTAGGGATGATTTTTCTCCTCTCTCCTTTATTAAGTGTAGGAAAGCCAATATAATTTATGTTATGTGGATGAGACATACTTGTAAATTTGGAAGGATAGGGTGATAAGTGTTATGGTAGACCAAATGACCACGTCAAAATATAGAGTAATTTGGGTAACCAAAAATCCAAAGCTACTAAACACCAAAAAATTCGAACAAGTAAACCATAATTAAGAAATGAAAACTCATCAAGTCAAACCAATGATACATTTAAAAAATAGTAATCAAACATCAATGTGAAAGAAGTAACAATCCTTAAATAAATATCATTAATAAAAATGGAAAAACAAATTTAATGAGTGAACAGTAACAATCCTTAAATAATATTGAAAAAAGTGCATAAATGGGAAAACAACATTGGTGAGTGAGAAGTAACAATCCAACCTCATTTAACAATAGAAAAAGAACATAAAAAATAGAAATAGACTCAAGTGTGTGTGAAAAGGGTATTACAACAATGGAAAATGGTAAAAGGAAAGAAAATCATGTCTATAAATGTGAATCCATGGTATACATAAAATAATCCAAAGTTGCTCAAGCATATTGTTTTATTGTAAAGATAGATAAAACTAAAAGAAATTAGTGCTAGCATGTTTTTAAAATGTGAAGAAGAGGGAATATAAAATAAGGAAAAATAGATTTAGAATCAGACTTGCCTATTAAGGTGGAAATGAAATGGGTGGAGGGGAGAATGAGGGAAAAACCAAGGTAGAGTAACTCTTTTTCAAAATTGATACAGTCAAATTAGTTTTGTTAAAATGGGAGGGCCTTTGACATTAAGGACTATGATGAACTTCTCCTATCCACACAAGTCTTAGGTTAAAAAATTAAGTATGTATATCATCCCATGAAGGATATATGCATGAAAATTAAAATGGACCTACCTTCCCGTAACATGTTCCCTATTCTTCAGGACCCCATATAGAGTTGTTAATCTACTATGAAGATTTGGTACTTATGTCAGATATTAGGTAGCACCATAGAGTTTGTTGAATTATCATATTCCAATCTAATGGTCTAACACACCCTAATGGACCTTCACTCTATATAAATTTAGCTTTGATGAAAAATAGGAGATGTACCTTCAATCACATCTTTTGGTGTGAATTTGAATTTTGAAATTTATATGTCACCTTTTATATGTTAATGCTTTTTGTTTCAAATGATTTGGAATTTTCTATTCTTCCTCCATATGGATGTGGGAAACTAAATATGGGTACTAATGATGAATTTCATTTGAATACTTGGGACTTAGTTACTAATAAAGTTAACTTAGAGAGCGTAATGTCTAAGAGTCTCATTTATTTAGGTGAAATAAAAGTTCTATCTTGACTTTGACCTTGGTTTATCTAATGTGGATTGAAAGGAAAGGAAACCAAGAGGAATAAAACATGAAACAATTTGGATTAATTCAAATTGTAAAATATGTGACAAAGGGTTAAAAAGGGATACAATGATAATAAAAGTGTGATTACTTATACTAGGAATGAGGTAAGTGTAAGAAAACATGCTAAAATATTTTGTTGTGAAAATTTTATCTACAAAAGAAGTAAAAGATAAAGTTGAGAACAAGGATAAAAAAATAGTAACCATTAAAAACACATTATATAAAAAGAACATTGATTGAATGATGATGATTTTATGTGGAAGGCTAGGTCTTATCCATGGTCTTACACTATAACTCATAAAATATAAACCCATGAGGGTGCACAAATCATGTAGAAAGTAAATGAGATAATATGGTATTTGTTGACATTGGAAATCACACCCAGTGGTAGGAAAACAACATCCTACCTTCTCCTCACAACATGGAAACTCCTCTCTCACCTTTGGGATGGTGAAACTGGAGAGGAGAGTCTCTAGGTAAGGCCTAGCTCCCTCTGATGTATCATGTTTGTTTTAGGCAGTGTAAGATATAGATATGTATATAGATATAAACTGGGGGGATGAAAAGGGAGAAAAATACATGAACACAAACTACTCTAACGAGGCGATACACCAAAACAAGATGACCTTCTCACACCCACTCTCAAAATCAGATAGATACACTTATATGCTTCACCCTTGATAGAAGAAATAATATGTAAACTTGAGAGGGAGGTAAAAATGAAAGATACAAAAAGGGAGGTTCACCAAAGGTGTTGTGAGAAGCACTCTGTAGATGATCCCTTCTATTTTGCACTTCAAAAATAGAACTCTTCTCTTATCACCTATAAATGGTGCCTTGTAGATAACTGGTGCATTGGTGTTGAACCTGTAATAGCATCAAAGACAATGACTAGACACAAATCAACACTCAGGACATACACAAAATATCTATCCAAGAAGAGGTAAAATTATGTTTATAGATTCAGGTGGAAATTTTGGCAGGGTTGTGCCTTGTAAAATTGTGAAAAAGATGCATTACAAATGAACAAGTTCACAATATATATGAGAAGCCAAGAGGCCCATTTGGTGCTCATTGGTTACAAGTGGCCCATTACATTTATTCATGAAAGGAAACAAGTCACTCAAAATCATTAATGAATTGTGCACTTTATCCCCTTGAAATTTGCCTTTTTCAAGGTTAATACACGATTTGCCTTCTCATTTAATGAAAAATAAAGAAAACCGATTGCTTTACTAGCTACTTACATCCCAAATGATCAATTTTTTGGCACTATTTCACCTTCCCAAGTTGCTTCTTCAATTAGCACCAGTAGGACAACTTACACACTCATTCCTTGCTTGTCGCTTTGTCCATTTATCCCATTTGGCTCATTTGGCCCCCCTAGGGTGAACATCTTGGTGGGTCACTACATTTTGAGCTCCTTTTCATGGTCATCACTTCCTTCAATTAAAAACAAATGGTTATTCTATTTCACTAAAATTGATGTGCATATGGCCATCATCACTTTGAACACCAATGATTCTTTCATCCCATTAAACTTGATGATTTCTGGGATGTCATCGGGTCCATATGGCATCATATCAGGTCTTTGTTGGATTTTCCTTGAGCTTGTTTTCCTTCTTCAGCCCTTCCCATGAACTTCTCTACCTTTTTAATTTCTTTGGTACCTTTTGGGAGGGAAGGTGCCCTTTTAGCCCTTTTAAAAGTCCCTTTGGGTTGAGTTGGAAGTCCCTCGCAAGGGCACCTGCCCTTCGGGGTCCTTCAGTGGGTCCATCTAGTGCTTCAGACTTTTCCCCAAGCTCCCCATAGACAAATTGTCTGTGGACAATTTCCCTAGGTGAATTTCCCTGGGTCTTTTGACTATCGCTCTCTGCTTTGTATTTCTGTGGACTTTCTGTCCGTAAACATTTTCTTATGGACAAAAAGTCCATGGAAATTTTGCCTAGGCTTTTGCTTTTAGCTTTGAAGTGGCTTGAATTCCTTCGAGCAAAAAGTATGAAGGAATTTGGACTTAGTCAAATTTCAAACCAACTAATTTTTAAACTAAACCTTGAACTGGGTCCTTTGCCTACCCTTTGCTAGGGCATTTGACTTCGAAGACCCCTCCAGCCAAAGGGCATCCCTTTGGACTAAGTCCATTGAACCAAAGATAGGTTCAACAGTTCAACCAAGCATGTCGATGAGCCTTTAAACCAAAAGCTGATGAACCCTTCTATTGAACCTTTCCATTGAACTGAACCCATTGAATGAAAAATTGATTCAATGGTTCAAGGTTCAACCATTGTGCACTGATGAGCCTTTAAACCAAAATTGATGAGCTTTCTATTAAACTTTTGCACCCTGAAACAACTATCTTCAAAAAGCAAAGAAAGAAGGTGAACAATTTTGGCCTGTGAGTAAAAATTGGTCAACAGATGGTGACTCACAGGGGAAGCATGCCTGCCATGCTTAGAATCCAACTACCTTGAAAATCCATTGGGCATGGAGTTAGATAGTAACTTTGAGAACCAGCAATAGCTCTGCTAAAACTTAGAACCAGTCATGTAGATCTAACTTCAAGGAAAAGAAAGCACACGCAAGACTAAGAAAACTACCACTTGTGAAATATCAGTTAGGGAAAATATTAAAGAAAATAAGGAAAATATGTACAAGATAACCCAAAAATCAGTGGCAATGCTTCATATGTATCTCACTATCTAGGATACGCAGTTCTTCACCATCCGACTTGGAAAGTTACAACGCATTATGCTACTTGCACTGAGTGATCATGTAAGGACCACTCCATAGGGCATCAAATTTTGCATGTTTTTTGGGCTTTGCTCGATCTTCATCCCATTTCCGGATAATGTCTCCTTTAGAGAAATCTCTTAACAAAGATTTCTTGTCAAAATGCCTTTTTACTTGTTGTTGGAGACTTATCATGGAAGCCATAGCCTAATCCCTTACCTCTTAGAGTTCCATTAGCTCACACAACCTAACTTCTAGGCCATTTCCTTCTTCAAATTACAATTAGTGGGAGAGATCCAATGCTGGCAATTCAAGCGAGATGGGAAGCATAGCTTCCCTTCCATACACAAGCATATAAGGAGAATTTTTGATTGCTCTTTTTGGATTAATTTAGTTAGCCCATAGAGCTATCTTTAGCTTGGCATGCCAAGTTCTCTGAATGTCCTCCATAGTCCTCTTTATGATTCTGATTAGATTTTTGTTGGTGGACTCAGCCAGCCATTCCCCTATGGATAATAATTTGATGAAGTGCTGAGATATATGCCATACTTTAGTGCCCATTCACTAGTCTTGGTTCCTAAAAAAGCCAAGGTGTTATATGAGATTATGGTGGCTGGGACCCCAAATCTTGTTACCAGGTCCTCATATAACTCCAAGACTACACTTTCATTTACCTCTTTTAGAGCGATAGCCTTCACCCACCTTGTGAAATAATTTGTAGCAGTCAGGACCCATTTTTGCCCAACACTGGAGGGAGGATTGATCGTCCCTATGAAGTCTAGGCCCCACTGCATGAATGGTTGCTCAACTTGAATGGGCTATAGAGGCATGGCAGCCAATCACTGTTTCTTGTCAAAAAGTGCACACTTATAGCACTTTCTTACCTAGGCATGGGTGTCCTTGAAAAGAGTAGGCCAAAAATAGCCAGCTCTCAGTATCTTTGCTACTGTAGCTCTAAGGGCAAAATGACCACCTACTGGCCCATCATGGAACTCAGCCAATACCTTATCAACCTAGTTTAGGTCGATGCACCTTAGGAGGACCCTAGAGAAATCCCTTCTAAACAATACTTCATCAACCAAAATATAAGGAAGAGATTGGAGTTTAAAATACCTTCTTTCAGTCTTATCAAGACCTTATGGACACTCACCCATGAGAAGGAAATGCCTCATGTCCAGCATCCAATCCTTTATGACAGTTGGTTCCTCTATAGTGGTTGCATCATGGATTAACAAGATGTCCTTCCTTTCTTGATTTAAGTCTACAACTAGCTATTCACACAGGCCTCTTCCCCTCACCATCTTGGTGATCTTAATGTCTATGTCTTACTCCATCACTTTGGTAATCCACCCTACCCTTTTCTCATTCAAATCTCGATTGGTCAAGAAATCCTTAACACCAGGATGTGGGACCATAAGGTGAATCCTATTGTTAGACAACATATGCCTGAATTTCTTCAGGCTTTACACTACTATTAGGACTTGCTTTTCAACATACATGTACCTGACTTTGAAGTCCTTTAACCTTTAGCTGAAGAAAGCAAGTGGCTAATCGAGGTCATCACCATTAGTTTGGGTAAGCATGGTGGATATCACCTCCTCATTTCTAAAAGTATAGAGGTTGAAGTCCTTGCTGAAGTCTAGGCTGATCAAGGTGGGAGCTCAAGTTATGGCTTGCTTGATGGCCTCAAAGCTATCTTTCCTTTGAGCTGTCCATTTGAAATCCCCACCCTTTTTTAGCATAGGGGTGAGTGGCTTGACTATCTCTACAAAATTCAGAATGAATCTCTAAATGAAATTGATCCTACCAAAGAAACTCTGAAGACTTTTCTTGTGCTTTGGTAGGGACATCTCTAGGATAGAGCGAACTCTCTCAGGGTCAATAGACAAACCCTCTTTGGACACAATGTGGCCAAGGAGTTTCCCCTCATGAACAATGAACACACACTTCTTTGGATTAAGAGAGATGCCAAATTCTCTACACCTTTCAAAAATTTGCCTAAGGTGTTCTATGTGTTGGCTCACTTTCTTGGAGAATACCATTACATCATCAAGGTACACCAACACATTGCTATTTATCAAGCCATCAAAAGCCATGTCCGTGGCTCACTGAAAGGTAGCACCAGCATTGGATAGCCCAAATGGCATCTTCTTGTAGGCAAATGTTCCCCATTTTGTAGTAAAGGTTATTTTGTGCTGGTTATAGCCTTGCACTAGAATCTGATTATACCCTGAATAACCATCCAGGAGGGAGAAACACTCACTACCAATTACCTTCTAGAGGATCCACTCCATGCTTGGAATGGGATAATGATCCTATAAAGAGACTTTATTAAGGTCTCTAAAATTGACACACAACCTAATCTCCCCATTCTTCTTTCTAACAAGAACAAGGTTGGCTAGCCATGAGGAATGCTTGATTGGAAATATAATTTTAGACTCAATTAATTTGGCCAATTCCCTCTGCATGAGGGGCTCAATTATAGGATTGACAAGCCTTTGCTTTTGTGTGACTGACCTGGTACCTACTTCTAATGCAATGGTGTGCTGGGAAAGCCTTGGATCAAATCCCTTCAAGTCACTATAATCCCAAGAAAAGACATCAGAGAATTCTTGACATAGCAGAATGAAAGCTCACCTCTTTTGAAACGTACAGATCTTTCCAAGTGCAAGCAACTTGTCTTTGAAAATTTTGACCCTTTCATAATTTTCCTCTTTGGTTGTGATATAGGCCTTGTCATTTCTTAACTGGTCATCTCCATTGAAAATGCTTTCAAGCGTGACTAGACCCTTAGGGATGTTATTGTTCTTCAACTAAATAATCTGATTGCCATATTGCTGCTACAATTTTGCCTGGTTGTGTGTTGTGAACTCATCTTCTTCTTATAGGAAGAATGCTATCTATTGGTCACTTTTGAGGACCTACCAATTTGCAACATTGTCTGGAATTGAAGGCCAAACCACCACTTTCAAGTGGCATGAACCATTGTCTCGGCTTATTTCCCTTAAAACATCAAACTGAGCGCCAATTGCTGCCAACTTGTCAGCTTGTTTATTTTTCTCTCTTGGAATGGAGGTGATGCTAAAAGCAAGGAAATCCTCCACCAAGTCCTAGACTCTATGCTTGTAAGACTTTAGCAAGTAATTCTTTGTTAGATTTTGACCTTTCACTTGATTTACAATCAGCTCACTGTCTCCCAAGACTTGCAACTTCTTAATCCCACTTTTTCTTGCCCATTCAAGGCCATGGATCAAAGACTCATATTCTACAACATTATTTGTGCAAGAGATTTAGAAGTGAAAAGATGAAAAGTACCTTTCCTTTAAAGGGGAAACTAACATTGCCCCATAACCAATGCCTATTTTACTTTTGGAACTGTCAAAATACAACTGCCACAGGCCAATGTCTTCTTTGTTTTCCTTCATTAAATTTAGCATGAAGGCACCCTCTTCATGCATACAATAGACTCTAAGGTCTACCTACTCTATTAATTTGTATGGGCCATGTTCAAAGTTATCATTTACACACTCATCCAAGAGTAAGTCTGCAACTGCTTCAAGAGTAGAGGATGGAGATTGGTCTATCTAAGACTCTTTTGGGTTGATGATGGTGTAGCAAAAATTTGCTATCTTGGGCAAATATGGTTCTAGGTGGTCCTTCTAGAGTGGCTCAGACTCAATTTTCACTTTGGTCCCATACTTGGTTCTAAAAACTATATATGACCAATTCACTACTAGATAGCCACCTATCTTTGACATGAAGTCCTTGGACAAGCAAATTGCGAAATACGGAGGAACATCATCCACCATTATATCATAAGGAATTGAGAAGGTTGGGCAAGCATGCAAAATCAAGCCTAAACCCTTCACAATCCCAACTATTTTTGTAGGTGTCCCATCTAGTTATATGACTCCCTTGTTCATTTCTTCATACTTCAATCCCATCTTATCAGTAATGCACTTGGGCATTACTGAGGTGCTGGCCCCACTGTCAATTATGCAATTATGTACTAAGAAATCCCCTATAACTAAGGATGCATAGAAAGGGGGAGTTTTCTCTTCCTTCTTTACTTATCTTAAAGTGGAAGGCTGCCCATTTATCATCAAGACATTATTAGTGCTTGTCGGGATAGTTTGACAATCCAGCTCATGCAATTCCTTTCTCAACACATCCTCCTAGCCTGGAAGAGACAATGAATCCCATAAAGAGATTCATATTTATCTTCTTCATCTGATCCAATATATTTATTTGAGGACTACCACACCTTAGGGTTTCCTTAGGGTGGATTTCAAGCTAAGCTGCAGGCTGAGGGGCTGAAGGTATAGATGGCTACTTGAAATTTGGGGCCTTTTGACTTGTGTGTGATGGAGGAGGTGCTACTACCACCTGAGTGGTAGCCTAGGCTTCTCCCATTTCCCTTCTCTTAAACCTCATGTTGGCTATAACATAATCAACCTAATTGTCTGTAACACCCACATAATTCACTGAATAAAATTCCCCTTCCAAATGATTCATCAGGGTAGAATCAGGTTGAACCTGATTGTTACTCATGCTGGGTTGCATTAAAGGCTCAAAGGCCTGAGATGGAGCAATTGTTTGGTTGTCTGCATTCTAAAAATAATTCATCATCTCATTTGTGTAGATGGCCTGTTCTTGACCATATCCCATGGTCGAACAACTTGGTTGCTCTTGCACTAAATTGTTCTGAATAGGCACCATGGCCTTAGATGATGAAGAGGGACTGGTGTTATAATTTTGAAATGGCCTAGTTGTAGTGAGCTACCCTTGGCCTTGGTTATAATTTTGAAAGGGGGGTCTAGAGGCTTGACCATATTGCTGGTATCCCTGATTCAGTCTATTATTTTAATCTTGCTACCTTTTAAGGGCAACAAGTTTGTTTGACATGCTTTACAATAAGATTTTAACCTCATGAAGCTCTTTAGATAGAATAATAGCTAGCTTCTCAATGGTAGGTAGGGGAGCAATTATTGGAGCAATGGTTTGAATTAGGGGCAGCAATTTTGAGAAAAGTGGCATCTGAGGCCTAAGGGTGATTTTCTCAACTTGAACCAAGCAATTTGTGGCTACTATGGCAATGTCATAAGTAATTGGCAATATATGTCCTCCCATGGATTGGATCATCACAACAATATCACTATTTAATGCCTTTAAATAGTACAAGAAAGCATAGCTAGGTGTCAACCTTACCAGGATGGGAATTCTATCCCAAGTCTTTTGAAAATGTGTGTTGAAGTCCTACATATACTCGTGTAGAGTTCTCTTTATGGTTGTCAGCTGCTCAACAAGCGAGAGACCATCACTCTTTTCCCAAAATGATCTGTTAACTAAGTGCCCAATTCATTCTAGGAATGTATTGAATTCACAGGTAAAGTGGCATACCAGTCAAGAGCTTTGCATTTTAGAGACAAAGCTAACAGTCTGATGGCAATCTTTTCTTCTGTTATATTGTGAATATTACAAAGGTTGGCAATATTCCTAATATGCTCAATGAATATAATAGGTCCCACTCCATCTAAATAAGGTACATTCTTGAGAGCTATTCTTGGAATTGGATCGTAACATGTGAGATTCAAGGGAATCTCACCACAAAAAGTCGCAAAAGGCAATGCCATGGCTAGGATTGGCTATAACTAAGGTCTTACTACAACTATGTTTCTTAGAATAGGCCTAGGAGGATTGATTGCTAGATAAGGATGGGTCCTCTCAAATCATAGTCTTTTAGCAGAGTTTAAAGGTAATTCAACAAAATCAAAAGGGACCCCTCTTAAAGCAGACCTTATGGTGACCTTAGGCATAAAAGATTAAGAAACTAGTTTTGAAAATATAGAACTAAAGCTCTTACCAATGGAGTCGCCAAATGTTAAAACTTTAATTGGTTGTATTAGGACCCGCATCAATCTTGAACTTCACTAAATTATCAAACTATGTGTCCCATAGGGTGTGCCAAAACTGTTGACACTAGAAATCACACCCAGTGGCAGGAAAACAAGCTCTTACCTTCTCCTCATAACATGGAAACTCCTCTCTCACTTATGGGATGGTGAAGCTAGAGAGGAGAGTCTCTAGGTAAGGGCTAACTCCCTCTAATGTGTCATGTTTGTTTTAGGTAGTGAAAAATATAAATATGTATATAGATATAAACTAGGGGGATGAAAAGGGAGAAAAATACATGAAAGCAAACTACTCTAAGGAGGTGATACACCAAAACAAGATGACCTTCTCACACCCACTCTCAAAATCAGATAGACACACTTATATGCTTCACCCTTGATAGAAGAAACAATCTACAAACTTGACAGGGAGGTAAAAATGAAAGATACAAAAAGGGAGGTTCGCAAAAGGTGTTGTGAGAATCACTCTGTAGATGATCCCCTCTAGTATGCACTTCAAAGATAGAACTCTTCTCCTATTAGCTATAGATGGCACCTTGTAGATAACTGGTGCATTGGTGTTGAACTTGTAACAGCATCAAAGACAATGACTAGACACAAATCAACAATCAGGACATACACAGAATATCTATCCTAGAAAAGGTAAAATTGTGTTTATAAATTTAGGTGGAAATTTTAATAGGGCTAGACCTTGTAAAATTGTGAAAAAGATGTATTACAAATGAACAAGTTTGCAATATATATGAGAAGCCAAGAGGCCCATTTGGTGCTCATTGGTTATAGGTGGCCCATTGAATCTATTCATGAAAGGAAACAAGTCGCTCAAAATCATTAATGAACTGTGTGCTTTGTCCCCTTGAAATCTACCTTTGTCAAGGTTAATATATGATTTGACTTCTCATTTAATTAAAAATAGAGAAAATGGGTTGCTTTTCCAATCACTTTCATCCCAAATGATCAATTTGCTGGCACTATTTCCCCTGCCCAAGTCACTTCTTCAATTAGCACCAGTTGGACAACTTCCACACTCATTCCTTGCTTGTCACTTTGTCCTTTTGTCCCATCTAGCTCATTTGGCCCCCCTGGGGTGAACATCTTGGCAAGCCACTATTTTTTGAGCTCCTTTTCATGGTCATCGCTTCCTTCATTTGAAAACAAATAATTATTATATTTCACTAAAATTGACGTGCATATGGCCGTCATCACTTTGAACACCAATATTTCTTTCATCCCATTAAACTTGACAATTTCTAGGATGTCGTCGGGTCCACGTGGTATCATATCGAGTCTTTGTTGGATTTTCCTTGAGCTTGTTTTCCTTCTTCAGCCCTTCTCGGGCACTTCTCTACCTTGTTAATTTCCTTGGCACCTTCTAGGAGGGAAGGTGCCCCTTTGGCCCTTTAAGAAGTCCCTTTGGGTTGAGTCAGAAGTCCCTTGTAAGGGCACCTGCCCTTTGGGGTCCTTCAGTGGGTCCATATGGTGCTTCAGATTTTCCCCAGGCTCCTTGTAGACAAATTGTCTATGGATAATTTCCCCAGGTGAATTTCCTCGGGTCTTTTGACTGTGGCTCTCTGCTTTGTATTTCCATAGACTTTTTGTCTATGAACATTTTCCTATGGAAAAAAAGTCAATAAAAATTCTACCTAGGCTTTTGCTTTTAGCTTTGAAGTGGCCCAAATTCCTTTTGACTTTTTGTCCAAAGGAATTCCTTCAGGCAAAAAGTCTGAAGGAATTTAGACTTAGTCAAATTTTGAACCAACTAATTTTTAAACTAAACCTTAAACTAGGTCCTTTGCCTACCCTCCGCTAGGGCATTTGACTTCAAAGACCACTCCAGCCAAAGGGCATCCCTTTGAACTAAGTCCGTTCAACCAAAGATAGGTTCAACGGTTCAACCAAGCGTGCTGATGAGCCTTTGAACCAAAAGCTGACGAAACCTTCTATTAAACCTTTTCATTGAACTGAACCCATTGAACCAAAAATTGGTTCAACGGTTCAAGGTTCAACCATTGTGCACTGATGAGCCTTTGAACCAAAACCGATGAGCTTTTTATTAAAATTTTGCACCCTGAAACAACTGTCTTTGAAAAGTGAAGAAAGAAGGTGAACAATTTTGGCTTGTGAGTAAAAATTGGTCAACAATATTTATGAGGAAGGCCAGGTCCTATCCATGGTCTTGCACTATAAGTCACAAAATAAAAACCTATGGTGTGTTATAAAATATTTCAAACAAAGAAAATAAAAATAATACAAGTAAATCATGAGGAATATTGGGTCCTATATATGGTTCTACAATTCAACTCATGAGAAAATGGGAAATAAAAGAACCAAAATGAAGGACTAAGTTATGTGAAAAGAGAGAACTATTACAGAGGGTGAGACCCATGTAAGTATCCTAAAAAGATTTTTATAAGGATAACATATAGAAAGTATAATAAGAATAGAAGTAATTAGTCAAAATTCTAATTTAAAAGTTACACATTGGTGGGCTCTTTGAAAATATGGCCTTTAGTAGTTTGAATACAATAGGTGCTTGGACCAAGGATGTCTTCGACTAAATAAAGGACCAACCATTTTGGGTGTATTTCCCTTCTTTATCATGAGTGTAGTCTAGTTTAAGGATAATATCACCAAAATTAAAATTACAAACTTTAAATCTTTTATTATGGTGTTTGGTAATGTAGGCCTTGTATTGGAAATTATGTTACATGGCAAAATGATGGTGTTCATTAGGAAGATCAAGAGGATAAAGATGATCTTTAGGTTATTATTCATCAAGTATGATATCATGAAGAGAGACAAAAAGAGGGGTAAGATCAAATTATAATGAGAGGACTGATTTAGAACCAGTGTTGCCCTCGTAATGATGCATATGCTAGTGCGATAGGCCTAAAGAGTGGGATATAAATGAAGGTGATAATTTGTGAGGGTTTCATGAATTGCCTTTTAGATATTTTTATTAATAATTTTATTGGTGGAATCATCTTATACATTTAATTTATGATGATAAGATGTGGAAAGTTTGTCATTGATTTTAAATTTAGCACATATCTATTTGACATCTTTAGTTTTGAAATTACCACCATTATTTGAAATGAGAGTATTTGGAACACCAACATGAAAAATTATTTAATTGAGGATAATTTTTTAAATGGTGTTATTGGTGAAATTTACAAGGGGATATCCTAGAACCATTTGGTAAAATACTCAATGGTTGTGATAATAAAGGCATGCCCATCTTGAGATCTAGGTAATTTGCTTATGAGATCTAAACCCCACATGGAGAATGGGTAGGAATCCATAGTTTAAATTTTAACTAGATTTGAATGGATTAGATCATCATGAATATGTAAATTAGTACACTTTTTATAAAATTTTATGGCATCTTTTTCAAGAGTGGGACAAAAATATCCCATACATAAGCATTTGTAGGTTGTATAATGTCTACTACAAGTGTCACCAAAAATTCTCCCATGTGTTTGTTCAATAAGAGGATTAAATTCTTCTTTCATAACATAGCAGAGTAGGGTACCTTAATCATTTAAATAATAAAGGATGTTATAGTGAGATTCATACTTGAAAAATTGTTTGCAAATACAAATCTTTTTATGGGAATCAATGTTTGGAGGATTGGTTTGGTGTTCAAGAAATTGGATAATGTCTTTGTACCATAGGATTTATTAAATGGTAAGAGCCTCAATGTTGTATATGAGTGAATATTATGGTTGAATTTAAGATTATAATTTTATTATTTAGATAATAAAATTGGAATTGGTAAGAACTTCATATGGATGAAAAAAAGATGCTAAAGAAGCAAGTGAATCAACAACAAAATTTTGATCTCAAGGGAGAGGCTCGATGGTAAAAGAAGTGAATTATTTGGAAATGGTTTTTTTTATTTGATGATAATCAATGATATTTTCACTTTTTCATTGATAATCACCATTAACCTAGTGGTAAATGAGTAAGGAGTCACCTAAAACATGTAGATCTAAAATGTCTAAATCAAGAGCGACTCTCACACCTAGGATTAAATATTCATATTATACCATGTTTTTAGTGATGTTAAATGTAAGTTTAAATGATAAAGGGATAATTTTATTAAGAGTACTAGTGAAGATACAACCTTCCCTAGCTCTTTGAATGCATTCAACACCATCAAAATTAAGGGCCTAAGTATCTTCTTGGTTTACTAGTGTTAAGGAAGATAGGGGAGTCTTCAATATTAATGGAGTCAAGGTTAGAAGAGAAGTTTTGGAAGTAATATTTAAGTGATATGGACTAATTAAGACCTTTAATATAGATAATATTATCATTGGGAAGTCTATCTTGAAGGTGGGTGGCAACTAGTATAGGAGTTATAATAAGTTGATTAGTAATTATTTGTCCTTTGATAAATTTTTGTGTAATGATTTAGAGATCAAATTTTAATGAGAAGGACCATTGATTTACCAATTCTATCTCTAAGAAGAAAGGATTTGGAGAATAAGTGATGAAGTGGATTATAATGAATGATAATGTAAGTGGTTTGATAATCATATAATATCAGATATTTTTAGTAGTAAAATATATGGTGAGGCAATCACATTCCACTTTTGTATAATGTTTATCATAGGTGAAGAGGCCCCAACTGATATAGTATATGACATATTCCCTTCCAATATCATCTTCTTAGGCAAGCATTTCCCCAAATGATATAATTATGGAAGAGGTATATAATATTAATATATGATCATTGGAAGGGGGACAAAGAATAGGTGGGTTAAGCATAGATTATTTCACATTGTCAAATGGTTTTCGACAAGGATTCATCAATTCTAGGGAATTACCTTTCTTGAGAAGAGAAATAACATAATTGATATGGTAAGCGATTTTGGGGATAAATCATCTAATTGTCCCAAGTTTACCAAGGTAAGTGTGAATATATTAAATGGAATGATGGATGGGCATGTTAAAAATAGTGTTAATCTTGGTGGGATTTACATCAATGCCACAAAGAGAAACTAACAATCTCAATAGTTTTCTAGATGTGACACTGAAAACACACTTGTAAGGATATAGTTAAACTTTATATTTAATGAGGTGATTGAAGATGATAGCAAGATCAAAGAGATGAGTTTTGTATCTCTTTGACTTGGTAATGAGGTCATCCACATTGGTTTCTAAATTATTGTGGATAAGAACATGAAAAATGTGGCTCATCTCTTATTGATAAGTATCTCCAACATTTTTGAGGCCAAAGGGCAATTTAACTTAACAATAGGGTCCTCATTCTATGGTGAAATTTGTCTTATGTTGGTCTTTAGGGGCAATGTGAATTTGGTTATAACCCAAAAGACCATCCATAAGGGATAACATTTCATAAATAGTAGTGGAATTAATGATGTCATACAAAGAAGGTGGAGGGAAGTTATCCTTGGGATAATCAAGATTAATATTATGGAAACCAATACAAATGAAAATCAACATGGTGACATTTTTATGAAAAGAGATAATGTTCAAGACCCATTATAAAAAGTCCATAGGCTTGATAAACTTAGCATCATGGAGTTTAATGATTTCTATACAGCATATAGTGGAAAGTTATGGTGGAAAATTCCATCATTTTTTGTGCATGGGTTTAGCATTGGGATAAGTGGCACCATGATGTTAGGGTTTTAGGCATGTCTTCATAGGACCAAAAAAAATTATCATGATATTTATTAAAAAATAAGATAAAGTTATCATGTTCAATTGGTGTGAGTTTATGATAAATTATAATTGGTCGAGGGCATGATGGGGTACAATATTTGACTTGATTAGTTTCCTTAATAAGCATAACATTTGCATATTAAAAATGATAATGTGTGATAGGTAAAGAGGAAATGGGATTTGATTTAGGATA
Source organism: Torreya grandis (assembly GCA_037957365.1). Lineage (NCBI taxonomy): Eukaryota > Viridiplantae > Streptophyta > Pinopsida > Cupressales > Taxaceae > Torreya > Torreya grandis. The sequence goes on from JARHVA010003067.1 coordinate 1,048,398, forward strand.
AATTATAGTAATGAATTTGTTGACACAAGGGGATTTATGTTTAAAATAACTAAGTTTTTTATGCTACCAAGGTAGTTGAGGTTTTTAGGCATGAATTAATTCAAGAATAGATTCATCACTAGGAAAAGTGGGAAGAGGACCATAATAATCTACATATACTTTGAGATCAATATTTTGACTACCATAGAGATCATATTTAGAATGTATTTGGTGTAAATCTATGACCTTAGCATCTAATATAATCTTAGGAGTAGGTGGAGTAGGGGAAAAAGGTTGATCATATTTGATTGGTTTGTTGTTAACATCATTGAAAAGGGAAGAATTAAATGAAATCATTGGTTCTATAGGTGGTATAGAACATGCAATGATTTTTGTAGTTTTATAAGGTGAGATTTATTGTACCACCTAAGTAGTATCAATAAGTGGAGAATTAATAGGAAGTACATGACCTTTAGGTGCTAACTCAAATTGAGTGGAAATGGTATGAACATCAAGATTTAAAGCATGTATTTTATCTAAATATTTTTGATAATGTTAAACATCTAAGTCTCATGATGGATCTTGGGCCATGATGTAGTTGTCATCATAGGTTGGATAAATTTTACATTCATGATATTTGGGAGGAGTTTCAGAAGGGGAAATACCTAGATCACTTAATTTGCATTAAGACATGACTGAAGGATCTTAGAATAATTTATCAACATAATAATAATATCATGTGAAGGCATCTTTAGTTTAAGAGGATTCCTAAGCATTTAATGGAGGGTGGAAGTTAGTGATCTCATCAATGAGAGGGTTGATGAGGAACTTATGATCATAAGGGGAGGTAAAAACTAAAATCACAAGAATAATATTTAAATGTATGGAGTTGAGATATTCTAATAAGTTACAATGGGTTTTAGAATAAAAACTAGTGTGAGGTTTAGAAGGTAAGGTAGACTTTGAAGGAATAGATGTGGTTAGTGGTTCAGAAGAAGGATATGGTTCCTCATTAGCTTCTAAAGATAGATGAGTGGTTTTAGTATCTTTGAGGAGTTGATATTCTAAAAATGGTTTCTTAGGTTTAGTAACAAGATCTTTGTGAGATATATTGTAGAAATAATTGACTTTGGCTACATTGGCATATTGATAATTATTGTAATATTGGTCATAGTTGGCATCAATAGCACAAACATCCTTGATATCTTGTTAAGTGTTATATGTGGAATTTTTTTTTGGTTATCAGAATAAGAAGCTTTGGGATCTTGTCATTTTTGAGAAGTGATGTTTTACTATTGATGATGGAGTGGAATCATGGATTCATGATTAAAGGAATCACCAAGCATATACGAGATAATAAATTTTGTAAGACCTCTATAGGTTTCATGGGAATGACCAATGTTAGTGTAGAACCATAAAAATTGATTAGGATCATACTATTTAGTAGGAGTATTTGGATAAATAAATGGTTTAAAATACACTAAAAAATATTTCACTTGTACAGTTAATGGTGTGTGAGAAGATGGGGGATTTTTAAGCTTGGAAACTCTTGGCTTGGTTTGAGGATTACTGTTGATGACTGCATTGGTAGAAGTTTGAAAATACCCTTTAAGTAATTTGGTATTATGTTTAAATGGTATCATTAAGAAGTCTTGATGCTTGGATGGGTCAAGATCTTTGTTAAGTGTTTGAGGGATAACATTTTGAACTTATATTGAATAGAAGTAGTTAAGGTAGGTATAAAGAGTTTAAATAGATTATCATCAGTCATGTTATGGTTGGCTTTGTAGGCCAAATATTTCCATTGCTTGATAAAATCATGAGCTGATTCATTGGGAGATTGCTTAGCATTGATGAAATGACTAAGGTAATTATTAGAAGATCATTATGTTGAAACTCTTTAACTAGAGGATTAACAAAATATTCTAGCTACCATATGGAATGTTGGGGAAGTTATTTATGCCATTCTAATACATTGTTAGTGAAGGTTTTAACCATAATTTGAGTTGTGGTGAAGGTTTTAGTTTAGATCCATTCTTTGTAAAGGTTTCTGAATGCCTTGAGGAAAGATTCGGGATTTTTAGTCCCATCATACTTAATAGTTGAAGATATGTTACCAATATCAATGAAAATAATGAAAGGGGTTAAAGGACAATTTTGTATGTTTTAAATAATATTTTTATTCATGATAGGTTTGGGAATGGAATTTCCAATGACATCTCTAGGAAGTGGAAGAATAAAGTTTTAATTATTTTGAGGGAGAAGAATAGGAGGTTTATTAGCGATATTGATCAAATGATGTTGTAGTTGCATCATTTGGGTGGTGTTAGATGTTTGCATTATGTTCATGTGTGCACTATATGTGAAATAAGTTATGCTATATCAATTAGTGGGCCAGTGTTTGTAGGAAGACTCCTATAATTGTTATTAGGGGGAGCATTTTTAGCAAGTTTATTACTAATGGGATTGTTAGATATACTTATTTCAACCATTCCAAAATTATGCTGAGATGCTTAAAGATGTGAATTGTATTAATAGATATAAAAAGGATCTGATCCACCTACCTCATCTTGACGCATGATTTTTACCATGTTTCAAGCCATAGATTAAGGAGGGGAAGAAGAACTCTAAGAGTGATGATTCTCTAGGGATGTAAATAAAGGAAGAAAAGAGTACCCCATATAGTGTCTTAATAGATTTAGGTTGTCCAAAAATATTATAATAGGGTATTTCATGATGATTTATGAGAGAAATAGAATTTAGGAAATAATAAAGAGAATCAAGGGTAGAGTCGGCAAATAGAGAACTAAGTTAGCTAGATAATAGAATTGGGTTAGCCAATAATAGATAGGGTCAGCCAATAGGTTCCAAGTTGATTAAGTTGATAGAGTATTGATAAAACATAGGATAATAAGAGTATAAAGTTATATGGGTGAACTATATACTTCTAGATAGAAGGTATAACAAAGAGAGAAGAAGACACATGCATTCAAGTCAACTATGTACTATTGGAAAGAAGGTAAAAAAACATTTTATAAGAGACTATATCAACTAGGATGACAATGTTTTAAAATAAGGGATCTTTTTAAAGATAATTGAAGCAAGAATGAAATCAAACACACAAATAATTAGATCAATGTGACCGATCTAAATGGGGTACACAACATAAAACCTTGCAACAACACTGGACAATGAAAGTTTTTTCAATAAAACACATAATGATAAAAGAGCAAGAAATACGTTGAAAATTAAATAACAACTAGCTTGTCACACTAAGTGCTTTTAGATTATTACAAAGTTTTGATTTTAATGTGATAAAAGAGTTGGATGAAATAGGGAATTAAAAATTAGTTTAAAGTTGGTTTCAAGATGTTTAGGGTGAAGGAGATATGTATTGGCAATGGTGTTGGCTTGGTATTGGGGCTTACCCCCTCATTTCATAATCCCATAATGATAAGGGTGTCAAGTAATTTGAAAATATATACAATTAACCACATATTTATACTTGGATAAAAAATCAAGTTGGATTCCCCCTTGGTGATGAAATATAAGTAGGTAGGCCTTGGGAAAATAATATTTTAAATGCATTTTGAATCTTAAGTGGTTTGGTAGTGTGTGAAAAATAGTGAGACTAAAATGGTACTTTGAAAAACCACCTATTTGGACTGTGACTTACTCTAAGCATGCAAACATTTGAAAAGGAAATATGAATTAATTACTAGAAAATACTCGTTAATTCCTTGATAAGAATAGTATAGAGCCGGTTTAGGTGACATTCTATGTGAACAATATATAATAAAATTGATCAGGTAACTATTATTCTATATAAGTAAGGTTTTTAAGAATAGATTCAAATAGGTCAATTGTGCCTTTCAAATAGAAGCCACACTACATAAATAAGTTGACTATGTTAAACTAGTTAGCTATAGGGTTACAGTTTTGAAGACTATCAACTTGTGAAAAAATTTTGAAAGGATTACTAAAATGATAAACAAATCAAATAAAGGAACCTTGGTGGGATTGTAGATGTTTTAGACTACAAATTTTATGTTGCAATTCTTTAGTTTCTACTTTTAAATTATATAAACTGGGTCAACTAGTTTGACCAAATTCTATAAACCCATGTATGCTAAATAAGAATAAGGAATAAAGTTGACCTATTTGATAGTGCTTGTTGACCTATATGTTGGTATAAATAATTAACAAATAGATTTGAACTATTAGACAATGTATGATTGTTTTGAATTGAAGAATATTATTGTGTAAAACTATTTGATCCAGTAACTTGTAACTAATGAAGACTTGTGTAGATAAAATCAAGTCCTTTTGAGGTGACCATGTGATAAACCTACGCATAAAAAATTATAAATATGTCAATTGGTTTGATACAATATTACAAATATAGAAAAATAATGAAATTATAAAAATGATGGCATGGAATAAACACATCGGGTTCACTAGAATGTATGCAAAGGGAAATGCAATTGATCTATGAATCAATTCTAACTCAGAGAAGATAAATCCTACTTACACTTATAATTGTTAATATATTAAATATTTAGGGTCATGACCAAGATGGATATGCTAGACCTATCCAATGGATATCTTACCATAATAAATTCACTAGTAAGGGTTCCAAATCCTCTAGTTAAGAAAAAATATGTTATAACCCTAACTAAGTCCTTATTTTCATATTCATTAAACAAATAAAAAGTAACATAAATTCTAATCTAGTGTTCACCAAAGATTGTTCCATAAAATGGGTTTAGTAAACAAAAAATTAAAAATGTATATGGGAATCTTATTTTAGCTATGTATATGTAAGACCTTAATGCATGGAGAGAGTAATACATTCAAAAGCCATTAGTTGTGCTACTTTTATCTATTAAAGAAAGGGAAAATGTTAGAGATACTTACCTTGAATAAAAACCCATTGATACTCAATCACTTACTTGTCCAAAGGTGTTTTGAAAGAGGTTATTGTGGTTTTTAAGGATCACTAAGAAAGGCCAAAGCATCTAAGACTTTTCCACAAAACAAGATTCTTCTCCAAGTAGAAACCCTAAGCTAAGTATCCTCAAGTAGAATGGTGGAAGAAAATGTCGTAAAGAATCATAAATGAATAATTAACTCTTATTGTCTCCATAAGAAATGTGAAATGAATGTGTTTATATATTTGAACCTAACCTTATTCCTTTCTAAAAGTTTAGGCCAACAAGGTCGATGCAATCAACATTGTATCATTATTGACAAAAAAAATAGGTCATGATCTAGGTCAATTAAGGGTCGACCTATATCCTAAAAAAGTCTTATCAATTATAATATAAGGTTGATGCGGTTGATAGTGTAACATAAACCCATAAAATAGTGTTTTAGGTTAGGTAAGGGATATTGAAGGCATAAAATGACTATGTGAGGGTGAAAAATAGGAGGTCAACCTTAGGCAAATGTTTTTAGGATATGGTTGGATTGATATCAAGTGTTAGTATTATACAAAACACTAATGGTTTTCCCACCCTTTTTCTAGGTTGAATCGTTAAGGGGTGTATTTAGATAGATTAAGACTCGATGGGTTCCTATTAGATATAAGCATCAGTAAATGATAAATTTTGAAAATATTATGTGTATACATGATATTGATTGGGAACATTTTGATTTATATTAGAATGTTGTTTTTAATGATTCATTTTTATTAAATTTTGATCTTATAGTTCTCAATTTTAATGAGATATTTTAGATTTTGGCATTTTTTATATAGTTTTCATATCTAAATCCATTTACCCAAATTTTCATCTCACACCTATGTTTATGGCTAAATTTTTAACATTTATATAGAAAATAATTATTATTAAATGTCATATCAAGTGTTTAAGTCTGATTTATACCTAATTTGGAAGTGAATTCAACCTATGTTCATCCATTCCATGCTAGTTTGAATGTTTACCAAGACCTATGTATGAAATACTAATGCATGAGTCATTAAATGAAGATTAAGTGAATGTGTGAAATTTACTTAGATTCCCAAGTGTGTCAAGTATAGTAATAATTTACCTTAACATTGGTGTATCACCCAAAATTTTTATTTTTTATGTTCAATTCCAACTTGAGTATTTCTCCTTTTACCCTTTTCCTATTCAAGAAGTCACTAAGTTAGAGAGTTTAGAGAGAATTAGGTGAGTCTATCAAAGGGATATGGCCCTTAATTTTGATATTATCTCTAATATAAGGCCACCCACACCTTATATATTTTCCATTGTATCAATAGGAGTGAGAACAAGCACACATTCTTGCAAGAGTGCACTTCTGAGTGATAACAATTACCATGTTCATATCTAGAAAGGAGGGGTTAGAAATAAAAATATTCATTAGAAATTGAATTAGTTTAAGAATATTTAAAAAATTTAAGAGTTGATTTTTCATAAGCATCATATTATTATAATTAGTGGTTTGGAAGTTAGCCATATGATTCATGGCTTCCAACAATATTTCATTAGTATCAAGAATTTTTTAGCTAGAAGAGGAATATTGAGATGAATTATTGGTATCATTAATGTGATTTTTAACATGGTCACTTTGAGTAGGCCCAGTATAGGAGAGATCTTCCATGTTGATATAAATACTAGATATGGTGGAAGAGGAAAGAAAGAGAGAAGTCATGTCATGAAAAGATAGACATAAGGGAAAGAAAAATCTCCACATGGGGTGTCATCATGAGATGATAGATCGGTACAGGGTCCTTACCCCTATGCTTATGATGGTCATTAGTTAGATGATCATTTCAAGAGTATGATTAAGACCAAAATAATCCTCTATAATAGGAATTTATATCGGATAGTTAAGTGCATTAAGGTGATTAGATTATTAAGTGACTCATATTTTTTTGTCCTAGTGGTCACATGACAATTTCTTATGTCTTGATTTTGTATGGTAGTATAAGATTATATATATAATTTTTGTGGGAATTAGTCAATTTCATAATATCTTGTTGGATTATTTATTCATAATAATAAAATGATCTATTGCATGATGGAAGAGAATGTATTTAAATGAATTGGGTTAATTGATGTAGTTAATTGATGTAGTTAAAGTGCAAGAAACAAACTATACCATATAAGACAATGTAGTCTAGAATTGAGATAGGGAAAAAGTGTACTACATTAGGCTAATAGATGTATTCGAATAGGTAGAAATTATGGTAAATAGACTATATCAAGTTGTCTAATGTAGTTAGGTAAGAATAAACTCATATTATATTGTTTTAGCTGATGCATTCAAATAGGTACATGATGAGTATAATAAAATATATTAAGATGGTTGATGTTGTCTATTAGGAATAAGTTAAGTTTAATAGAAAATGTCATATTAACTGATGCAACCAAGTAGATATAAAATTTAAATGATAGACTGTATTAGGCTTGATGACATATTCATGTATGTAGAAGTTGGGTAAAATAGATGTTATCAATCTAGCTAGTATATTTAGGATGAAAGTAATAAAAACTATAATGGTGTTGGATGAAATAATTTTCTTATCAATGGTAAATTTTTATACTTTATGATATGGCTCAATAGTCACAAAGATAAACATAAGGAATTGTAGCAAGATAGAGAATGTAGTTATCACACATAGATAAGTATATTGGGTGGGCCAATGTAGTTATGAAACACATAACATAATTATATCAATTTGGTTGATAAAATTTTCAAAAGATAAATAAATCCATGTATTAAATTAAATCTAACCAACTATTAAAAAACATTAGGTATATGTACTAAAAGTATTTGATTGATCGTGTGGGATCTCAAATATACTTACTCATTCCTTGATTAGTGTTGACCCAATGTTTAAGAGAACTAAATATAGAGGATAAACCATGATTATAAACCAATAACCCTATGTTTCAAAGGTACAATGAGAGTAACTTATTTCAGTGATAAACTCCTCTTAGGTGAACCCCAATATGAAATGGATGGTTAGTTTCCTAAGTTTAATATAAATGTAATCGTATGAATTTTTAATATACCATGAGGTATGTGAAAAATAAAATTTGTGTTTAGTGATAAATTATGGATCTTATTATTGGGGAAATCACCTCACAACATAAGTTATATAAATATAATACTACATATCCCTGCATAATAGTCACTAAGTAGTATGAAAACTATCAGAACATAGTTTTTATGTAAAACCAAATAAATAGAAAATAAATTTTGAAAATAAATATAGAAAACAAATTTTTTAGCATTCAATGAATTTAAATATACATGAAGACAACATTATTTGGCTTGAAAAATTTAAAATAAACTAAACTATGTTAAAAATTTAACACATAATACTATATCAAGATAACCTATGTAATTGAAAACATACAATTTTTTTGAATTAGGATGGTTTATGGTACTCATAAATAGGAGGATATTTTATAATTATGACTAGTGAATTATATTGTAAAATGAAGACTAAGACAAAAATGTATTGCGTTGGATAATGTAGTTGGTCAAAAGGATGAATTTAATGTTGAGGTTTAGGTAGAGTTCATAAAAATGTATGCATAGTCTAAAATTATCACACAACTATCCTATATAAAGATATATGGACTCATAAAATTTTAATCAAATAGATCTAATGATACTTGATGTTTGGGTCATGACCAATGGATTTGAATACCTAGGAATAGGAATACTTATATATACAATGCCAAAGGAAAGGGTTTAAAATATTTTAGGCCTATGACATAATGAGATATATATAGGTAGACATCCATGCAAGTAATATACTATAAATAAAAAATGTAATTATTTTTGAATTAAAGTAAATAAACTAAAGGGGAAGGATTAAAATGTTCAAAATGGATAAGGTGACATGGTTGACAAATGTGGTTCTACACAACCTAAAATGGAATATGACAAGTCTAATAAATCCTATAGATATAAAAGTATAAGTTTAGATATTACCTAGACAAGGATACACACACATTCGTTAATTAATTAATACACAAAATATATCTACTAAATGAATAAAAGTAAAGAGCATAAGGTTAGAAATACTTCTCTTGAATTTGACCCCTATCCTAAATTTACCCCTCTGGGTAATGGTTCTTTCCAAGATATTTTTGTGGTTGTGGATACTTCAAATATTTGGTATAAAACCTAATAAAACTACAAATTACTTCTATTATATCTCTAATTAACTAAGAAGACAAAATATATTCAAGACAATATTCTACCCAAGACTCTTATCAATGTGAGTTAGTGTATAAGTGTGAGGAAAGGTAGAGTGAATAGAGTTTATATCTTATGTTTGGAATTAAATATTTATTTTATATATATTAATAAAATACCTAAAACCAACCATAAAGGTTAATTTAATGGCATTGGCTATATCAATATAGTTAAAATATACCAACTAGCACTGAATGATACTATTTGGGATGATACATTACAAATGTTAGTAAGCAGTCTCATAACTACATTAAACTAGTCGATATGGTACAAAAAGGTAAACTGTGATAGACATGGTATCATCTTGGTTGATATTTTAGGCAATAGGAAAACTGACATATGTGAAAGCAATATGACAAAAGGAGATAGGTAGTAAGAAAAATATGAGGAATCTAAACTAGAAATAGGAATGATATGATTAAGACATAAATAGACACATCTCTAGAACATAACCATAAGCCTACCCACATTTTATCAATTTAACCTTTAATTAATTCATTAGGGATATTTATTCTCTATGAGTCACTACAAGAGAAAACATTAAAAAATGATAAAATGAGATCATTATGTGTATACATAAAGTACATTCACATCATTTCATGCCTGGTGAAAAATTATATAATATTCATAATATGTCTATCATAGTCCATGTATCATCATATATATTACATCCACAAATGGCATATACACCTACAAGTCTATGATAATTTTGTTAATTTAAAATATTATCTATACATGCCAATTAATAGTTTATATTGTCTAACTCAAAATACTCGATTATGTTGGGAAATATAATATACCTATTCAATTTCATAAAAAATCAAAGATATATAAGATAAATATGTTCAAAATTATAAATATCCTATAATATAGGAAATGGGTAAAAGACCATACTAGATCCAACATGCAAAATACATTATTTTATAAAGTAATATGAAGTTATAGACATGGGTAATGTATAAAGGTGGTTATATGAGGACATAATAACGTTATATACACATATAAGGATAATTATAGAAAAAATTATATCTATGGTGTCATTAGATAGTAACTAATGACTATAAATTAAATATATACAATGAAAAACAATGTCATTAGGTGGTGAACATGAAGTATCTAACCTAAAGTTTCAAAGGTTGCTATTAAATGGTAACCATGAGTTGTATATAAAACAACATAGCATCCAAGATGAAAATAGACTAAGAGTAATAATCTAATATGATCATGAAATAAAATAATGTATAACTATATAATATCCATCAAGGTAAATGATAGAATAACTTAAGCTTAGGTAATCTACCTTGGGTTGGATTGTCGGTGCATCAATATCCTCCTTGGCTCAAGTGACACTTCATGAAATGTTTTTTAAGGTGAAGATAAATATGGTAATAATAATATTTTATTATCCTTAATAGGAAAATCCAAAAACAAGTTTCTACTTATTAATTTAACTTTTCTTACTGCTATCTTTAAGAAAATTATGTAAACAAGGTTTCCTCTAGTGTAAAATCGTTAGCCACAATTCCCATTGTTATTATTACTATTAAGGTGTATTTTTGGTGCGATAAATGAATATTGGATGTTTTTATTATGATAAATGACAAATTAAAACCCTATAATATGACTCAAAACTAGATAACTGTAACTCAAACTAAGTCTACATTATTGGTCTAAATGATGGATTATAAAAATTGTCAATAGACATAATACCTCATCTGCCTAGATGATTATGTCAAATAAGGGATTAAAATTCAAAATGTCATCATATAATATGATGAATTCAAGGATAAACATCTAAATTAGTATAAAATGAGAAAAAATGTAAACCTTAAACTATTGTAACATTGATAATGTGATGATGTAACATGAATGAAAGATGATATCACATATGATGGTCTAGGAATATCTAAAAAATAATTAAATACCAACCATTCAGGATCCAAATACACTTCTTATAATGTGTTCTTGATTTTATTGATGCAATTAAAATTCCTAAAATGGAAATCATTTGTAAGTGATAAATAAAATACATAGAAATAATATAAATGCATAAGAAAAACAACTTATCTATTTAACATGTGTAAGACACTTCATTAATATAGGTCAATCATTTATTTGTATTTGAAATAAAATAGATTGAAAAACCATAATAAAACATGAAATTATTGAAGAATTAAGAAACAAAATCTCTATCCCATGTTATCCACCCATCTTAAAAATAAAACATTATTCAAAAATCTCTACCCAAGCCCCATGTACCCTAGTGATGAATGACAGATAAATACATTTACCAATCTACCATTACCATCCTAGGTGGAAATCATTCAAATAATTCCAAAATATAACCATGCTTCTAGTTTCAGTTTATTCCCCTTAGAAATTTTAATGTCACTATAAAAATTACCATTAAATAAAAACCTAGGATCATACATAAGGTTTATTAAATAGGCCCTACAAATATTAATTAAGTTTTTATCTAGAATCTATTCATAGTCCATCCTAAAAAACAAATAAAATGTTAGGTAAAAATACTCAAACACTAACTAACACACTCTTTCCAATCTGATTTTGAGGTTTAATTAAATAATGATTTGTGTTTTTAGGCCTAAATTATCTAAATCTATATCTTATCTCTTTGTAATCTAAACATATTTTAGTCATTAAAAAATCTTCCTTATTTCTCAAATTATGTATAGAGTCAAGTTTGGGTCATATTCTAGTTTTAAAGTGCTTAGGAATAACCTTAGAGTAGAGTATGATTCTAAAAATATATTTCTCGTGGTCACATGAAATTATTGAAGAAATAATAACTCAACACTATCCTCCTTATAAGAAAGACTAAGGATTAAAAAAACTATTGATAAATTATATTCATGTCACATACATTCAGACCATACAAGCTATGAATTAAATAAATATAGTAATATAAGTATTAATTTACATTCAAAAAATAGACTAGTATGCATATAATAGAAAAACCTAAAATAATTCCCAAGAGCACATAACAAAGCTTAATACAATTACATGTGAGGTTCCATTTCATGTCTTCTTGATCTACCATATTGTTAGGTTGTGCAGCTAAAAGCTTCACTGATGCAAATAAGAGAGGAGGTTGCTGAGTTACAGAGCAACTGGCGTCGGTCTGATCAGCCGACATCGGCAGGATTGTCAAGAGAAGCAACTGACGTCGGTCAGGGATCAACCGGTGTCGGTCACCTCCAGGTAGATAGGGACTGACGTCGGTCACCTATGTGGTTCGGACTGTGGATGTTACAGGCAGTTAGCTAACGAACCAAGTGTTTGCATGATGAGAGCTAATTTTAGACTCATAGCTGCGGATCTAATTATTTTAATTAGATGTCTAATTGTTGTTTGGATGAGATCTATATAATAGACTCATGGTTGTATTGTAAACAAGCGCTAGGGAGTAAGAGAGAAAATAGCTCCTTCAGAAAGAGGTAGAGCAATGGTGCATTCCTCTTAGTGCCACAATACTAGGTGTGTGGGTGCTGGATTGGAGAGTCAGCTGGATTCTTCAGGTATGTATGATCTTAGTCATCAGGTGAGCATGGCTACGATAGGAGATCTACATGGTAAGTAAGATCATTGATCTATAGGTGTGTGTGTGTGTGCAAGGTCAAGGTTCACAGGTGTGCAGAACTAGTATTGATCTATAGGTTGGAGATCAGATAGGACAGCAACACAATAGGGAGCAGGATCAGGCAGGATCTACTTGGAGTACGGTGTGTACTCATTGGTATGTACGTGGAGTACATGGAGAGATAAGAGGAAGGCAAGGTAGTTCCTTCCATAAGTATGGTCTGTTGAATTACAGGTTGTTGCAGGTTCATGGGAGATCTACTTGAAGTACCTTGAGTACTTGTGGAGTGCGTGGAGCACAGGTGTAAGGTGAACACCAAATCTGTGTTTGAGTTGGGTGTTGGGACCTAGTAGAGAGAGCTTTGAGGGAAGATTTACTGTTTATGTCCTAGAGGTGTGGGAGCCCTAGAGGTGTGTAAGGAAGAAGAACTGTGGCAGTCTTCTTTGTTGTATTTCCTTCTGAAAGAGTTATTAATATAAGTTGTGTATTGTCTCTCATATTCTATGTTATTCTGAATTCTAGTTACTTGTTGATTCTGGTTAATTTCCGCATATTAAGTTGCTTGGTTTGGTAATCAATTGTGTGCTTCGAGTGTTTTCCATCCTAACAAGTGGTATCAGAGCTAAGGTTGCAGCAAGCAGGTTTTGTGTTTGGTTATAGGTCACTCTCAAGGGTTTCTAATTGAGTGGGAGCAGAGCAATGGCAGATGATAGTAAGCTAAGAATGGAGGAGTTGAAAACAACAAATGGTCACTTAAGGTCCCATGGAAAGAAAGAGCAGGTAAAAGACTATTGTTGGTTGGTAGAAGATTAGCATGAAGAAAATGAAGAAGCAGATGTTGCAGGTGTTGTTGCATAGGATGCTTTGGGAGGTTTCTTGGATAAAGTTGAATCTAGGATAATAGATTCTGTTGCCTCTTTCCATGCAGCCCCAAGTAGAGGAGCTGGTGAGCCTTGCCAAAGAATTGGTAAAGGGGAAGTGAAGCTGAAATTGCAGGTGGCCAACACACAAGTGTTGATGAAGGTCATGCAGATCCCAGGTTTGGAGATATGGCTAATTTCTTTAGAAAGATTGGGTGATGAGAGATGCACAAGAATTCTCACAGTGGGTGCACTTGAATTAGCTAGTGGTAAGAAAATAGGTACACTTTATCTACTTGTTTATATTACTAATTCTTCTTCTATAGCAGAGACATGGTTTCATAGGCTTGGTCACATGAGCAGAAAGGAGATGCATGTTCTTAAGCAGAAGACAGATGTATTTGACAGGCTTAAGAACTGGAAAGCCTTGGTGTTCTTGGAGGAGATGGCAGACAGAAACCAGTGGATGGTGCTGGATACTTCTGAGCAGAGTAGTTTAGACATGGGTTTTGATTCAAGCGAGCTCACGGGTAAAAATTCATCACTCATAGGCAAACACAGATACCAATGTCAATTAGGAGGAACTGGCATTAAACAGACAGGTGCCGATGTTGGTCATGTGCAGACCAAAGCCGGTGATGTCAGGCAGGGTAAGAACAATGTTGGTCAAGAGGACCGACATCAGCAGTAGTAAGACTGATGTCGGTTAGGAGGACCGACGTCAGCAATAGGGACACCGACATTGGTAGGTTGGTAGTCAGGGATAGATGCATGGAAACCAATGTCGGTCGGATGTAGACTGTGGAGTGACTGAGGTCGGTCACTGTAATGGATTTTGGGTGGACAGCATGCTGTCAAGGAGTCTCAAACACCCATACGGAGGATTGAAGATGTAAGTAGGCCCTCAAATTCATTTTTCCTCTTCTTTATACTCATTACTGATTGTAGAGTAGGAAGGATCTAGGAAACAGGTGGGAGCATGGCAGGGATATGATGCAGAACCAAATGGGAGTTTTGGTAGGGTTGCCAACTGGTGCAAAAGCATAGAGACGAATGGATTCCTTAGTTGAAGAATAGAGAAAATGGATACATGAGATGGAAGGCCAGGCATATGGTCTTGAGGAAGCTACAGGACAGTGGTATAGGTTTTGACAGGTGGAGGATGAAGCATGGCTTCAGTCAATGTCAGAGTAACTATTGTGGTTTGACTTACCAGGGGGATGGTGATTGCAACATCATTCTGTTGATGTATGTGGATAGTATGCTAGCTAGCAGGGGTGTACATACAAGGTTTTACTGAGCTAAGGGTAAGATTAGTTTAGTGGCATGTCAAGAAGAGTTTGGAGTAGCAAAATTATTTGACATGGGAGACATGGAGATCACAGGTTGATTTTGTCTCCAGTGGGAGCTGATGTGAATTAGGTGTTGGCAAGGTTCATTACACAGGATGCAGAGCCAGAGCACACTAAGGGCTGGACAGGTATAGTGTCTGAAATCACATGAGGTCTGGTATAGACCTGAGTATTCCCATGCAGTGGGAGTTGTAAGAGAGTTAGGAGCCAATTTGGGGAAGTGGGTTCTCAGGGATTTGAGAGGGACCAGCAGTAGGTATACATGCAGGGTTAGGACTTTACTACATGTGTTTGTAGGTTCGGATGTAGTAGGGTACTCGGATGATAGGAGGTGCACCACAGGATGTGTGTTGGTTAGTATTCAAGTGGGAGCTTGAAGAGGGATACAAACTAGGAAACAGATTAGACGGAGTACAGGGATAGGTATAGTGCAGCTATTTATCTCCAAGTGGGAGATTTTTAGGTTGTGGAGCTAAAAGCTTCACTGATGCAAATAGGAGAGGAGGTTGCTGAGGGTTGTTGAGTTGCAGAGCAACCGGTGTCAGTCTGATCAGCTAACGTCGATAGGACTGTGAAGAGATGCAATCGATGTTGGTCAGGGATCGGCCAGCGTCGGTCACCTCCAGGTAGACAACGACCGACGTCGGACACCTGTGTGGTTTGGACTGCGGATGTTACGGGCAGTTAGCTAATGAACCAAGTGTTTGCATGATGAGAGCTAATTTTAGACTCATAGCTGCAGATCTAATTATTGTAATTAGATGTCTAATTATTGTTTAGATGAGATCTATATAATAGACTCATGGTTGTATTCTAAACAAGCGCTAGGGAGTAAGAGAGCAAATAGCTCCTTCAGAGAGAGGTAGAGCAATGGTGCATTCCTCCTAGTGCCACAGTACTAGGTGTGTGGGTACTGGATTGGAGAGTCAGCTGGATTCTTTAGGTATGTATGATCTTGGTCATCAGGTGAGCATGGCTACGATAGGAGATCTATATGGTAAGTAAGATCATTGATCTACAGGTGTGTGTGTGTGCAAGGTCAAGGTTCATAGGTGTGCAGAACTAGTATTGATCTGTAGGTTGGAGATCAAATAGGACAGCAACACAACAGGGAGCAGGATCAGGTAGGATCTACTTGGAGTACGGTGTGTACTCATTGGTATGTACGTGGAGTACATGGAGAGCTAAGAGGAAGGCAAGGCAGTTCCTTCCATAAGTATGGTCTGTTGAATTGCAAGTTGTTGCAGGTTCATGGGAGATCTACTTGAAGTACCTTGAGTACTTGTGGAGTGCGTGGAGCACAGCTGTAAGGTGAACACCAACTCTGTGTTTGAGTTGGGTGTTGGGACCTAGTAGAGAGAGATTTGAGGGAAGATTTACTATTTATGTCCTAGAGGTGTGGGAACCCTAGAGGTGTGTAAGGAAGAAGAACTGTGGCAGTCTTCTTTGTTGTATTTCCTTCTGAAAGAGTTATTAATACAAGTTGTGTATTGTCTCTCATATTCTGTGTTATTCTAAATTCTAGTTACTTGTTGATTTTGGTTAATTTCCGCATATTAAGTTGCTTGGTTTGGTAATCAATTGTGTGCTTTCAGTGTTTCACATCCTGAATGCCTTCACCCCTCTTTGATGATAATATCACTCTTAGCCTCACCACTATGAGGGAGTCAATATTACATCCACCTTAGTAAAAAATAGGTAGTTATTATGTGTCAAAAAAGGGCTAAAACATAAATAACATATAACTTATCTGAATTAAAGTAGGATATAATAAATTCTATTTACCCACATTTAAACATAAAAAAAATGCTAGCTATTGTTTTCATTTATTAATATGATCTAAACACAAAAATTCAAAAATAAAATAATAAAAACAATATGAAAATGCCATAATAAAGATAATCATCCATCAAAACTAATGAAAATATGTTTAGTTAAGGTTTATTTGTTTAGATAAATGTATTTCTAGCCACAAAAATAGATATGTGGTAGAGAATATGGAATTTTAATGGTGTTTCATTATCTAGAGTGTGTTGATTGATCTAGGTGGACTTACCAATAGTGACTTCCCCATTAATTCTTAGTCCATTCTCTTGGCCTATGGTGACTATGGAGCTACCTCATTGGTCTATATTGATCTAAGTGGAATTATTCCACTAGGTTCTACCAAAGATCACCATTATTTCTTAGTTAGTCTTACACTAATAAAATTAAGCCCCCCATAGGGATCAACACCTACATACCTATTCTTAACATATAGTCCCACCACTAAGTTATTGCATAACTCCTATAATCTTAATCATGTAGATCATTTATTGAATGTAATGATAGTTGGTAATATCATAATGTAACTATTAGATATAATGAGTCATAGTTTTAAATGTTTAAACTTCCATAATGTATTTCATCCCTTGAGACATGTAATTTCATATATACATATATATAACAATACGAAAGATATGATAGAAGTATATATTAGGATAAAATATTTTAGTAATACTTATTTATCATGAGTATGCATTGTAAATGATAAATAGATAAATCAAATACATTTATTATTTTACTTATACACACACACACACACACATATACATATATATATATATATATACATACATACATATACATATACATATACATACATACATACATACATATATATATATATATATATATCCACACACAAACATATATATATACATACATACATATATATATATACATACATACATTATATATATATGTATATATAGATATGTATATATATATATATATATGTATATATATATAAATATACATACATACATACATACATACATATATATATATATATTGATTTTTTCTTTTTCATTGTCTCTATCAAAGCTTCTATAAACACATACGACTTATTCAGATTCTCATCTAGAGAATTGTCCATTTATTAACTTCATAGCCACAAAATAAAATATATCAAAGTTGTAAATATAGTTATTACATGGCCTATCAAACTCAATAATAATATGAGATTCTTGGCATCAAACCTAAATATCCATCAGACTACCTACAAAATTGGTTTGATAGAATGGACAAACCAATGCATTAGGAAGAGATTAATGTTATGATCAAACTCAAATTCAAATAATCACTCATGAAGATACATAAATGTTTATTCAAATATTTTTTATAAGTCCTTGATTAGACATTTCAATCAACTTCATCATCATGTAAAGCTTTTGGTGGTTGAGTCCCCATAGGTTTGAAATAAACCTATAAGCTCTTATATTTGAGGGTAAAATTAATGTGGATGAAACACATAATTAGATAGATAGGTTAAAATTTTAATTTTCCGTAAATGATTTTTTCAAAAATAAAAGAGTAACAATGCACTTCTTAAAGTATATTCACTTGTAAATGAGTGTTGGCAAGCACATTCTCTATAGTAGATAGAATGTGCATAAGAAAAATCAACCTAGGATGACTTACTTGAAGCTATCAAGGGTGTATATTACCTTTAATATGTTAATTATGATTTCTAAACTTAGTGGTCACAACTATGGCAAAGACTCAACTAATCATTCAAAGACTAGATTGATGTTTTCCATATTCTCTATTCAAGACTTGACTCTTTAAAGAAATAAAAAACATCAATTCCTCAAATATAGAATTGGTGTACAATCATCCACTCAGTCTAAGATGAATCTCAATCTTAATATGATGTGTGAGCCCAATATCTATGATGAAACCATTGATGAGGATTTTAATCATAAGGGAAAGAGGGAGACAACATCTAAGATAAAGTAAACACCTATTATATCTAATATCAAATCATATTAGTTTGGTAAATTGTGTGAAAAACACAAAATCAAAAACCACTCCAAGACAAAGCACCATGTACCAAATACCTTGCTTATGTAGATATAAACAAAGGATTATGCCAATCCCTTAGATGTAATCATTAACACATATCACAATTTTTTAATCAACACCACAAAAACACTTGTATAATGACCCATGTAAAATTAGAATGTCTATTTAATTCATAGATTTGAGTACAAGAATAGTTGTTGTATTTTATGATTGATGGTGGTAGAATGAAGAATATAATATTTTATATCAACTATTAAGAAACTAAATTTTATAACCATGCCTTATCCACAACCTTATAAATTGGGATGGTTTAGTTCCTTAAACACCAAAGTTATTAACATCACTCTTCAATATTACTTCTATGCTATTCATCCATTTAATTAGGAATAATTACGTCATGTAGCCCTATTAATGTATGTAATGCACTTCATGGGCATCAACACATTCATAATCACAAGTGTATGTATAAAATCAATCCTCATAGTGTGGTGGTTTTAGTAGGAATTAATGTATGTATAAAATCAATCCAACACGATCGCATGAGGCATCCACAAGTTTTTTCTTGGTGAATAATATAGATTACTATTGGAGCCGATCCATTTTAATGACTATGTTTACACACACACACATGCGTGCGCACGCGCGTGCATGCGTGCGCGCGCGCGCACACACACACACATGCACCCACCCACCCATCCACACACACACACACATGCACCCAGCCACCCAGCCACCCACACAAACACACACACACACACACACACACACACACACACAATTTAAAAAATCTAATCTGTCTTTGGTGTTAGAGGTTGTGCATCATTTGGTTTTGAAATGTGAAGGTAGAGTATTGAATATCTATATGGAATGCTATTATTTGGATTTTTGTAATCATGTGGTGAACATGGAATCACCTTAATAATATTATATATATATATATATATATATATATATATATAATATTATTAAGGTGATTCCATGTTCACCACATGATTACAAAAATCCAAATAATAGCATTCCATATAGATATTCAATACTCTACCTTCACATTTCAAAACCAAATGATGCACAACCTCTAACACCAAAGACAGATTAGATTTTTTAAATTGTGTGTGTGTGTGTGTGTGTGTGTGGGTGGGTGGGTGGGTGCATGTGTGTGTGTTTTTTTTTTTTTTTTTTTTTGTGTGTGTGTGTGTGTGTGTGTGTGTGTGTGTGTGTGTGTGTGTGTGTGTGTGTGTGTGTGTGTGTGTGTAAACATAGTCATTAAAATGGATCGGCTCCAATAGTAATCTATATTATTCACCAAGCAAAAACTAGAGGCCAAGGTTCCACACCTAATTCATACACTTGATGTAATTGAATATATTTATTTTCAAAGAGTGGTAACTTATCCAAGTGTATTAATGAATATTTACTCTTACATCAATGATATTCCCATTATCTTGGCTTCTAGTGATTATGGGTACACCTCATTGGTTTGCACTTGACTAAGTGAACCTATGATACTTGATTCTATTATAGATCAATTTTGTTTCTCAGTTACTCATTTGCTAGTGAAAATAGACCCCCCCATGAGGATCAACACATATGTGTCAATTCTCACCATTCGATCATGGAGACACTTATCTGGTCTGAGTTAAATCTAAACCTATAGGTTATACCATAACTTATCATTATTTCTCAACTATCCTTACACTAATGGTAATAAAATTTTCATGAGGATCAACACCTACATTACCATCCTCTCCATATAGTTTTACCATTACATTACTACATAACTACTACAATGTCCTTTGCGTAGCTCACTACTTTATAATAATGACAACTGGTGATGTGATAGCATGACAATCAAATATGATGAGTCACACATGGAAATAATTCAAATTCCATAATGGGCTTCAACTCTCTCAACATGTAATTCTATATATACATATTTGTAATAATACCATAAATAGGATAGAAGTATAAATTAGGCTATATGATTTTATCTATGCATATTTATCAATAATATACCATATACAAGACAAACATATAAGTAAAATAATTTCATTTTTTTATTTATATATTTTTCACTATTTCTCTCTCAAATCTTCCACACACACATAGAACTTGATTTAATTCTCATCTAGAAAGTTGTCCATCAGTTCACTGCCTAGACACCAAATCATTGACTCTAAATTTTGGATATAAAATAGAATTATAAAAATGGTTACGTAGAATGTTGTACACATGAGATGCATAGACTTAAATATATATATATATATATATATATATATATATATATATATATATATATATATATATATATATATTTTAATACATTATAATGTATTATGCATAAGTGTAGTCAACATGTAATAAATATGGTTTATGATGTATTATCTAGATAAATAATATTTTTAAAGATGTAATATCACAATGGAAATAAATAAAAAGTAGATAAAAAATAAACACATATCCATATGGTGGCAAGCACCAAGAGATTTCTCACATGAATAGTCAGGGATAAACCATGGATAAAGGAATATTCAATGGAATATGAATGAATAATTGTCAAAATAAAAATGTGTAAGTTGAGTTTATACTAGATAGAAGGGATCAAAGTGGTCTAGGAAACCTATAAATCTACCCTTGTGAATATTATGTTGCATTCAAATATTCGAATATTAAATGTTTTGTAGATCTAAGGTAAAATGAAGATCAAGATGATGGCTTGAAAATGTATTTATTCATGTAAGGATTT
>JARHVA010003067.1:1075000-1187500 GCA_037957365.1 Torreya grandis
ATTAAAGGTGATAATAAGAATGATACCACCTATGTATATGTTTTCAATATGAGGAAGAAAAGGTCCATTTTGAAGATGCTCAATTACTTTATTAAGATGTGGAGGTTTTCAAATTAGATTGCCATGTACATATCTAGGGGTCGAGAGGAATAATTAAAAATTTTCACTTAAATTAAGGCTGTTTAGGAAGATTTTCAAATTGTATGATTTGAGTTTTGATTAGTATCATCTAATTATAATAAATGGTTTGAAAGGTGGCCATTTTATTAATGTTTACAACAAGATTTTGATTAGTATCAAGAGATTTTTTGCTAAAAGAGGAATCTTGAGATGCACTAGTGGTATCACTAATGTGAGTGTTTATATGGGCACTTTGAGTAGGTCCACTATAAGAGAGACCTGCCATGTTGGTATAAATACTATATATGTATAATATGAAAGAAAGGGAGAAGTCATGTGATGACTTTCCCCATGTTTGTTATAAAATTTAGACATAGGGGAAGGATGAAAATCCAAATGGGTGTCATCATGAGATGATAGATAACTATAGGGTCTTTGGATCTATGCTTAGGATGGTAATTAATGTAGAATATAATTTTAAAAGTATACTCAAAATAACACTAATCTTATATAATATGCATTTCTATAGGATAGTTAAGTGGATTAAGGGGATTGGATTTATTAAGTGACTCATGTTTGTCGTCTTAGGGGTCACATGAAAATTTCTTATGTCTTGGTTTTATATGGTAGTTGAAGATAAAAGATATATAAATGATTTGTGGGAATTAGTTAGTTTCATTATCTAATTTTGTTTTATATATTCATAATAATAAAAGAATGTATTACATGATGGATGAGAAGGAATTTAATTTAATTGGGCTAACCATTGTCGTTAAAGTGCAAGAAAAAAACTATATCAGATAAGACAATGTAGTATAAAATTGAGATAAGAAAAAATAGATTGTATTAGGTTGATCGATGTAGTTAGATTGGTATAAAGTGTAGTGTTGACACAGTGGATTACACCTAGGGGTAGGATGCCTAGCTCCCACCCTTCCACATGCAACAATGGAAACTCCCCTCTCACCTATGGGACCAACGAAGATAGAGGGGAGAGTCTCTAGATAAGGGCTAGCTCCCTCTTATGTATCATTTATGCACTATTTTCTCCTACTTCTAACAAATAAAATGCAAAAAGTGGGGGGGGGGGATGAAAAGGGGGAGAGATGCTGAAAATAGAACCTAAGCCTAAAAATGTAAAAAGGGTGATACCCAAAAAAATGGTTGATCTACTTTGCCTGAACATACACATTCCACCAAGAACAAGCTCCCATACACTTCATTTAACATGAGAAAACCTTCTGCATCAATGGGTCAGGGGTTTATGGTGATACAGTGAGGAAATAACTACTAGAGGCATTCTGAGACACACTACAATAGCCTATCCACTTCACCTATACTGCTCTAGGGATGCTTTTGATAGATCCATAAAAGGAAACTCAAAAATACACTAGACATGCTAAAATCATTCTAAAAAAGCATTAATAAAATGATTTAACACAGAATCAAGGCATAGACACATACTAAAGATGCAAAACTCAGAATGGAGGTAAAAGTGCTAAGTTTTGATTCAAGGTAAAATTCTAGCAGAGCTCTGCCTTATAAGCCTGAGAGATTTTTGAGAAGAGTTTTTCCTTAAGGTTGAGAGCAGATCCCTCTTCTCGAATGAAAATTTTATAATTTATAGAAAGAGGAAGAGTAACTTGGAACTTCTTGGGAAAGATTTTGGCACTCTTTTCTGCAAGTGGCCCATGTGCATTCTGAACCTTGGGAAGAGGAAACCACTATTACTGATGTCATTCTTTAGAAAAGGCCTTCTAGAACCATGTTGTATAATTACCAAAATTGACTTTGGCATTCAAACATTAATGCTAGAACATGGCCATGCCTCTTTCTTGAAAACAAACTACAGTTTCTCCCCTCATCAATGCCAACTAGAGAAAATAGGCTGTGCCATTTGTCTGGCAATAACTCACCATCCCTTTGCCACTTCGATGCTTTACCTTTTCTACTCCTTGTCTTCTTCCTACTTTTTCAGCCCTTGGGGGTGATCTTCTAGTGGGTCACTACATTCCTTGGGTTCTTTTCATGATTTGGCGCTCAGATAGTTCAAAACAAACAGCTACTTCACTATGTTAAATTTGACGTTCACACAGCCATCACCCAACAGCTAGTTCCTCTCCTTAAATTTGATGGTTTTTAAGACATCACTATCCTTAGCAAAAGTCATCGGGTATTTCTTATGGCCTTTTCTGAGCTTTGGGCTTTTTCCCATAGATAAAAGTCTATGGGAATTGGCCGCTTTGTCTTTTCTGTCGGGTGGTGGTCCTTTGCTTTGAACTGGCTCTTCCCCCAAATTCCTTCGGGCCTTTTATCTTAAGGAATTCATTCAGACAAAAAGTCCAAAAGAATTTGGCCTATCGCTTAAGTCTTTTGTTCATTTTGTCTTTAGGCTGCCCTTTTGAATCCCTTCAGCTCTTTTGAAGCTCTCTCTACCCTCTGCAAGGGCTTATGGACCTTCGATTGTGCCCTTCAGCTGTCCTTAGAATGTTTCTTGCCCTCTACAAGGGAATTTGGATTTTAAACTAGCCCTTAAAATCTACCAACCCATTGAACTAATCTGTTGGACCAAAATTGGTTCAACAATTCAAATTGTTCAAGACTACACATCGAGCATGTTGAACCAACCTATTGAACCAACTTGTTGAATCAACTCGTTGAACTAGTTCAATGGCTCAACACTGTGTGCTAATTCTAAGTTAACCAAGCCTTTGAACTTGCCAATGAACTAAATGATTGAACTAATTCATTGAACTAGTTTAACGATTCAATGAAGAGCGTCGAGCTTGTTAAACTTTGGCATTAAACCATCTGATTAAACTAGAAGCCACTTTGAACTGATGCCATTGATCTTAAATGTTGAACTAAGCCATTAAACCAAAGTGATTGAACCAATGCATTGAACCAACTAAATTGAATCGAGTGACGAACCCTATGTTTGATCTAAGCCTGATTGAACCATATGATTGAACCAATGGTTAAACCAGTGCATTGAAATTTGACCACTGAACCAAGACCTTGAACTTTGTTGATGAACTTGTCATTGAACTAGTTCAATGAACTAAGGCCAATTGAACCAAGGCATTAAACTAGGTGATGAACCAAGTGATTAAACTAGGTGTTGAACCAAAGAATTGAATTGGTTCAATGGTCCAACCATGCCAACTTTTCTTGATTTTCTTTAGAAAAGAGCTCAAAGAAGCCTTGTAAAACCCAAAACTCTCTAACTGATCCTTCATGTGCTAAAGACTAACCTATAGAGTCCATAGAAATCCAAAACTTGCAGAGTCTATATATATTCTGTAGAGTCCATAGAAATGAATAGATTCATGCAAAATTGAAAAATGAAATGACCTAGAATAGTAGGGATAGAAGGGAACCAATTTTTGGCCTGTTGGGAAAAAAATGGTCAACAAATTGGTGACTCTTAGGGGAAGCATGCTTAGTATGCTTAAAGACTAAATGCCTTGTAGTCCATTAGGCATGAAGTCAGATGCAACTTGAACAAAAATTAGCAATAGCCCCACAAGAGCCAAGACTCAAACATGATGCTTTTTTACCACACACACAAAGGGAAACACACACAAGGATAAAAACACTACTTGTGCAAACTACACTTAGGGAAAGTAGGAAAGAAACTTAAAGCAAACTACTATATACAACTAACTAGGAATGTTCACCCCCCTCCTAAATCAAAGGGAAATTTTCTTAAGTCCCCTTCTTGGCAAGAAGACTTATGGTGGCAAACAAGTGGCTAAAAGAAAAGGAGATTTAGTGACCTGATCCACTTACCTGTCACCTGAGTTGGCTTGTATTTGAATGTATTAGATTCGAACATGCCTTCAACATAGATGTATTCTTCTTGTCCCTAGAAGCTTGTTGAATGATGGTCTTTCATGGTAGTGCATTTCACCAAGAAATTAGTGGTTGTTGGCTTATCACCATTAGCCCTTTGACATGTATAGCTCCCTTGTAGTGCATCATGGTCTGACCCATTTCCAACTACTTCATTATAGACTCTGTTAGACTCATCCTCTTCTTCCTTTTGGCCTTCTTGAAGAAGGGTGATTATGGTGATGTATGAAATGGACTCATAAAATGATTGCTCATCCCATAAAACATCACCTCTTTCTTTGAAGCTTTCTTCTTTAAGGCCTTCCTCTAGGAAGAGAGACCTCTCTTTTTCCTCCTCAAAGATCAGGACCTCTATATGTTTAAAGGTATTCTCTTGATCCTCCTCTAACTCAAGCTACTCAGCATAGTCATCCTTGTCATCGAAGCAATAAGGAATTTCATCAAACAAAGGAGGAGAGACCTTACCATGCTTATGTTCCTCTTCATATTACTAGAACATCTGCATGTATGCAAGGCATGCATCTTCTCCATTGTTGATGATGTCTTGATAGGGAAATTCCATGATGATTTCACCTTTTGTTGTCGCTCATGATAGCCCCTTGGGAAACTATAGCTTGGATCTTCTACTCCTCACTCACCTCCTATAGTAATAATTCTTCCTTGAGAAGGGGTGAAGTGGGAAGACTATGTGGAAGAGGAGGTAGTCCTTGAGCTAGAATCAAAGGATTCTCCTCCTTCCACTTGGCCAGCACTTCATCAATATCAGGTGTAGCCTGATATCTCTCTTGGAAATGTGTAGGTGGGGTGTGTTCAGACATGGAATGTGCCATTGGGTTTGAACTATCCATCACACACTAGATGAGGAATCTCTCTCTTAATTCCAACTCTACATTTCTCTTGGCTAGATCTTCTTAGAAGAGCCATTCTTAGAGATCATAGGAATCATGGGTAGGAGTAGCTTTATATTTTCTAAGGTTTTGAGCAAAACCTTTTTTCTCCTCTTTCTTGCCCCATGATTCCACTATTTCTCCCTAGGTCAGGAGGTTACCATCATGGTGAAAGATCTCAGAATTGGAATTTGCCCTTTTGGTTGAAGGGCAACTAAGAGGGTTACTTGAGGGGATTACATGAATTCTTTGAGCTTGACCATGGTAATATAAAGGAATACAAGGCCCATGATTTTGTGCAAAGGGATTATACATACAAAAGTGATTTTTAATGGCACCAGGATGCTTAAGCAACTTATTCATCTCAGTGTCGCCATTGGTGTTGATGCAAAAGCATCCAAATTCTAGTTGGTTGAAAAACACACAAAAAATTCTTTAATTCTTTTGACACAACTTGTCCTAGTTGGTCCCACCAGGCATGCCAAAAACTGTTGACACAGTGAATTGCACCCAGGGACAGGATGCCTAGCTCCTGCCCTTCCACACACAACAATGGAAACTCCCCTCTCACTTTTGGGACCGAAGAAACTAGAGGGGAGAGTTTCTAGATAAGGGCTAGCTCCCTTTAATGTATCATTTAGGCCCTGGTTTCTCTTATTGCTAAAAAATAAAATGTCAAATGGGGGGGATGAAAAGGGGGAGAGAGATGCTGAAAATAGAACCTAAGCCTAAAAATGTAAAAAGGGTGATACACTAGAAAATGGTTGATCTACTCCACTCGAACATACACTTTCCACAAAGAACAAGCTCCCATACACTTCATCTAACATGATAAAACCTTATGCATTAGTGGGTCAAGGGTCTGTGGAGATATAGGGAGGAAATAACTACTATAGGCATTTTGAGACACACTACAACAGCCTATCCACGTCACCTATACTCCTCTAGGGATGCTTTTAATAGACTTGTAAAAGCAAACTCAAAAATACACTAGACATGCTAAAATCATTCTAGAAAAGCATTAAGAAAATGACTTAACATAGAATCAAGGCATAGACACATAGTAAATATGCAAAACTCAGAATGGAGGTAAAAATGCTAAGTTCTTATTCAAGGTAAAATTTTGGTAGCGATCTGCCTTACAAGCCTGAGAGATTTTTGGGCAGAGTTTTGCCTTAAGGCTGAGCGCAGATCCCTCTTCTCGAATGAGAAGTTTACAATTTATAGAAAGATGAAGAGCAACTTGGCGCTTCCTAGGAAAGATTTTGGTGCTCTTTTTTGCAAGTGGCCCATGTGTGCTCTGAACTTTGGCAAGAGGAAACCACTATTACTAATGTCATTCTTCAAAAAAGGCTTGCTACAACCATGTTTTACAATCACCTAAATTGACTTTGGCATTCAAAAATTAATGTAAGAACATGGCCGCACCTCTTTCTTATAAATAGACTATAATTTATCCCCTCATCAATGCAACTAGAGAAAACAGGCTACACCGTTCATTTGGCAATAACTCACCTTCCCTTTGCCACTTAAATGCTTTGTCTTTTCTACTCCTTATATTCTTCCTGCTCTTTCAACCCTCGAGGGTGATGTTCTAGCAAGTCACTGCATTCCTTGGGTTCTTTTCATGATTTGGCACTCAAACGGTTCAAAATAAATGGCTACTTCGCTGTGTTAAATTTGACGTTCACGCGACCATCACCCAATGGCTAGTTTGTCTCCTTAAATCTGATGGTTTTTGAAATGTCACTGTCCTCAGCAAAAATCATTAGGTCTTTCTTATGGCCTTTTCTAAACTTCATGCTTTTTCCCATGGGCAAAAGTCTATGGGAATTGGCTGCTTTGTCTTTTCTGTCAGGTGGCGGTCCTTTGCCTTGAAATGGCTCTTCCCCTAAATTCCTTCAGGCATTTTGTCTGAAGGAATTCCTTTGAACAAAAAGTCTAAAATAGTTTGACCTATCACTCAAGTCTTTTGTCCCTTCTATCTTTGGACTACCCTTTTGAATCCCTTTAGCTCTTTTGAAGCTCTTTCTGCCCTCCACAAGGGCTTCTAGACCTTCAGTTGTACCCTTCAACTATCCTCAAAATGTTTCCTGCCCTCCATAAGGGCATTTGGATTTTGAACTGCCCTTCACAAGGGATTTTGGACCTTTGGCTTTAGGGTGCTTTGTTGAACTGACCCATTGAACCAATCTATTGAACCAAATTTGGTTCAACCATTCAATTGGTTCAAGACTACATGTCGAGCCTATTGAACCAACTGATTGAACTAGTTTAACAATTCAATGCTACACACCGATGCCAAGTGAACCAAGCCTTTGAACTTGATGATGAACCAAATGATTGAACCAATTCATTAAACTAGTTCAATGGTTCAATGAAGACTGCTGAGCCCATTAAACTTTGGCATTGAACCATTTGATTGAACTCAAAGCCGCTTTGAATTGATGCCACTGATCTTAAACTTTGAACTAAGCCATTGAACCAACGTGTTGAAATAATTGAATTAAATAGAGTGATGAACCCTGCATTTGAACTAATCTTGATTGAATCGTCTGATTGAACCAATGGTTGAAACTTTTGACTGCTGAACCAAGGCCTTGAACTTTGCCGATGAACATGTCATTGAACTAGTTCAATGAACTAAGGCTAATTGAACCAAGGCATTAAACTAGGTGATGAACCAAGTGATTGAACCAGGCATTGAACCAAAGCATTAAACTAGTTTAATGGGTCAACCATGCCAACTTTTCTTGATTTTCTTTAGACAAGACCCTGAAGAAGCCTTGTAAAACCCAAAACTCTCTGAACTAATCCTTCATGCACCAAAGACTAACTTGCAGTGTCCGTAGAAATTCAAAACCTATAGAGTCCATAGATTTAGACCTGTAGAGTCTATAGATATTCTTTAGAGTCCACAAAAATGAACAAATTCATGAAAAATTAAAAAATGAAATGGCTTAAAACAATAGGGATAGAAGGGGACCAATTTTTGGCCTGTTGGGAAAAAAATGGTCAACAAATTGGTGACTCCTAGTGGAAACATGCCTACTATGCTTAAAGACCAATTTCCTTGTAGTCTATTGGGCATGGAGTTAGATGCAGCTTGAACAAAAATCAACAATAGCCCCACAAGATCCAAGAATCAAACATGAAGCTATTTTACCCCACACACAAAGGGAAACACACACAAGGATAAAAACACTACTTGTGCAAACTACACTTAGGGAAAATAGAAATGAAATTGAAAGCAAACTACTATATATAGCTAATAAAGAATGTTCACCCCCCTCTTGGATCAAAGGGAAAATTTATTAAGTCCACTTCTTGACAAGAAGACTTATGGTGGCAGATAAGTGGCTAAAAGAAAAGGAGATCTGGTGACCTGCTCCTCTTGCCTGTCACCTAAGTTAGCTAGTATCCAAGTGGATCAGATTCAAACATGCCTCCAACATACATGTATTATTCTTGTCCTTAGAGGCTTGTTGAATGTTGGTCCTTCATTCTAGTGCATTTCACCAAGAAATCAATGGTTTTTGGGTTATCACTGTTAGCCCATTGACATGTATAGCTCCCTTACAGTACATCATGGTCTGACCCATTTCCTTCTGATTCATTTCAGACTCTGTCAGACTCATCCTCTACTTCCTTTTGGCCTTCTGAAAGAAGGGTAACTACGGTGATGTCTAAAATGGACTCACAAAATGATTGCTCATCCCACAGAACATTACATCTTTGTTCAAAGCTTTCTTCTTCAAGGCCTTCCTCCGAGAAGACAGACCTCTCCTTTTCCTCCTCAAAGATCAGGACCTCTAGATGTTCAAAGGTATTCTTCAGATCCTCCTCCAACTTAGGCTCCTCAGCATAGTCATCCTCCTCATTGAAGCAACAAGGAATTTCATCAAACAAAGGAGGAGAGAGATTACCATGCTTATGTTCCTCTTCATATTGCTGGAACATTTACATGTATGCAAGACCTACATCTTCTCCATTATTGATGATGTCTTCACAGGGATCCTCCATAACGATTTCACCTTCATTGTCACTCATGATAACCACTTGGGAAACTATAGCTTGGATCTTCTGCTCTTCACTCACCTCTTGTAGAACAGGATCTTCCTTGAGAAGGGGTGAAGTGGGAAAACCATGTGGAAGAGGAGGTAATCCTTGAGTTAGAATCAAATGATTCTCCTCCTTCCACTTGGCCAAAAATTCATCAATATCTGGTGTGCCTTGATATCTCTCTTGGAAATGTGTAGGTGGGGTGTGTTAAGGCATGGAATGTGATGATGGGTCTGAACCATCCATCACACACTAGCTGAGGAATCTCTCTCTGGATTCCAACTCTACAATTCTCCTAGCTAGATCTTCTTGAAAGAGCCTTTCTTGGAGATCATAGGAATCATGGGTAGGAACAACTTTATCTTTTCTAAGGTTTTGAGAAAAACCTTTCTTCTACTCTTTCTTGGCCCATGATTCCACTATTTCCCCCCATGTCAGGAAGTTGCCATCATGGAAAAAGATCTTAGAATTGGAATTTGAACTTTTGGTTGAAGGGCAAGTAAGAGGGCTACTTGAGGGGATTACATGAATGTTTTGAGCTTGATCATGGTAGTATGAAGGAATACAAGGCCCATGATTTTGTGGAGAGGGATTATACATACAAAAGTGATTTTTGATGGCACCAAGCTACCTAACTAGCTGATTCAACTCAGAGTTGCCATTGGTGTTGATGTAAAAGCCTCTAAAGGCTGGTCAGTTAAAGAACACACCAAAAATTCTTTAACTATTTGGACACAACTTGTCCTAGTTGATCTCACTAGGCATGCCAAAAATTGATGACATAGTGGATTACACCTGGGGGTAGGATGCCCAGCTCCTACCATTTCACACGCAACAATGGAAACTCCCCTCTCACCTGTGGGACTAGCGAAGTTGGAGGGGAGAGTCTCTAGATAAGGGCTAGCTCCCTCTGATGTATCATTTAGGCCCTGGTTTCTCCTACTGCTAACAAATAAAATGTAAAAAGGGGGGATGAAAAGGGGGAGAGATATGCTGAAAATACAACCTAAGACTAAAAATGTAAAAAGGGTGATGCACCAAAAAATGGTTGATTTACTCCACCCAAACATACACTTTCCGTCGATAACAAGCTCCCATATAGTTCATCTAACATGAAAAATCCTTTTGCATCAGTGGGTCAGGGGTCCATGGAGATAGAGGGAGGAAATAACTACTAGAGGTGTTCTGAGACACTGTAGTAGCCTATCCACTTCACCTATACTCCTTTAGGGACACTTTTGATAGACCTATAAAAGGAAACTCAAAAATATACTAGACTTGCTGAAATCATTCTGCAAAAGCATTAAGAAAATGACTTAACATAGAATCAAGGCATAGACACATACTAAAGATGTAAAACTTAGAATGGAGGTAAAAATGCTAAATTCTGATTCAAGGTAAAATTCTGGCAGAGCTCTGCCTTACAAGCCTGAGAGATTTTTGGGCAGAGTTTTGCATCTAGGCTGAGAGCAAAATTCAGCCTATAGGCTGCTGCAGCGTGTCTCAGAACACCTCTAGTAGTTATTTCCTCCCTGTATCCCCATGGAACCCTGACCCACTGATGTAGAAGGTTTTCTCATGTCAGATGAAGTGTATGGGAGCTTGTTATCAGTGGAAAGTGTATGTTTAGGTAGAATAGATCAACCATTTTCTAGTGTATCACCCTTTTTACATTTTTAGGCTTAGGTTTTATTTTCAGCATCTCTCTCCCCCTTTTCATCTCCCCACTTTTTAAATTTTATTTGTTAGTAGTAGGAGAAACTAGGGCATAAATGATACATCAGAGGGAGCTAGCCCTTATCTAGAGACTCTCCCCTCTAGCTTCACCGGTCCCATAGGTGAGAGGGGAGTTTCCATTATTTCATGTGGAAGGGTGGGAGCTAGGTGTCCTGCCCCCAGGTGCAATCCACTATGTCAATAGCTTTTGGCACATTCAGTGGGACCAACTAGGATAAGTTGTGTCCAAAGAATTGAAGAATTTTTGGTGTGTTCTTCAACTGACTAGCCTTTAGAGGCTTTTGCATCAACACCAATGGCAACTATGAGTTGAATTAGTTGGTTAAGCAACCTAGTGCCATTAAAAATCACTTTTATATGTATAATCCCTCTACACAAAATCATGGGACTTGTATTCCTTCATAATACCATGATCAAGCTCAAAACATTCATGCAATCCCCTTAAGCAGCCCTCCTACTTGCCCTTCAACCAAAAGGGCAAACTCCCATTCTGAGATCTTTCACCATGATGGCAACCTCTTAACCTAGGGGGAAATAATGGAATCATCGGGTAGGAAAGAGGAGAAGAAAGGTTTTGCTCAAAACCTTAGAAAAGATAAAGCTACTCTTACCCATGATTCCTATGATCTCTAAGAAAGGCTCTTCCAAGAAGATCTAGCTAGGAGAATTGCAGAGTTGGAATCCAAAGAGAGATTCCTTAGCCAATGTGTGATGGATGGTTCAGACCCAATGGCACATTTCATGTCTGAACACACCCCACCTGCACATTTCCAAGAGAGATATCAGGCCGCACCTGATATTGATGAAGTGTTGGCCAAGGGGAAGGAGGAGAATCATTTGATTCTAGCTCAAGGTGTGCCATAAACTATTGATGTAGTGGATTGCACTCGAAGGTAGGATGCCTAGCTCCCACCCTTCCACACACAATAATGGAAACTCCCCTCTTGCCTGTGGGACTGACGAAGCTAGAGGGAAGAGTCTCTAGATAAGGGCTAACTCCCTCTAATGTATCATTTAGGCCTTAGTTTCTATTACTAATAACAAATAAAATGTAAAAGGGGTGGGGGATGAAAAGGGGGAGAGAGATGCTAAAAATAGAACCTAAGCCTAAAAATGTAAAAAGGGTGATACACCAGAAAATGGTTGATCTACTCCACCTGAACATACACTTTCCACTAAGAACAAGCTCCCAGACACTTCATCTAACATGAGAAAACCTTCTGCATCTGTGGGTCAGGGCTCCATGGAGATACAGGGATGAAATAACTATTAGAGGCATTTTGAGACACACTACAGTAGCTTATCCACTTCACCTATACTCATCTATGGATGCTTCTGATAGACCTGTAAAAGGAAACTCAAAAATACACCAGACATGCTAAAATCAATCTATAAAAGCATTAAGAAAATGAATTAACATAGAATCAAGGCATAGACACATACTAAAGATGCAAAACTCGAAATGGAGGTAAAAATTCTAAGTTCTTATTCAAGGTAAAATTCTGGTAGAGCTCTGCCTTACAAGCCCAAGAGATTTTTGGGCAGATTTTTGCCTTAAGGCTTAGAGTGGATCCCTCATCTTGAATGAGAAGTTTAAAATTTATAGAAAGAGGAAGAGTAACTTGGTACTTCCTGTGAAATATTTTGGCACTCTTTTCTGCAAGTGGCCCATGTGCATTTTGAACCTTGGGAAGAGGAAACCATTGTTACTGATGTCATTCTTTAGAAAAGGCTTGCTAGAACCATGTTGTACAATCACCAAAATTGACATTGGCATTCAAACATTAATGTAAGAATATGTCAATGCCTATTTCTTGAAAACAAATTACAGTTTGTCCCCTCATCAATGCCAACTAGAGAAAATAGGCTGCGCCGTTCATCTAACAATAACTCACCTTCCCTTTGCCACTTGGATGTTTTGTCTTTTCTACTCCTTATCTTCTTCCTACTCTTTTAGCCCTCAGCGGTGATCTTCTAGGGAGTCACTACATTCCTTGAGTTCTTTTTATGATTTGGCACTGAGACAGTTCAAAACAAATAACTACTTCACTGTGTTGAATTTGACGTTCCTGCGGCCATCACCCAACAGCTAGTTCGTCTCCTTAAATTTGATAGTTTTTAGGACATCACTGTCCTTAGTAAATGTCATTCAATCTTTCCTGTGGCCTTTTATGAGCTTTGGGATTTTTCCCACAGATAAAATTTTACATGAATTGGCCACTTTGTCTTTTCTATCAGGTGGTGGTCCTTTGCTTTGAGCTGGCTCTTCCCCTGAATTCCTTTAGGGCTTTTGTTCGAAGGAATTCCTTTAAACAAAAAGTCTGAAAGTCTTTTGTCCCTTCTATCTTTAGGCTGCCCTTTTGAATCCCTTTAGCTCTTTTGAATCTCTCTCTACCCTCTGTAAGGGCTTTTGGACCTTCAGCTATCTTTAGAATGTTTCTTGCCCTCTATAAGGGCATATGGATTTTGAACTACCCTCTGCAAGGGCTTTTGGACCTTTGGCTTTAGGGTGCTTTGTTGAACTGACCAATTAAACCAATCTATTGAACAAAAATTAGTTCAATGGTTCAATTGTTTCAAGACTATGCACTGAGCCTGTTAAACCAACCCATTGAACCAACTTGTTGAACCAACTCATTAAACCAGTTCAATGGTTTAACACTACGCATTGATGTCAAGTGAACCAAGTATTTAAACTTGCCAATGAACCAAATGATTAAACCAATTTATTAGACTAGTTTAACGGTTCAACGAAGCATGCCAAGCCCATTGAACTTGGCATTGAACCATCTGATTGAACTGGAAGCCACTTTGAACTGATGCCACTGATCTTAAACATTGAACTAAGCCATTAAACCAAAGTAATTGAACCGAAGCATTGAACCAACGCGTTGAACTAGCTAAATTAAACTGAGTGATGAACCCTACATTTGAACCAAGCCCGAATGAATTGTATGATTGAAATAATGGTTAAACTAGTGCATTAAACTTTGACCATTGAACCAAGGCCTTGAACTTTGTTGATGAACTCGTCATTGAACTGGTTCAATGAACTAAGGCCGATTGAACCAAGGCATTAAACTAGGCAATGAACTAAGCAATTAAACCAGGCATTGAACCAAAGCATTAAACTAGTTCAATGGTTCAACCATGCCAACAGTTCTTTATTTCTTCAAACAAGAGCTCGAAGAAGCCTTGTAAAACCTAGAACTCTCTAAACTGATCCTTCATGCGCCAAAGACTAACCTGCAGAGTCCATAGAAATCTAAAACCTACAGAGTCTGTAGATCTAGACCTCCAGAGTCTATAGATATTTTGCAGAGTTCATAGAAATGAACGAATTCATGCAAATTTGAAAAATAAAATGGCCTAGGATAGTAGGGACAAAAGCAGACCAATTTTTGGTCTGTTGGGAAAAAATGGTCAACAAATTGGTGACTCCCAGGGGAAGAATGCCTACTATGCTTAAAGACCAATTGCTTTTTAGTCCGTTGGGCATAGAATCAGATGTAGCTTGAATAATAATTAGCAATAGACCCACAAGATCCAAGAATCAAACATGAAGCTCTTTTACCCCACACACAAAGGGAAACACACATAAGGATAAAAACACTACCTATGCAAACTGCACTTAAGGAAAGCAGGAAAGAAATTGAAAGCAAACTACTATATACAACTAACCAGGAATGTTCACCCCCTCTTGGATAAAAGGTAAAATTTCTTAAGTCCCCTTCTTGGCAAGAAGAATTATGGTGGCAGACAAGTGGCTGAAAGAAAAGGAGATTTGGTGACTTGCTCCTCTTGCCTGTCACCTGAGTAGGTTGGTATCTGAGTGGATTAGATCCGAACATGCCTCTAACATACATGTATTCTTCTTTTCCCTAGAGGCTTGTTGAATGTTTTTCCTTCATGTTGGTGTATTTCACCAGGAAATTAGTGGCTATTGGCTTATCACCATTAGCCTTTTGACATGTATAGCTCCCTTAAAGTGTATCATGGTCTGACCCATTTCCTTCTGCTTCATTACAGACTCTGTCAGACTCATCCTATGCTTCCTTTTGGCCTTCTTGAAGAAGGGTGACTATGGTGATGTCTGAAATGGACTCAAAAAATGATTGCTCATCCCACATAACATTGCCTCTTTGTTTGAAGCTTTCTTCTTCAAGGCCTTCCTCCAGGAAGATAGATCTCTCCTTTTCCTCCTCATAGATTAGGACCTGTAGATGTTCAAAGGTATTCTCCTGATCCTCCTCCAACTTAGGCTCCTTAGCATAGTCATCTTCATCATTGAAGCAATAAAGAATTTCATCAAACAAAGGAGGAGAGAGCTTACCATGCTTATGTTCCTCTTCATAATGCTGGAACATTTGCATGTATACAAGACCTGCATCTTCTCCATTGCTGACGATGTCTTCATAGGGAGCCTCCATGATGATTCTGCCTTCATTGTCACTCATGATAGCCCCTTGGGAAACTATAGCTTGGATC
Source organism: Torreya grandis (assembly GCA_037957365.1). NCBI lineage: Eukaryota > Viridiplantae > Streptophyta > Pinopsida > Cupressales > Taxaceae > Torreya > Torreya grandis. The sequence continues at coordinate 1,090,150 of JARHVA010003067.1, forward strand.
TTTTGCTCCTCACTCACCTTTTATAGACCAGGTTCTTCCTTGAGAAGGTGTGAAGTGGGAAAACCATGTGGAAGAGGAGGTAGTCCTTGAGCTAGAATCAAATGATTCTCCTCCTTCCACTTGGCCAGCACTTTATCAATATCAGGTGCAACCTGATATCTCTCTTGGAAATGTGTAGGTGGGGTGTGTTCAGACATGGAATGTGCCATTGGTTTTGAACCATCCATCACTGGTTGAGGAATCTCTCTATGGATTCCAACTCTGCAATTCTCCTAGCTACATCTTCTTATAAGAGTCTTTCTTAGAGATCATAGGAATCATGGGTAGGAGCAACTTTATCTTTTATATGGTTTTGAGCAAAACCTTTCTTCTCCTCTTTCCTGCCCCATGATTCCACTATTTCCCCCCAGGTTAGGAGGTTGCCATCATGGTGAAAGTTCTCAGAATTAGAATTTGCCCTTTTGGTTGAAGGGCAACTAGGAGGGCTACTTGAGGGGATGACATTAATGTTTTGAGCTTGATCATGGTAATATGAAGGAATACAAGGCCCATGATTTTGTGTAGAGGGATTATACATACAAAAGTGATTTTTGATGGCACTAGGCTACTTAACTAGCTGATTTAACTCAGAGTCACCATTGGTGTTGATGCAAAAGCCTCCAAAGGCTAGTCGGTTGAAGAACAAACTAAAAATTCTTCAATTCTTTTGACACAACTTGTCCTAGTTTATCCCACCAGGTGTGCCAAAAACTATTGATGTAGTGGATTGCACCTGGGGGTAGGACACCTAGCTCCCACCCTTCCACACGCAACAATGGAAACTCCCCTCTCACTTATGGGACCGACAAAGCTGGAGGGGAGAGTCTCTAGATAAGGGTTAACTCCCTCTGATGTATCATTTAGGCCCTACTTTCTCCTACTTCTAACAAATAAAATTTAAAAAGGGGGGGGATGAAAAGGGGCAGAGAGATGCTGAAAATAGAACCTAAGCCTAAAAATGTAGAAAGGGTGATACACTAGAAAATGGTTGATCTACTCTGCTCAAACATACACTTTCCATCAAGAACAAGCTCTCATACACTTCATCTAACATGAGAAAACCTTATACATCAGTGGGTCAGGGGTTCATGGAGATACATGGAGGAAATAACTACTAGAGGCATTCTGAGACACACTATAGCAGTTTATCCACTTCACCTATACTCCTCTAGGGATGCTTCTGATAGACCTATAAAAGGAAACTCAAAAATACACCAGACATGCTGAAATCATTCTACAAAAGCATTAAGAAAATGGCTTAACACTGAATCAAGGCATAGACACATACTAAAGATGCAAAACTCAGAATGGAGGTAAAAATTCTAAGTTTTGATTCAAGGTAAAATTCTGGTAGAGCTCTGCCTTACAAGCCCGAGAGATTTTTGGGCATAGTTTTACCTTAAGGCTGAGAGGGATATACTCTTAGCCTTAAGGGAAAACTCTACCGAAAAATCTCTCGGGCTTGTAAGGCAGAGCTCTACCAAAATTTTACCTTGAATCAGAACTTAAAATTTTTACCTCCATTCTAAGTTTTGCATCTTTAGTATGTGTCTATGCCTTGATTCTATGTTAAGTCATTTTCTTAATGCTTTTGTAGAATGATTTTAGCATGTCTGGTGTATTTTTGAGTTTCCTTCTATAGGTCTGTCAGAAGCGTCCCTAGAGGAGTATAGGTGAAGTGGATAGGTTGCTGCAATGTGTCTCAGAATGCCTCTAGTAGTTATTTCCTCCCTGTATCTCCACAAATCCCTGACCCACTAATGCAAAAGGATTTCTCATGTTAGATGAAGTGTATGGGAGCTTGTTCTTGATGGAAAGTGTATGTTTAGGTAGAGTAGATCAATCATTTTCTAGTGTATCACCCTTTTTACATTTTCAGGCTTAGGTTTTATTTTTAGCATCTCTCTCCCCCTTTTCATCCCCCCCTTTTTACATTTTATTTGTTAGCAATAGGAGAAACTAGGGCCTAAATGATACATCAAAGGGAGCTAGCCCTTATCTAGAGACTCTCCCCTCTAGCGTCACCAGTCCCACAGGTGAGAGGTGAGTTTCCATTGTTGCATGTGGAAGGGCGGGAGCTAGATGTCCTAACCTCGGGTGTAATCCACTACGTCAACATGTAGTAAATAGATTATATATATTTTTCTGATGTAGTCAAGTAGAAAAAAACTCATATTTAATCGATTTAGGTAATGTAATCAAATAGGCAAGAATTGAGTATTATATATATATATATATATACACATAAATTTGAAATGATAGATTTTATTAGGCTTAAAAGTGTAATCATCCATGTACAAGTTAGGTAAAATAGACTATTGATCTAGGTAGTACAGGTAAGATGAAATCAAGAAAAACTATATTGGTGTTGGATGATACAATTATATTATGAATAGTAAATTTTGAGGCTCATTTAGGATAGCTGACATAGTCACATAGATAGCTAAAAGTAACTTTACCAAGGTAGATAATGTCGTTATCACACATTGATAACTATATCGAGTGGGCTGATGTAGTTATGAAATACATCACATAATGATATTAGGTTGGATAATACAATTTGTAAGAGAAATAAATTCATGTAGTAAATTAAATATAATTAAATTTTAAAAATAAGATCAGGTATATGTACTAAAATGATTTGATTGATTATGTGGGATCTCATATATACTTACTCATTATTTGAATAGTGTTGATCCAATGTTTTAGATCCCTAACTATAGAGAGGAAACCATTATTTTAGACCACTAACTCCATGTTTCAATGGTATAGTAAGATTAAATTCCCTAGGTGATACACTCCTCTTAGGTGAACCATAATATGAGATGGATGGTTGGTTTCTTAAGTTCAATAAAAATGGAATCCTAAGAATTTTCAATATACTATGAGGTATGTGGAAAATAAAATTTGTGTTTAGTAATAGAATATGTCTTTTATTAGTGGGATAATCCACTCACACCATAATTTATATACATATAAATACTACATAACCCCGCACGATAGTCACTTAGTAGTATGAAAACTATCAAAACATATTTTTTATGGAAAATAAAATAAAAAATAAATAAATTTTGAAATTAAATATTAAAAATGAATTTTTAGCATTAAATCAATAAAAATAGATAGGTATAAAATATAATTGGAATGGAAAATATATTAATAAAATAAATTATATTTAAAATTAAACAAAATACTATATCAAGCTAGTTTATATAGTTAAAACATATATATTTTTTGAATTATGCTAGTTGATACAATCTATGTAAACATAGAGAAGAATTTGACTTACTAATGACACTCATAGATAAGGAAAATATTATATCAATCTAATTGGTGAAATATAATTTAAAGGGAGGAATAAGACAAAAAAGTATTGATTTGACTGATGTAGTTAGTAAAAAGGATGAATGTAATGTTGAGGATCACATTGAGTTAATAAAAATGTATACACAGTCTAGGATTATCATACAACTATCCTATATTAGGATATATAAACCCTAAACATGTTAATAAAATAGAGAAAATTATACCTAATATTTAGGTCATGACCAATGGAGTTGAATACCTAAGATGAGTAATACCTATATCTATAATTCTAAAGGAAAGGGTTTCAAACCCTTTAGGCCTATGACATATTGAGATGGATATAACTAGACATCTATGCAAGTAATGTATTATTACTATGGGAGATTTATCATGTTGATGACATGGAGGTATCTTGGTGAGTGGATGAATTTATTTTATAGGGTAAGTGACAATGAGAAAGTCTACAATGTTCTTGTTCTAGTGTGCTTTATGTATGGTTGGTTGATATTTAGTATTGACATGGATAGAAAGGATGAGGTTTGAGTATGGTCATTTGAACATGTGAAAGGGGTCCTAAAGAAGTCAAGAAGGATTTGAATGCTTATGTGTGTAATTATAATTCATTTGATTGGTCAAATTTTTTCATATAAACACTTTGGGTCTAGTGGAAAAAAAATGAGTAGGGAGTTTGATGATGTCATCATTACCACATGGGAATGAGTCAAGGGGAGTTGGTCATATGTTGGTCATCATAGTAGTCCCTAGTTATTATGCATTAGATATCAAATCATGTATCAAATCATAGTTAAAGTTATGATGGTAAAAATTTAGCTTCTCAATCAAAATTCATTATTTTCCCACACAACCAAATTTGTAGTTGGCCAAAAAGAGCTAAGTAAGCATGTTAATGAGGTAAACATTCACACAAAAGGAGGTTTCAATAAAAAAATTATCATATAGTTTTGTTAATTTGTTTTCCTAGTTTATTTTAACTAATTTTTATATCATGCGATGTATCACATCAAAATATATACATATGGAATGTTAGGATCCTAGGTAGTTTGACTTTGTTTTCCCATGGCCAATTTTACAATGTTGTGAGAAGAGCCGAGTGAGAATTTTAATGGTGCTATATATTTCACATGTGAAAGTGTAAATAGAAATTGATTATATGGGTTTATTTAATTTTGATCATAGTTTATTTGTGCTAAATTTGAGATCATGCATTGAATCGCAAAAAAAGTTATGATTGTTCAAAGTTGTCCTCCCAAGTAGGTTTTGACATAGTTGGCTCTATGATAGAATATTTTGAGAAGGAATTTTATTGGTGATATATATCACATATGTGAAGGATTCAAGGGATACATGTCACATGGTTGGATTCTCCTATGTGAAGAGATCATTTGGTCCATATTTGAGATCATGCAAGCATAAAATAAGTTATTGAGGTACAAAAGTGGCTATTAAAGCATATTGAAAGGGTACCCATAGTCATTTTTGATTGAGCTAAAGCTTGATTAATATCAATGGTGCACATTGATCTAAAAAATTAGGAAGCAATGAGATGAGGATAGGTGTATGATGTTTAATGATTGAGTAAAGGTACTATATAATGATCCAATGGTAAGCAGTTGTTCTTACAGATTAATCAAAGGTGAGCATTGATCATTAAAGACTTGATTGATCCATAGAGATCGATAGAGTCCATTGAGTCAAAGTTCCTAGATTACACAAGATGAGGTCAATATTACTGAGGTTTAAAGTTTAAGAATTGACACTTGTACATTAAATATCAAACAAGATTGATGGTACATATTTGATCTAAGCATCAAGGACATGAGATTTGAGCATTGTGTTTGAAGGTTAACAATGACCATTTGAATTCAAATATTTTAATTTAACGTAAGAAAAACCAAAGCTCTATATTTCATCCATATCTTTTGATATAATTCAAATTTATTGGTTCTATAAAATCAAAATGTTATGGGACTCCAAGGAACATCTAGATATATAGATTTGAAGATCTACAAGTTATTACAATCAAAGATATTGAGTTGAGAAGTTAATTGTGTGTTTGTGCTTGTTCTGAAAGTGACAAGAGAAGGATATTCAAGCTTGTATTGATTTTTTTATGTCTCATGATGACTTAGATAATGGGGAGTGTTGTAGACTCCACGAGGATACTTTATGTGGATTTTGGAGGTGTGACCAATCTATCTTGAGCATGAACAATTCTTAAAAAGTTGATTATATGTTCAGTATTGGTGTTCCCATGTATAAGGCCTCTAATTGAGTTGTTTGAGCATATGCATAGGTGAGCTATGTTGACTATGATAATTTGATGATATCTTATGAGAGATAAAGAGTGGACCTATGTATTTCGAAGTGGTCCTTTGTTCTTGATTTGCTTGAGGGTGTGTTAAATGGGTGAATAGGCATCCATGAGAGCTATAAGAGCTATAAGGGACTTATTAAAAGGTGTAGCTACTTAAAGGTGACCCATAGATGTTATTTCTTACATATGAAGATTCTATTGAGGTATGTCTTCATGTGAGAGATGCCTTAGGTGATAAGGTATGTCTAATGGCTTACCAAGGTTTTTATTATCATGATTGCTATATAAATAGTGAAACCAAAGATGAAGAGTTTTAGAATTTTTGTGAGAGACTAAGAAGTGATTAGAGAGAGGATTATGTGTGTGTTTTATGGAGTAGAGGGGTAGAGTGCCCTGAGGATGTGTTAAAGAGAAAAATTTATTGAGGACTATTTGTATGACCTATTGATCATAATTCTATTGGTAGAATAGTGCGCTTGCTTTTTGAGTGTGAGAAAAGGTGAAGTGTGATAAGCAGAGGTACATCATCAAATGTTGTTGATATCAGTTCAGACATGGATGTGTTCCTAGGTGTTATTATGGTATCTAAACATCTAAGGTGTTTGTATCCTCTTTGTAAGATGAAACTTGGTAAAAATTCTAGTTATTATTAATGCTCAGCTAGACAGGTGTGGCAAGACCTTATGAGATTGGAGTCTCACTAAATAGGGATTATAGTTCTTTGATCATTTTTAGATGGTCTAAATTAGATCCTATTATTATAGGATATTAGTATAATTTTGGGTTATAGTGGGATTTCACCCCCAAGAGGGTTTCCCATGTACGTCATGTGTTATGTGATTGATCTTGCATTATCTCTCTTGCTCATTGATATGAATGTTGTTTATGATTCATGAATGGTTTTAGTAATTGATTAAGTGTTTGTAAAGATTATAATTTAATTTATATTATTGGGGCTCACTTATTCACCCCCCTCTCAATGATTGTACCACTAACAAATTGGTATCAGAATGAGGTCTTTTGTTAAAATATTGATAGCTTGAAAGTGATCTAAGGTATAATGGATAGTCATAATGTGTAAGGTGGTTTATCTTCTAAGAGAGCACTAATTTTCAACGGATATAATTATGTATTTTAGAGTACTAAGATGAGGACATACATTATGTCCCCAAGGTTTAATTTATGGTAATCTATTTTGGATGGTTATGTTGCTTTTATTACTCCTTTATCTAGTGTTGTAGATAAAAATCTATTTGAGAACAACTCTAAGGAAATTAATTTCATCAATTATGGTCTTACAAAAATTGAGTTCATCAAAGTAATTCATTTCACATCTACCAAGGAAATATGGGATAAATTGAAGACTATTTTGAAGGAAATTCAAAGGATAAGATTCTTAAGCTGTAGAATCATAGAAGGGAATTTTAAAGTCTTGTGATGAACAAGGAATATATTGTGGCATCCTTTAAACAGAGAGTTGATAAGATTATAAATATCATTAGAGGTCATGGAGAGAATCTTGAAGAGACTATTATTGTTCAAAAGGTATTAAGGTCTAAATACACCAATTTTGATCCAAAAGTATCCAATATAGAATAGAGTTATGACCTTACTTAGTTGAAGATAAATCAATTGCATGGAATCCTTATTATTTATGAGATAAAGAAGAATGATGATATACCACCAAATAAGGAATCAACTTTCAAGACTGAAATGAAGACAAAGAAGAAGTTCCAAGGTAAGAAATGCAAAGAAGATGACATTTATAATATTGATGATGATGAACTAATTGCTTTGATTACTAGGAAATTGAACATAGACTCAAGGAAGTATAAGGGTAAATTACCCTTCAAATGTTTCAATTATGGAGATATAGGACATTTTGCTCATAAGTGTCCTCATAAGCATGACAAGAAGGATGATAAAGAGAATAATGAAGGCCAAGATGATGATAAAAAGACTTACATGAAGAAAGGTTTTAGAAAGTATAAAAATAATAAAAGGTCCTTTAATAATAAGAAGAGTCTTTACACCAAAAAAGATTGCACCTCATCAAATGAGAGTGAATATAGTGACTCACAATATGGTCACGAAGATGTTGGTCCTATTAAAGATGAATCCTTGTTCATAGATGAGGAAGGAATTTAATCACATTAGAAGGAGTCTACTTGGAGTGGTTCAGATGATGATGAAGATGAGGTGGACTATGATACTATTTTGATGAATGGTCTTGAAGAACTGAAGATTGAAAAGAAGATCAATAGGAAGATGAAATATAAACTCAAAGAATATGAGGATCAGTTTAATGTGTATGAGGAAAGAGTGAATGAAGACACCAAGAAACATGAAGATATGATCAATCATCTTAGTTTTTAATTGGAAATTTTTTCTACAAGCCTAAAATCTAAAGAAGATGAATGTTCAAGGTATGTTTCCAAAAATGAATATTTGAAATTAGGAGCTAGAAAAGATAGCTAGTAAGGTGAAGACATTTGTGAGATTTGAAAATAGCTCATGTGATCTAGAAAATATTCTAAGTGGTCAAAAGCATGATAGTGATATAATTGGTTTGGTATATGATGAAGAATAAAAAAATGCAACTCAAGACAAGATAAAGACTAATGTGAACTAAGATAATTATACTTTGAAGACAAATCATTAGACAAGGATTGAAGGTGCTGATAGAGTAATGATAAATCAAATAAAATATCCAAATGACATGAGGTATGTAGCATAAAATGGTTACTATTATAAATGTAATCAATTTGGTCATAGGGATAGAGAGTGTAAGAGACCTGTTAGAAATATATTTGCATGGGACTATGATGGGGTCATCAGTCAAAAGGTGTAATAGAGTTAAGTGATTTAACTATCTTGATGGGGAACACTTTGAAAACCATTATTGACATAAGATTAAACAATGTGAGTCCTCTCCAAAATGGGGAGGTTGTTTTATTTGTAATGACATAAGACACACTATATTTTTTTGTCCAAAACTACAAGTCAAGATACATTTCTTATAAAAGGTATGGTGTACTAAAATTGTGAATAAAGAGCTCACATTACTATATTTTTAAAGCAAAGGATTACAAGATATAATATATTTAATTAGTATCTTGCGAGTCATGTAAGAAGGAAAGTTAACACAAGAAAGCCAAAGGTGACAAGTGTGACTCATGATGAGACTGCATGTCCAAGTAATCTATTTGCTATGGTGGAGAATGCTTTAGAAGTTAAAGAGTACCAAGAGGTCTCATAGTCTACTCATGTTGAGAATGAAGAAATAAAGCTCAAGGAGAATAATAAGTTGTTTATTGAGGCTATTCCTAAGGTATGTATGGATCCAATTGAAAATTGTGTTATTGCTAAGTATGTATCATGTAAAGAACATCAATTGTCTATGCCTAATGATGAGGTTCCAAGATGCAAGGAAGATTATTCAAATGAAAAGGTGCATAATGAATATGTGTTTTCTCCATGTATTGTTAATTTAATCATACAATAAAAGAAGAATGTTGTAGTGGATGAGGAAGTTTTTTCTCCTGAACCAAATAAGAAAAAGAAAAACTACAAATATCAGATGAGCAAGGAGGATATGGAATATGAGGATTTATTTTTGTTATAGAGGATTGAGGTATATAAAGTTTCTCTATCTATACTTATTAAGAGAATCCTTTTAGTGGAGAAGTAATTTTGTGTTCTCTAGATGATAATTCCAATCAAACAAGGTCTTTGGTTAAGGGGGAGCAATAAGTTCATGAGCTTATTTTAGAGGATTGAGAAGGAGCTATAGTAAAAAGTCAAAATGGGTGGTTCTATGTGGCTTAATAGGATTAATTAAAACATAAATAAGTGTTTGGTTCTCATAAATTTATATTCATTTATTTATGGTGTGCTCCAAATGTGTTTAAGGTTTGAAGGTATGTATGTGTCAATTGAAGATTTTTTGAGTGCTCTCAATTTTTCTTAGTTTTTGGCATAAGGGTAAGTAGGCATAAAATGGGTTATAAGATGTATGGGTTATAAAAGGTATTTAATCTCAAATCTTGGTCCATAAGTATGTGATGGGTGTCTCTAGGTGTGCAAGTAGTTTTAGAGGTGTGTGTTGACTAGAATAAGGTTTGTTGACCCTACTTATTTTGAGATTTTAAGGTTTTTAGACATACTAGAAAAGTGGTTTGACTTATGAATTGAAGTATGAGTATTATTATGAATATGAAAAATGGGTGGCTTAATCAATATTCACAAATATTTTAAGGTTTTTGGTTCTCTAGTTATTCAAGTTTTTATCAATATGGAGGGCTAATTAGATAGTAGGTTTTTGAAGGAAGTATGTTGTATATGTTGATATTGGTGATGTAAATTATCATTTTTGATGGGGAATATGAGGGTGATCCATATATGAAATTTTAGGTCATGAATATGTGTCTAAAAGAAATTATGGTCTTTGCAAATTCTAGGTAGGGTTACAAGAAGGATAGACATGGCTAGTTTGGAGAAGAGTGCATTTTCTACTTAGTTTATCTAAAAAGAGAAAGGTATGTGTGTTTTAAGGTGATTTATCAAGTTTATTTAGATAATTTTCTTGGTTGGCAAGTGGCATGAAGTTTTTATTGGTGGTCCTTGTAGTATATTGAGAGAATAGGCTAGTTAGCATGTGTGATGGTTATTCATGGTGAGTGGAGATTAGAATATGCTCATAAGGTGAAATTACTCATAGTTATTAGGGGGATTCCATATCAAACTAGTATTTGTGATTTAAATAATATTTTTATGTTTTTGTGTGTTCTTTCTTCACTTTTTGTAGTGCATGATTGAAGAGAGTGTTGGCATAGAGCAAAAGAATGTTGTCAAGTCAAGTTGAAGTAGGCTCAAGGTAAGGGGGAGTTTGTATCATATTTATAAGATGGTCATTTATTATTTGATATAATTTTAATGTATTTAGGATCAATGTTTTATCACTTTGTCATTATGTTATAGGGGGAGAAATTTCCTTTTGGGGAGAGAATTATTGTTGTAGGAGTGCTTTGAAGAGAGAGAAGGTGAGTTGTATATTGTTGTATATGATGGTTGTTAACATCAATGACAAAGGGGAGATGGTTTTAAATTTTTAATAATGATGTCATGGAGGTGTAGGATAATTATCCAAAGGTAAGTGGGAATTCATATATATGGATCAAAAGGTGAGTGTTGATTATTAAAGACTTAATTGATCTACAAAGATTGATAGAGCATGTTGAGTTAAAGTTCCCAGATTGCATGATATGAGGTCAATGTGACTATGTTTTAATGTCTAATAATTGGTACCTACATGTTAAATAATGAACAAAATTGATGATGTGTATTTGATCTAAGTAGTGAAGACATGTGATTCAAGCATTGTGTTTGAAGGTTAATTGTGACTGTTCGAATTCAAATATTTGAATTTAACATAGGAAAAATGAAAGATTTATATTTTGTCCATATATTTTGATAGAATTGAAATTTATTGGTATTGTAAAAGCTAAAGTGGTATAGGACTCTAAGGTACATCTAAATATATAGATTTGAATATTTGAAAGTGAGTATATTCAAAGATATTTAACCTAGAATTTGACTGTCTATTCTTATTCTTCAATTGACCCAAAAAGGATATTCAAGCTTGTATTGATGTTGTTTTGATATCTCATTATGAATTAGATATTGAAGATTATTGTAGGCTCCATGAGGATGTTATGTGTGTATTTTAGAGGTGTGATGAATCTATCTTGAGTATGAACAATCATTAATAAGTTGAATGTATGTTCGGTATTGGTGTTCCTATGCATAAGGTCTATGTTTGGGTTTTTTAGCATACATAGGGGAGCTATGTTTATTGTGATCATTTAAAAATGTCTTAGGTAACATAAGGAGTGGACCTATGTATTTATAAGTGGTCCTATGTTCATTTTTTTCTTGAGGGTGTGATAAATGGGTGAATAGGTTTCCATGTGCCCCACAAGAACTACAAGGCCATATTAAAAGGTGTAGCTTATTAAAGGTGGCCGATAGGTTATAAGGTCAACCTATGAAGATTTTATTTAGTTATGTCTTAATGTGAGATATTCCTTAAATGCTAAGTTATGCTTATTGTTTGACCAAGGTTTTGATTATCAAGATTTATCTATAAATAGTGGAACCAAATATGATTGGTTTTAGACTTTGTGTGAGAGACTAAGAAGTGATTGGAGAGAGGTTTGTGTGTGTGTTTTTCATAGTGAAGGAGGGGTAGATTTCCTTGAGTATGAGTTAAATATTAGAATATATTGATGACTATTTGTATGACCTATTAGTCATAATTATATTAGCAGAGTCGTGTTCTTATTGTTTGAGTGTGATTGAAGGTGAAGTACAATAAGCATAGGTCCATCATCAAGTGTTTTTGAAATCAGTTCAAAGGTGGATATGTTCATAGGTGTTATTTTGGTAGATCAACATCTAAGGTGGTTATATCTTCCTTGTAAAATGAAAATTTCTAAAAAGTCTTATTATTGTTGCAACTCAGTTAGATAGGTATGACAACACCTTGTGCGATTGTACTCTCACTGAATAGGGATTTTAGTTCCTTCATCATTTGTAGATGGTATAAATTAGATATTTTTATTATAGGATAGTATTACAATTGTAGGTTATAATGGGTTTTTCTCCCAAGAGGGTTTCCTATGTATGTCATGTGTTATGTGATTGATCTTGCATTATTTATCTTGCTCATTGATGTAAATGTTGTGTATGCTTCATGAAATTTTGTAGTAATTGATTAAGTGTTTTCAAATATCATAAATTAACTTTGAATATTTTGGATCACTAATTCACCCCCCTCTCAATTATTTTACCTCTAACACTAACTAATCAATCTAAGTAATTATGAAAGTAAAGTAAAGAAACTAAAAGGGAATTCTTAAAATAATCAAAAAAGGTAAGGTGACATAGTTGACAAATGGGAATCTAAGCACCCTAAAATGGAATATTACAAGTCTAATCATCTTAGTATCCATAAAAAGTATAATTTCAGAGATTAAGTATACAAGGATACAGACGCATTCGTTAATTAAGAAAAAAACAACATATATCTAAAAAATTAATTATAGGAAAGAGCATAAGGTTAGAAATACTTATCTTGAAATGGACTTCTCTAGACTCAATTTAACCCTTGGAAAAGGGTTCTTTTAAGAGATTTTTGTGGTTGTGGATACCTCAATTATTTGTTATAATAGCTAAGAAAACTCCTAATGACTTCTCATATTGGATCTATAATACTTTCAAAATATAATATTCCTTTAAGACAAGATTCTACCTACAACTCCTCCAAATGTGACTTATAATAAAAGTGTTAGGAAAGGCATAGTGAATAGTTTTTACATCATATTTTTTAAATTAAATGTGTATTTTGTATATAATGATAAAATACCTAAAACTAACCCTAAATATTAAGTCAATGGCATTGGCCATATCAATATAATTAAGATATACCAACTAACACCGAATGATACTATCCAGGCTGATACATTATGAATGTTGGTAAGCAATATCATTACTACATCAAAATAGTTAATATGGTACAAAAATTTAAAATGTTATAAACATATGGTATCATCTTGAATGATTTTGTAGCTAATAGGAAAACTGACATATGTGAAAAAGATAGGATACAATGAGGCAAGAAATAAGAAAAATATGAGAAATCTAAATTGGAAATATGAATGATATGATCATGACATAAATAGCCACATCTCTCACAAATCACCACAAGCCTAGCCAAATAATTTTAATACACCTTTTAAGGAATTCACTTAGGGATATTGCTACTATACAAGTTGTTATAAGAGGAAGTGTCAAAAAAAGGTAAAGTGAAAGTATTATGTGTATACATAGAGTAAAATCACTTCGTTTCATGCCTAGTCCAAAATTTTATAATATCAATAATATTTATATCATAGTCCATATATATTAATATATATTCCATCCACACATGGCATCTAAACCTATAAGTCTTTGATATACTTTTCAATTTACAATATATTTAAACATCCCAATCAATATTTTATATTGTCCAAGATAAAATATTTGATTAGGTTGGGAGATATAATATACATATTCAAATTCACAAAAAATCAAAGGCATGCAATCTAAATATGTTTAAAATTATAAATATAATCTAATATAGGAAATGGGTAGAAGTTTATACTAGATCAAACACATAAAATACATTGTTTCATAAATTAATATGAAGTTATAGGCAAGGGTCATGTGTGAAGGAGGTTATATGAGGATATAATAATGGGATATACGCATATAAGGGGAATGATAGGTATAATTACATCTAAGGTGTCATTATACAGTAATAAATAAGTTTAAATTAAATATATAAAATGAAAGACAACCATTAGGTGTTGAGTATGAAGTATCTAATCTAAGGGTTTAAAGATTGTCATTATATAGTAACCATGAGGTGTATATAAAACAACATAGACTCCAAATATAAAAGTATACTAAAAATAATAAGTGAATCTAAGCATGAAATACAATAACATACAACTATATAATACCCATCAAGGTAAATTCCATAATAACTTAAGCTTAAGGAAGCTACCTTGGGTTGGATTGTTAGTGCATCAATCTCCCCTTTGGATTATGTTACACTTCATTATTTATGCTTAAGGTGAAGCTAAATATGGTAATAATAATAGCTCAGTATCCTTAGTTTGTGAATCCAAACACTATGTGCACCTTATTGATTTAAATTCTTTTTTTAATATCTTAAGAACATTATGTAAACAAGGTTTCCATAAGTGTAAAATAATTATCCATAATTCCCATTCTTAATAAGATGAATTTTCTTGTGTGAGATATGAAGATTGTATGATTTTATAATGATAAATGTCAAATTAAAACCCTATAATATGACTCAAAACTTAAATATCCATAACTCAAACTTAGTCTAAATTATTGGCCTGAATGATATATTCTAAAAAGTGTCAACAAACATAGTACTTCATCATCCTAGATAATGATGCCAAATAAGGGATTAAAATTTAAAAAGTCATCATCCAAGATGATGAATTCAATGATGAATATCTAAATTATTATAAAAGGATAATAAATTTAGAACTTGAACTATTCTAACATTGGTAATGTGATGACATTACATGAATGAAAGATGATTTAACATATGATGGTCTAGGAATCTCTGAGAAATAATTATGAACTAGACCTTCTAGATATGAATGCATTCATTAAACTTTGATATTGGTTTTATTTATTCGATGATAATTTAATAAATATAAATCATCATTAAGTGATAACTAAAATATAATTAAATAATAACAATGCATAATAAAACTAAATAATATATTTAACATACATAAAACACTACATTAATAGAGGTTGATCACTTATTTATATTTAAAACAAAATAAATTAAAAATCCATAATAAATAATTAAATTATTTAAGAAGTAAGAAATAAAATCTCTTTCCCATGATCTCTACCCATCTTCAAAATAAAACATTCTTCAAAAGACCCTACCCAATCGCCCTATACCCTAGAGATGAATGACGTACAAATACATTTAACAATATACCGTTACCATCCTAGGTGGAAATCATGGAAATAATTCCAAAATATAACCATACTTCTAGTTTTATAAAATTCCCCTTAGAAATTATAATGTCACTACAAAAACTACCATTAAAGAAAAACCTAGGATCCTACCTAAGGTATAGTAAATAATTCCTAAAAATATTAATTCATTTGGGATCTAAAATCTATTCATATTCCATCCTCATAGAGAAAAACAAAAAAAGGTAAAACTACCTAGACACTAACTAAACTACTCTTTCCAATCTGATTTTGAGGTTTAATTAACTAGTGATTATTTTACTAGGCCTAAATGCTCTAAAATTGTAGCTTGTAACTTTGTAAACTAATCATATCATAATCATTAAAAAATATCTTCCTTAGTTCCAAAATTGTATATAGAGTGAAGGTTGGGTCATATGCTAGTTTTAAAATGTCTAAGAATAACCTTACATTGGATTATGATTCCCAATATCTATCTAATAGTCACATGGAATTATCAAATAAATAAGAAATCAACACTACCATTATTAGATGATAGACTAAAGATTTAAGAAATGATGATAAATGGTAGTCACATCACATACATCTAGACTATATAATATATGAATGAAATAAATATCATAATATAATTATAAATACACATGCAAAAAAAAATAATATGCATATAATAAAAACAACTTACAAAATTCCCAAGAGCACATAATAAAGATTAAAACAATTGTATGTGAGGTTCCATTTCATGTCTTTTTGAGATACCATCTTAGAATTTTTTCACCTCTCCTTGATTATAATATCACTCTTGACCTCATCACTATGATGAGGTCAATACTAAATCCACCTCAATAAAAATAGGGAGTTATTATGAGTCAAAAAAAAGATAAAAAATAATTAACATATAACTTATTAAAAATGAAAAGATATACAAAATGTTATCTACCCACATTTAAACTTTTTCTAAAAACAAAAAATGATAACTATTATCTTCATTTAATCATACAATCTAAACCTGAAACTTCAAAAATTGAATAATCAAAATAACATCAACATGATATATGAAAGATAATCATCCATCAAAACTAATGAAATTATGTTTAATTAAGGTTTATTTATTTAGACAAACATCTTTATAATGATAAAGATATATGTGTGGTATAAAATAGGGAATTTTAAAGGTATTTCATTGTCTAGATCATGTTGATTGATCTAAGTGGATTTACCAATAATGACTTCCCCATCAATCCTCAGTCTATTCTCTTGGACTATAATGACTTTGGAGATACCTCATTAGTTTACATTGATCCATGTGAAATTATTCCACTAGGTTTTACCATAGATCACCATTTTTTCCTAGTTAGTCCTACAATAATAATAGTAAAGCTCCCATGAGAATTGACACCTATATGTTAGTTCTATCAATTTGATTGAGGGAATAATTATCTAAGAATTTTTGGGTATGTATCACCAAGTTATACCATAGGTTATATATTTTTATTAACTAACATTATGCTAACAAAAATAGACTTTCCATAAGGATCAAAACATATATGCCCATCCTTATAATAAAATCTTACCACTGTGTTAATGGAAAAATCTTATAGTGTCAATATTTTAGATCATCTATTGAAAGTAATGATAGTTGGTGATGTCATAATGTAACTATTAGAGATAACAAGTCAAAAATGTAATTATTTAAAATTCCATAATGTATTTCATCCCTTGAAACATGTAATTCTATATATACATATATCTAACAATACCAAAGATATGATATAAGTAGAAATTAGTATATAATATTTTAGTAATACATATTTATCATGAATATTCCATGTAAAAGATAAACATATTAGTAAATACATTTATTGTTCCATTTCTATATATTAATTTATTTATTTCATAGTGTCTTTTAAATATTTTGTATACACATACAATTTGATTAGATTCTCATATATAGAATTATCCATAATTTCTATTCATAGGCTTGGGATAAAAGGTATTAAAATGGTACATATAGTTATTACATGTCCTATCAAACTTAATCATAGTATGTGAGCCTTAAGACCATCAGACTACCTACCAAATTGGTTTGACAAAATGGATAAACCAATGTAAGAAGAGATTAATGTTATGATCAAAATCAAAATTATAGAATCCCTCATGGAGTGGCATAAATATTTATTCAACTATTTTTTATAATTTCTTGAGAAGATGGTTTCATCAACATCATCATCATGTAAAGTTTTTGGTGGTTGAGTCCTCCTATGTTTCAAATAAACATAGAATTTCCTATATTTGAAGGTAAAATTAATGTTAGATGTATTACATACTTAGATAGATAAGGTAAAATATTAATTATCCATGAATTTTTTTTTTACAAATAAAAGACTAAGATTGCATTGCTTACAGTTTTTTCACTTGTAAATAAGTGGTGGTAAATACATTATATTAGGAGAAAGACTATATATAATCGAAATTAACCTAGGATTTCAAGGGTGTACATTACCCTAAAGATGTAAATGATGATCCTTACATGTAGTTTCCATAACTATGTCAAGGACTATACCAATCATTCCAAGACTACACCGACACTTTCCATATTTTCTATTCAAGAATAGGTTATTTCAATAAATAAAAATATTGAGTCCTAAAATATAAAATTTGAGTAAAACCATCCTTTAGTCTAGGATGAATATCTAAGTTAAAACAATAGGTGATGACAATCTCTATATAGAATTCATTGACAAAGAGCTAAATTAGAAGGGAAAGAGGGAAACAAACTCTAAACTAAAGTACATGCCTATTTTAGATAAGATCAAATCATATACGTTGTGTAAATTATATGAAAAAAAAATCAATAACCACTCCAACATAGACTACCATGTAAATAATACCCTACTTATGTATATATGACAAAGGATAATGCCAGTCCCTTAGATGTAATCATTGACACATATACCAATGTTGTATTCAACACCACAAAAACACACCCATCGTGTCATACACTAAATCAGAATGTCTATTTCATTCATATTTTTTGGTACAAAGGTATCCATTATACTTTATGATATATATATATATATATATATATATATATATATATATATATATATATATATATATATATATATATATATATATATATTTGTAGAAACTGTTAAGTGACTAAATTTTGTAACCATGTCTTATACACAACCTTATAAATTAGGATGTTTTAGTTCCTACAACCCCAAAGGTATTAACATAATCCTTTAATGTTAATTATCATATGTTATTCATAAATTAAATTAATAATAATAATGTGATTTATCCCCTATTGATGTATGGAATGTACTCCTTGGGCATCCATATATTCATATTGATAAGATTATGTATAACAACAATCCTCATAATGTGGTGGTTTTAGTATGAAGTAAGAGATATTATATTCCTAAGGTGATTCCACTCTCACCACATGATTCAAAAATAAACTCCAAATAATATTATTCAATATAACTATGCAATAATCTACCTTTCACATTTCATAACTAACTAATGCACAACCTCAGACACCAAAGACAAATTAGATTTTGGACTCTATTTTTACACAAAAAAATTCATGTTTGTATACAGAGTCATCAAAATGGGTCATCTCCCATAGTAATATAAATTATTGACCAAGAAATAAATAGACACCTAGTATCTACATGTGACTCATACACCTGATGCAATCGAGGATATTTATTTTCAAGAAGTGGAAACTTATCCTAGTGGATTAACCAATATTTACTCTTACATCAATCCTCTTTGGTTATCTTGGATTGTAGTGAGTATGGAGACACTTAATTGGGATATATTAGCCTAAGTGAACTTATGACATTAGGTTATACTATAGATAATTTTTGTTTCCTAATTAATTATTCGCTTTTTAAAAAAGACCCCCCAATGAGGATCAAGGCATATATACCAGTTCTCACCATTTAATTATGGAGACATTTCTCTAGCCTGAGTTGAATCTAAACCTATAGGTTCTACCATAACTTATCATTCTTTCTCAACTAGCCTTGTATTAATAGAAGAAAACACTTCATGAATATAAACACCTACATTCACATCCTCTCCATCTAGTTCTACAATTATGTTACCACATAACTACTACAATATTAGTCATGTCACTCACTATTTGATAATAATGATAACTAGTTATGTTATAACATAAATTTCAAAGATGATGAGTCACACATGGAAAAAATTCAAATTTCATAATGGGCTTCATCTCTCTCAACATGTAAGTGTGTGTGTGTGTGTGTGTGTGTGTGTGTATATATATATCCAATAATACCACAAATAAGATATAAATATAAATTAGGCTATGAGATTACATCCATATATATTTCTCAAGAATACACCATGTACAAGACAAATAGATAAATAAAATACATTTATTTTTTATTTATATGTCATTTTCTATTCTTTTTCACTATCTCTCTCTCAAATCTTCCACACACGCAAAAAAACTGATTTTATTCTTATTTGGAGAGTTGTCCATCAATTCATCACCTAGACACAAAATCATTGAATCTCAATTTTGGATATAAAATAGAATAATAAAAATGGATAATTATAAGTATGTACACATGAGACACGTAGACTTATATATATATATATATATATATATCTCAATACATTATAATATACTATGCATGAGTGTAATGTAACATTTACTAAATATGATTTATGATTTGTGACCTAGAGAAAGAATATTTTTTAAGATGTAATATCACTTGGAAATAAAC
The DNA here is from genome assembly GCA_037957365.1 of Torreya grandis. Taxonomy (NCBI): domain Eukaryota; kingdom Viridiplantae; phylum Streptophyta; class Pinopsida; order Cupressales; family Taxaceae; genus Torreya; species Torreya grandis. The sequence goes on from JARHVA010003067.1 coordinate 1,110,196, forward strand.
AAAAGATGGATAAAAAATAAACACTAGTCCATAAGGTGGAATACACAAAGATAATGATCACATGAATATATAGGGATCAACCATGGATAGAGGAATAGTCAATGGAATATGCATGAATAGTTTTCAAAATAAATAGGTGGAAGTTGAGGTTGCTCTAGATATAAGGGATAAAAGTGGTCTAGGAAACCTATAAATCAACCCTTTAGTGTCTTATGTTTCATTAAAATATTAGAATATTACATATTTTTTAGATCTAAGGTAATGAAGATCAAGATGATAGTTTGAAAATGTATGCAATCATGGAAGGATTGTTTTAAACAATGGATATGCTTGTATGGCTGAAATTATAATACCATTATTTTAGTGGAGATTATATACTTGTTTGTACATCATATGTAAATGCTAATGTCTATGAAATAATATTTTACCATGATATGTTTTATTATGTTATTTAATTGTGTTTATTAAGGTTTGTGTTAAGTATATTTATCCATGATATTATCAAAAATTCTATTTATGTCAATGGGTTCTCAATATTATCTTATTGTCCCTCAATGGACACTTGTGTTTTTTGGCTTAGTTGATATGTGTAAATTTTTAGTGTTATTATATATTTTGTGCATGAGATATCCTTTGGACGAATAGGGGAGGTTAAAAAAAAACATTATGGTTATGTTTCCAATACCCTAATTATAAATAGTTAATATATTGGGAAAATGTGTGTGGATAATTATCATTGCATAATTTTTTATTTCTTATTTTTTTCTAAAATCTTATCCATGGTTATATAATATTTGCATTACATAAGGGATAGACATGGATAACTAAAGGATAGATTGAATTAGTGAAAATAAATAAATGATGGATGAATATGTGGAAATGGAAGTGATACTATGAAATTTATATCCCAATAGAAAGGGGTAACTAAGTCATTTAAATGTTTTGAGGACCTTCATTTAATAAGAAACATACATGATAACTATATAACAAGAATATAGTCACTAAAATGAAAAGTATAATTTATGTCATAGGTATTTCATATGTGTAGAGATTTAGTTTATTCAAAAGGATCTCAATCCACATGGAAGTGTATTGAAATGTTAAAGTATAGGAGTCTCAACTATAATTTGGACTATAGTAGATACTTATGCACATTATGTTTATTAAGTGAATTTTTTCAAGCCAATATAATATTTTAAAATTGATTACAAAAAAATGTGGTTGATTGTTTCATTCCATAGGGTATAATATTGTGACTATGACAATCCATCATGAAGTATTTGGATGTAATGTTTGTTTATTGGTGGTAATATTTTTGGAGAAAATGTAACATCCTTCATGTAATAAATCATAATACAAATAACTATTGGGTGTGGAATCATAATTTATAGGATTGGTGTGTAGACATAAAAACCTACATATTTTCTAAAAATATACTATAATATGTTGATGAAGATATAATTTCATCATGATAATGAGGATAATGAGGTTCAAATCTAAAATTTTGAAATCACATAGTTCACAAAGGGATTGATTTCATTGGATAAAAAATAATGTTAGATTTACATCATTTTTTATGGATCATGTGTAGTCATTGTATTTAAATTTTTACTCAAAAAAATATGGTGGACATTAGATAAATAAATACTACATTATAAATTGATTTATACAAATCAGAGTTAAAAAAAGGTTCTAAAGGAGATTAAAAAATACAATAATAAAGTGTACATGTATATGATGCACATTTATGACATTTCTAATCTATTTTGTGAGATTCATCTAGTACACCATGCGTAGTATTTTTGGGGAGTTTTACTAATATCATTATAGAGATAGGTTCCCATTATGTATTTTTTTGATGCATAAGAAGTAATGTATTAAATATTTCATAAGAAATTTATATGAAACTTTGATACTAGAATGAGTCACTTTTTGGAGATTTAAATTTTAAATATGGTTATGTAGATTTATACATTTTCAATTAAAATTTCACAAGAGTAATATAAATTAATGTGGGGCATCTATTTTATACTAAGGGGAGATAAAAAGAAAAACGACATGTGTCGATAGATATAAGATGTTATTTTATATCATGAATTTTTATATGAGGGGAAATAAAGAAGTTGTGCAATGGTTCAAATGTTCAATAGAGTAAATTTTATATAGTGTAATATTAGAAACATGGATGCATATTATATAATAATATACCAAGTCATTTATGAGATACATCATGCATAAAAATGGGTGAATCAGATGCAAAAAATAGCTCTATTTAGAATAAACAACATCAACAAGGAATGGGTTATGGTGGATGAAGCTTTGTAAGGAAACATAGTGAAAGAGGATGAAATAGGTTTCAATAAAATTTTCAATTGAAAATTATAAAATTATTAATAAAGTGACTAAAAAATTCCATATGCATGTTCGTTGAAGTTAAGGGTGTTAGTATGAGGATTAACTACACATTCAATAAAATATCATGTAGAAAGATTTATAAATGAAATATGTAGAAAAGGTTTGTGTATTGTAGCAACGAATCCATTTTGAAGTAAAATAAGTTATACATGATGTATATGTATGTTCAAAGGTAAACATCACCCTGAGAGGAGAAGTGGATACTCAACCAATGAAGATATTGGTTCCATAAAAAATGTTTTTGTGTAATGAAGGAGTAACATTTTTGGAATACTAAGATGTTTTCATTGATAAGAGGTTTGTAGATTATGAAAATTATATTTTTTTATCTTTAATAATAACCATGCACATCCAAAGAGATATATTGAAGATATAGGAGTCATCAACCCAATATTTCTAATGAAAGTAGGTATTTGAGATAATGGAAATTGTTTCCATGTTAAATAAACAAGGATTATTTTCATTTTTGAAGGACTAGAAAAAGATTAGTATGGGAGATAATAAATGCAAAAGTCCCTAAATACTAAATGAAGTCTTTGATAATAATAATATAAAATATGATGAGGAGAAGATAATTTTTTTATTCTAAGGAATAAAATTTGTGAAAAATGTTGATTTATATAGGTGTATAAGTAAACATATTGATAAAATATTCATGAATGAATATGGATATTAATAGGTTACTACCTTTTTCTAATTTATATGTTTTAGTAGATAATTAAATTTTAATATCATTTAGAATATTGAGTGTGAAGTTCACCATAATGGAAGAATAATTCAAGGTTGACATAGAGGTTATTATTATAGTAAATGGAAAAAAATAGTAATTTACTAGGAAGACAATGGGGTTATGATAAAAGGGCAGACATACACTTAAAATGTCATTGTATAATTTTATATAACATATTATAAACGGTGGTAATCCCTATTTATGGTAATTGCAATACATAATATGTGGAGATCATAGATTTTGAAAAAGATATAAATAATATTTATAACAAAAACACAATGTATATATTACTTAAACCAAAGGAATGATAGGGTACTAAGTTGGAATTTTAACATGTCAATATTTGATAACAACCATTCATTTGTGCATAATATGGGTTAGGAAGAGTATTAATTGAGTAAAATAATGTGCATACATGTGATTTTTGGGGATTTAATCCCTATAAAGAATAGAATATTTACGTGTGTACCCAATAATACTATAATAGGGGTAGTCATGAAGATGACCAAAAATTAGGTTTTAATAGTTACATATGTATGTAAGAAGTTGTTAGTATTAATGTAATGTTTGGGAAGATACCCAAATATGATGGTAAAAAATTATATTTGTGTATGTGTTGGATTTACAAGAAATAATACATGAGGAAGTGGATAGGGTCATAATTTTTTTATAAAAATAATGATGCACTCTATCCTGATCATGATAAACACTCTAATATTATTTTTTAATATGGATGTTTTGGAAGGAAAATTTTTATTTATGGTTTGGGTGAAGAGAAAACATTTTTTTGTGTCTTTAGTGGATACTAACCCTAAATATCACTTGAATATATGTGAGAAAGAATGGGTGAATCAAGTGGCCTTGGCTATACTATGTTTTTTAGTACATTCATTCTTTACCAAATTTAATCATGGGTATGTGCATTGTATATAGTTAGTAAGACAAAAATATAAACTTTGGACCAAGATAAGTTTATGGAATATTTTACAAATATATTCATTTTTAGGTAAGAGGATAGAAATTTGAATGTATTTTTAAAAGTGATGTACACTAAGGTGTTAAAAAATTATATGAAAATGGATGAAAAATTATATGAGATGTACCACAAGGAATAATATGGGTCTATAGGACTATCTAAAGAGGAGGACTGTTATAAAAATGATGGGGAAATTAGTGTGAATATGTGAAAAAATTTATAATATGTAGGGTAAAAAATCCATATCACAATAAGATTCTATATAATATTATGGGAGAATAATAATAAAATCATGAGGTAGATCATCTGAATGTGAAAAGTACCACTTAAGTAAGAGTATCAAAATATGTGCATAAAGATAAGGATAAGTATTAATATTAATATTATCCATTATATACTAAATAAGTAAATTTTTGATTTATATAATAACCTAATATTGCTATAGTTTGATAATATTGGATAGATGAATAGTTTGAGCACATTATGTAAATCATCCTAGTGTTTAAGGAGTTATTCTATGGAATTAACAAGATATGGATATATTACATATCTTATTGGGTAAAATGGTCATATATTTATTTTTCTTATATATGGGTAAAAAATGGGTTTTAAGGACCCAAAACAATTACAATATGGTAATGAAATGAAATTGAGCAATGTTATAGGAATAAACAAGGGTCTAATTCCCCCATGGAATAAATAAAATACCATCTAGAACTAGCCAATAAATAATGAATAAATAAATAAGAACCAAAAAAACTCCAAAACATGAAAACAAGAAAATAAAATAAACATGAACAAACTTAAGACAAATCCCACAAGGGAGATAAAACTTATTATTATTGTTATCCATAATATTATTAGTATTTCCTCTATTTCATGTGTACAAGCATTTCATGATTTTAGGCACCTATAAGTCTTCAGATAGCTTTTGGATATCCTCCAAAGTAAATTTAATCTTGACACATGCCCTATCCTTTCTAATCCTCTTTAGTTATTTATTATGAGAGTGATCCTCATGTTCCTCTAATAAAACAACCTAGATCTTAGGGTTCAACATAGTTTCAAGATCCTTACCATCATACCCCTTCTTATATAATCCCTAACAAAGACCAAAATATCTTGTTTAACTAATTTGATTTATTTTTGAACCTTTTCAACTCTTCCACTTATCTCAACAAACTCTAATCAAAATACTTTAGACGTTTCTTCAATCAGCCCATAGACACCTCCTTCTCATGTTCTAAATCTATCCCCTCAGATAGAGCATCCTTACTCCCTTATAAGTCCTCCTTAAAATATGAGGAGAAATATTCTCCTTGGGAAATTTTTTTTCCTTGAGCTCTTGGTCATCCCTTTATTCATCATTCCAAATTAACAACCTTCACTTTCCCCTTTTTAGGGTCCTTTAACCCCTTGATTTTTAAATCCTAGGATCAGGTCTTATTCAAATCCTCTAAAACATCTTTTTAAATTATGATCTCATCCACATGATTGACTTTTTATAAGTAATTATAACTTCTCTCAATAATAAACCCAACACATTTGTGCATCAAATAAAGAGCCTCCCTCATAAGGAAAAAGATGAGGGATTGATGAATGATAAAATCTATTTTGAAAATTTTGAAATTATGGACCATGGTCTATAAGGACCTCAAAATTTATAATGATAAGATCATCTCATACATATTTTTTAAATGATTAATTAGAAGGAAACCACATCAACCTCAAACCCCACACAAGATAAATTCTTCAAAAACCTATCCTTATCCCTTTTTAAATAGTTCTCACTCCCCTTAATGCCAATCAAGAGGGAAAAATTCTTACCATACTTAATTCTAAAAATCCTATGTAAAATTATAGGAATTTTTACCCCTTTTTTTAATTTCCAAGTTAATGAACTTAATTTTTTAACATTTTGAAACATCTTACCTTGTTTAAAAGTTATTCAAGAACCTCTCACTATATCTTTAGCCATTTATGTATTCCTAAATTTTTGGCTTGACATCCTTTTAGTTTTGTCCCATCAAAAACTTACACATTTTTATTTCCATCCCTTACACTTCTAACTTAGACCTATTTCTCATCCTTAGGTGACTTTATCTCCTCTTTATAGCCTTAATCAAGATTTGTAAGAGTTTTAGGTGTTTTTCAAAAGTAAGTGGAAACCTCATTCCAAAATTCCAACATATCATGAACCTTATCCTCTATCTCGAAATGAAATTTATTATATACGGAGATTCCCTCCATAGATGGCTTAACTTATATAGGTATTTAACCAATATGGAAAAGGAAAAAAATCCAATTTATAATATTTTTTAAATACTTCCTAATCTATATCTTCCATGCCCAAATTATTTTTACTATCTAGTGGTAACGGACCATCAATGGGTTTCCAATGGAAGGTTGAATGAATTACTCCTTAAATATTTAAAACATTGCTATGTATGAACTCTCCATCCCTTAGTTATCATTCTTTATCAAATGGTTCTAATAGACTTATTTGTATTTCCTTCTTATTTAGTCAATATCCTCTAGAATGGTTGTTCCTCCTGGAAAGGAAAATTTAGATCCACTCCTTTTTTAGTTGGTTATGGCTCTTCAAAATTCTTATTGGTGTCTATATGCACCTTTTCTTGGGGTTTTTTCCACTTCTCGGCCACCTTGTTTATAGTAATATTTTTGTCTTCATGTCCCAGAATATTATAGTATTTTCATATATCTTCTTCCATTTCATTATATATATATATATATATATATATATATATATATATATATATATATATATATATATATCATGTCGTTACCTCCCATACTTTGACTTAATAACTATATATCTAAGGATAGGTTTATCAATTGGCACATATGCACTAAAATGGGTTGAAAATAACCTCATTTTTTAATTAGTCACTCAATATAGAGATATGTATTTGGAAATAGCTTTTCTTACCTTCTCTTACCATAATTATAGTGGTTTTCATGGGAGAGTAATTTAGAGAGGTGCCTTTTCCACTTTTGATGAAATTAGTAGGATATACCCATAAACCACAATCCTTATAATAATGTTCTTATATATTCCTCTAGGTTGGTGAAAGTGATGATTTTTTTTTACCATGGATATAACTTCAATATATACTTTAGGCTTTCATTTATGATTGCACCACTCATAATAATGATCAATATTTAGTCTAAAACTATCGAACCTCAAAAAAATTGAATTTTTGAGGGTATATTTTTATCTATGTACATAGCGATTAAGATTACTCAAAAATAGATTATAATCCTCTATTTTGTGGTCTAATGGGAACTATTTTTCATATTAGTGCTCTTATTTATTTGCAGATAGTTTCTCATCCCATGTGCATTAAGATGGGGACTGTATTGACCTAGCTAACATCCCCTCCCCCCTCATGTGTTCCTAATAATCTATATCCATGACAAGTTAATAATGATATTAGTAGTACCCCCTTTATAATGTTATTTTATTATCACCTTCACTTTTTGAACTCATATATAGGTCTTACTTTGATCTTCATAATTGTTATTGCTAAACTCTAAGTTTCCTACCTTGGACATTCTTCATGCCTAAAGACAATTTTTTTTCCAATTACTAAAAACAATCATAGAATTATGCTTTTTCATAAAAAATATTAATTAAATGTTATATAAAATAGATAAAAATATTTAAACAAACGTGAAGGAAGCAATACATAATGCACTCAAAGTTAGTGTAATATATTCAATAGTAAAATATAACTTGGCAATGTCATGGTGACAAGAATTAATTTTTATATATGTATCATGATGTGTGTGGATCAAAATATAATTATTTTTTAAGATCCATTTGGAATACTATTCAATGGGTAAGTGTTTGAAGCAATGGCTAGATGTGAAATTTATACCATCATCGATGTGTTTTGGGGGTGTCATGTTTAAATCATGGATTAAGAAAAGTATAAGAATGAATATATATATATATATATTCATTCTTAGAATTTTCTTTATATATATATATATATATACATTTTTACATACACACACACACACACACACACACACACACACACACACACACACACAGATATATATATATATATATATATATATATATATATATATATATATATATATGTCATAAAATTATATTTGAATAACCCCCAACACACACACACACACACACACACACACACACACACACACACACACACACACACACACACACACACACACACACACACACACAAGCGCACGCGCTGTGTGTGTGTGTGTGTGTGTGTGTGTGTGTGTGTGTGTGTGTGTGTGTGTGTGTGTGTGTGTGTGTGTGTGTGTGTGTGTGTGTGTGTGTGTGTGTATTGGGGATTGTTCAAATATAATTTTATGACATTTATATTAAATAATGTACCTAAAATTTTTGCATGCATTGATGTTAAACTATTCAAGAATTTAATCATATATTATTGAAAGCATATATAAATGACTTGATTGTGTATAGTTTTAGATATTTATAAAAAAAATTAATTATTTTAATTTTAATAAGTTCACATTTCAAGATCAATTTGGCACATTACTAGGACATGTCATCTATAAGGAAAACATGTTAGTTGATCATACAAATATAGTGATGATACTACAACTATAAATTTCACTCATAAAAAGTAGGTACATGGATTATTGGGACAATTTAAATACTAAAGGAAGATTATATGTATTTATTTTTCATGTTTTAGTTATTTTAAAGTATTTTATTAAGATATATGGTCAATTTACATGGAATAAAATTCAATAAAAGGTATTCAAATTGATAAAAAGGAAAATTTCTAGTACAAAAATTATAAAGATTCGAGACTAAAAATTTCCATTCCATATTCATGTTTATAAATTTTTAAATTTAGTGGGAGATATAATTTCCAATCCTAATGAATGGAATGTCAATCATATTATTTTGTTTGTAAATAGTAAGGATGAGAAAAAATATAACATAATATAAATGTAACCATTAGAAATGGTTTATATTTTTACTTGATAGGTAAATATCAAGTTTTATAGGGACTTCAAACCATAGTTTAACAAGTAATAAAACCAGTAAAATGAGAAAAAGTAAATACAAGCCACACCATCCTAACAGATGTTAAAAATAATAAAACTATATCAAAATAAAGGACCTAAAAAATAAGACAAATAACTAGAACACCTACTGTATTTATTTAAAAGGAGCCTCTTTCTTGTTGCATCTGGTCTTATTATTTATACTACTAGTCGTGCCTCTAATTTGAGTGTTGTGGCCTTCTGCCAAGTTTCTCCTGCACTCTGTCAATCCTTTTTCCTTATATTCTTTTATTTTTTCTTTCTTGGAATTGGAACTACCCAAGATGATATTGAGGATGTCCTTTCATTTCCTATTAAAGGTTTTCTCTAGCCTCATTCTACTTCATTTTTCCATCTTTAGGTTACACATAAATTCCCTCATTATGTTAACTTCCTTCTTAATGTTATTCCATTGTTCCATAAACGGGACTTAATGTCTACCCATTTTATATAAATCTTCACGAAATTCTACTAGTTTCTACTTAAAACCCTCTAAAAAGTGTTATGTATCACTACATTATTCCCTCATCCATACATCAACTTCTTTTATTTAGTAGATTTTGAAATTAGGGTTTTTAATACCTCAAGAGGCCTCATGATTCATACTTACCTTCTTTCATTCACTCTTCTGTAAGGGATGAGAGTCATAGAACTTCATTTTTTCCTTCTTATTGAAAAATAGGAGGAGATGATTTGGGTAGGGGGAAGGAGAAGATTCATCCTTACTATCATCATCCAAGTTGTCTTAAGCCTCCCTACATCTCTTCACTTGCTATTATCTCCAAGATTTATCTCAGTGTTCCTCACAGGTGTCCCTCTTTTGGTAAACATAAAAATTAACCCTTATTATATTAAATTGGAAGAGGGTTTGTATTTAAAGGATATAATATAGGATTCTAGCGACATATGAATGTAGTAAAATACGATTATATTAATACATTTCAAATGATTTAACATCAAGAAATGATGTGATAATATATGTGTAAACTTTCCTTCCAAGGTCAGATAAAACATTACTTGAAGGCATATATTAGGCCATCACCTTATAATATCATCCCTAAGAAATCCCATTTTATGAGTTTGAAATGTGGAATCCATCTCAAATAATTCTTTCATAAGTTCCTACTTCCACCATTTATCCTTTAAGGCCTTGGTTCCTTCACAAAATATTGTCATGACATCCTTGACTACTTATTTTGTGGCATACACCTTGATACCCCTGAAGGTAACTTGATGTTGTTTCCATACCATAGAAAAATCCCTTACTAATATTTTTTCATGACCTTAATTTAGAGCATATATTTAGTAAGTCCTCATTTTTCAACTTTCTCTAGATTTTGTGATCTGACTAGACATCTACACATCAAATGGATTCACATTGATCCCTATCTCATCCTATGAATTTGTTCTTCCTTCATCTTTATTGATAAAATTTATAGATAAATGAATGGTTTATGTGTGTCCTAAGTTTATGAAATATATTCTAAATAATGTACTGCTGTTTTTAATATACTAAGAGACAATACAATATTTGGTAAAATAACTAGTGTTATATGGCTAAAATTTTCAATGAACCATGTTATTTTAATAAAAAAGATTCAATGGTGGTAAAATATATATAAATGAATGAGAGAATATACCATATATCATGTACTAAGACAATTTATATTGTGAATAAAAATTTGTATGACATGTTAAATGTAAATTGTAGAGAGGTCTTGAAAAATTGATATAAATTTAAGCAATCTTGACTTTAATGTTCAACCAAAAGAAATAGATGACTAAACAAAAGTCAAAGTTTCAAAAGCATGATATTGTTAGGTTATGGAGCTAAAATCTTCAACTTTGCAGATGAAGAAAAGGAGTTTGCTAAAGATCCAGGAGAATCGACGTCAGCAACATGACCGACATTGGTCAAGATGAAGCAGAAGGCAACCGGCATCGACAGGGAGTCAGCCGATGTCGGTCAGCACTAGGCAAGCAGGGACCGATGTCAATCGCCTGTGTGTTCCAGAACTATTTGTTGCATGAATAGTTAGTTAAGTGAATGGAGTGTTTGCATGCAAAGACTATTTTGAGTCTTGAGCTGCGTGTCTATTATTAGAAAACTAAGAGTCTAAGTTATTGTTTAAGTCTGGGATCTATTTATAGACCCATTGGCATGTATTGTAAAGTGTGGTAGTGAAGAGAACAAATTGTGTGTTTCTCTTAGTTCCACTGATGAGCTAGAAAGGAAGGTAAGGGAGATCCTTTCATTGTAAGATCATTGAGTTGTAGGTTGTTACAAGCTCATAGGAGATCTACATGTGTGAGTATGGTCTATTAAATTATAGGTTGCAGGTTCATGGGAGATCTACTTGAAGTACTTTAGAGTGCTTGGTGTACTGGTAGGGTTATTACTGACTGGTTGGAGAGATGAACACCAATTTTGTGTGTGAGTTGTGTGTTGGGACCATTTTTGATAGGAAATTGTTTTGAAGAAGAATTACTATACACTTGAGGTGTGGGAAGCCTCTGTAAGGTGGAAGAGTTTGGAGGCTCTTTATTGTATTCTTTTCTATACAAATGTTAATACAAGATAGTGTATTGTCTCTCATATTCTATGCTATTGGTGAATTCTAGTTACTTGTACTTTTGGTTATTTCCACATGTTTAATTGCTTAAGTTTGGTAATCATATTGTGCTCCTTCTGAGGAGCAAGATCCTAACAAGTGGGATCAAAATAGTAGTGTTGCTCTTGGATTCCCTGACAATTGGTATCAGAGCTTTTGGTTGGGATACTAACAGATTGGATTAGATCTGGTTAGTGTGTGTTGATTACATGTTACTCATAGGGGTTTCTATTTGAGTGGGAGTAGAGCAATGGTAGAAGAAAGTAGACTATGAATGGAGAAGTTTAATGGTAGGAGGTCCAAGTCCAAGTATGGCAAAATAACCTGCTAGAAATATGGAAAGAAAGAGTAGGAAAAGAAAGATTATTGGTTGGTAGCAGATCAGCATGAAGGACATGAAGAAGAAGTAGATGTTGCATATTATGTTGCACAGGATGCTCTGGTATGTTCTTTAGATAAAGTAAAATCTTGTGTTTTAGATTTTGGTGCCTCTTTTCATGCATCTCCAAATAGGGAACTTTTTCATGAGTATGTCCAGGGAGACTTTGGAGAAATTTGTGTAGGGGATGGTAAGCCTTGTCAGATGGTTGGCAAAGGGAAAGTGAAGCTGAAATTGTAGACAGGTAACACATGGGTGTTGAAGGAGGTCATGCATGTCCTAGTTCTAGAGTGGAATTTGATTTTTGTAAGAAGTTTGGGTGATGAGGGTTGCACAGTAACTCTCATAGTGGACTCTTGGAAGGTTACCAAGGGTGCACTTGTTGTAGTAAGAGGTAAGAAAGTAGGTACGCTTTATCTATCTACTTGTATTACTGATTCTCTTTTTGGGTTATCTACTTCAGATGTAGATTCAAAGATGTGGCTTAATAGGCTTGGTCACGTGAATAAGAAGGAGATGCATGTTCTTGAGTCAAAGGGTATGCTTTCATATTTGAATAGCATAGATCGAGATTTCCATATGTAGAAGAAGAAGAAGGTGACGTTTCTTGAGGAGTCCAATGTTAGTGATAAGAACAAGAAAACCTTGGTTTTCAAGGAGAAGGTGATAGATAGAGTTCAATTCAAGGAGTAGAAGAATTCTAAGTAGAGCATGGGTGATTTGGATAAGGATTTGATCCAAAAGGAGCTCACGGGTAGAAGTCAATTCTCACATGCAAAACATAGAGACCGACATTGGCAAGAAAACTAGCATCGGCGTCCAGATAGGGATCGACATCGGCTATGTGCAGCGCAACGTCAGTGACTCAGGGTAGATAAATACTGGCATCAGTCAAGGGAGAACTGACGTCGATGATGAGACAGTCGCAAGGAATCAACATCGATCGGGTGCAGATTGGGATGTGACTGGCATCAGTCACTGAGATAAATTTTGGGTGGACAGCAAGCTGTCAAGGAGTCTCAAGCACCCATATGGAGGACTTAAAGGGTAAGTAAGCCTCAAATTTGTCATTTCCCTTCTTTACACTACTTATTACTTACTTATGGTAAAGAACTAAGAAGTTGTTAAAGAAGCAGAATAGGTAGATCCAGGAAACAGTGGGAGCTTGGCATGGATGGAGGATGTTATTCCTTGGAGAAGAACCAAATAGGAGTTTTGGGTGGTGTTGCCAGCTTAAAGTAAGCACTGAGAGATGGATGGATTTTTAGGATGAAGAAGAGTGGAAATGGACATGTGAGATAGAAGGCCAAGGTATATGGTCTTGTATAAGCTCTAAGACAATGGAGGTTTGATCATTGTGTCTCTCTTTACCAAGTTGGATAATATTAGCCACATTATCCTATTGTTGTATGATGTGCTTGTTGTAGGGTTACATATACAGGGAGTTGCTGAACTAAAGGTAAAGCTAGTTCAGAGGTGTGTCATGAGGAATCTAGGAGCAACAAGATTCTTTGGCATGAGTGTATTCTAGGGACATGGAAGGTCACAGGTTGACTTTGTTTCAGGATTATTGTGTGAGACTAATTAGCACGTCGATGGTTGGATAGTTCATAGAATAGTGTCATGATTCACATAATGAGGTTAAGTGCATGGTATGTACTGGACCTGAGTTTTCCCAAGTAGTGGGAGTTGTCACAAGTTAGGAGCCAATCCAGGAAAGAAGCATTGGAGGGTAGTTCAGTGGATTCTTAGAGGGACTAGTAGCAGGTGCACATGCTATGCAGGTTCAAGTTATTTTCTACATGGGTTTGTAGATGTGGATGTGGCAGGTGATTTGGATGACAGGTATTGCACTACAGGGTTTGTGGTGGTTGGTCTTCAAGAGTGATATTTGAAGAGGGATAAAGAGCCAAGGGAACAAACTAGATGATGTACAAGTATAGGTACAATTGAAGCTATTTATCTCCAAGTGGGAGATTGTTAGGTTGTGGAGCTAAAAGCTTCAACTTTACAAATGAAGAAAATGAGGTTGCTGAAGATCCAAGAGAACCGGCATCGATAGCATGACCGACATTGGTCAATATGAAGCAGAAGGCAATCGGCATTGGTAGGGAGTTGGTTGATGTCAGTCAACACTAGGCAAGTAGGGACCAACGTTGGTCACCTATGTGTTGCAATTTGTTCATTTCACAAATAGTTAGTTAAGTGAATGGAGTGTTTACATGCAAAGGCTATTTTGAGTCTTGAGTTGTGTGTCTATTATTAGCAAACTAAGAGTCTAAGTTATTGTTTAAGTCTAGGATCTATTTATAGACCCATTGACATGTATTGTAAAGTGTGCTAGTGAAGAGAACAAAGTGTGTGTTTCTCCTAGTTTCACTGATGAGCTAGAAAGGAAGGCAAGGGAGATCCTTCCATTGTAAGATCATTGAGTTATAGGTTGTTGCAAGCTCATAAGAGATCTACATGTGTGAGTATGGTCTATTTAATTACAAGTTGCAAGTTCATGGGAGATCTACTTGAAGTACTTTAGAGTGCTTGGTGTACTGGCAGGGTTATTATTGACTGGTTGGAGAGGTGAACACCAATTATGTGTGTGAGTTGTGCATTGGGATAGTTTTTGGTAGGAGAGTGTTCTAAAGAAGAATTATTGTACACTTGAGGTGTGGGAAGCCTCTATAAGGTGGAAGAGTGTGGCGGCTCTTTATTGTATTCTTTTTTGTACAAATGTTAATACAAGATAGTGTATTGTCTCTCATATTCTGTGCTATTGGTGAATTCTAGTTACTTGTACTTCTGGTTATTTTTGCATGTGTAATTGCTTAAGTTTGGTAATCATATTGTGCTCTTTCTGAGGAGCAAGATCCTAACAAGTGGGATCAGAACAACTGTGTTGTTCTTAGATTCCCCGATAGATATTTATATAATTAATATTACACAATTCTATAATTTATATATATATATATATGAACTAATACATGGGTGTATTAAATAATAAACATGCATATGTGATGTGTGAATTCTATGAATGCATTACTAGTGTACATTATGTAAGAGATTAAAATCTCTGCAATATCCCTTTTTCTAGGTATTGGTATCTAACATTGTTTCAAGATAAAAAGGAATGTCTTAGAAATGTGATATCATTTAAATGGTAGGAAATATTAATAGAAAAAATGAGATGTCATTACTTAGTTTTTTTGGAGGAACCACTAGATAAATGGACCATGACTTTTGGGTTCTAATAATCTTAATTATGTGATCTAGTTTTGTACATTATATCAATATCAATGTGTGTGTGTGTGTGTGTGTGTGTGTGTGTGTGTGTGTGTACTTGATAGATATGGGATAATTCTATGATAAAATTATTTCAAAACCAAAATTACACCTATGTTCTTTAGGGAGAATATTAAAATAATATGTAGGCATCCTTTAAGTTTGATGAGTGATATACAAAACCATTTCATTACAAATTAAAATGACTTATATTATAATAATTTATGGTGGTACATAAATTTAAAAAAACGTATTATCTAAGAGATAATGGTATGGTGGTGGAATTACAATATTATGGGGAGAGTGATCACTGAGATATGTGATGTTTGGCATAATGAGTAGGATGACTAGGTCTTAGTTGTGATATGGGCCTACAAAGGAAAATATATAAGTTTGAAAAATTGTACACCATTCTAATTGTTTGATATGAGAGATGATATGTTATGATGGAGATCTTGATTCATTTTTTAAGGAATTTACATATAATACAATTGGAATAATGTTCATTATGTGACTAGATGATAGTATAATTATTAAATTTGGACAAGAAAAAGATGCTTGAAAGATTGATCTAGGGCTAGAGAAGACCCATGAAAATGTATGACATGATAA
This sequence comes from Torreya grandis, assembly GCA_037957365.1. Lineage (NCBI taxonomy): Eukaryota > Viridiplantae > Streptophyta > Pinopsida > Cupressales > Taxaceae > Torreya > Torreya grandis. The sequence goes on from JARHVA010003067.1 coordinate 1,126,281, forward strand.
ACCTACAAAAGAAAATATATAAGTTTGAAAAATTGTACACCATTCTAATTGTTTGATATGAGAGATGATATGTTATGATGGAGATCTCGATTCATCTTTTAAGGAATTTTCATAGAATACAATTGGAATAATGTTCATTATGTGACTAGATGATAGTATAATTATTGAATTTGGACAAGAAAAAGATGCTTGAAATATTGATCTAGGGCTAGAGAGGACCCATGAAAATGTATGACATGATAAACAAATTAAAATTAATAAATAATGTTATTTACAAGGTGATTTTTTAAGATTACATATATATTAAAAACATAGTGAACATCCATGTTAAATAAATGGGGTGATATATTAATCACCACATCCTAAGAAATGGTGCATGAAAGTTACATAGTTTTGATGGTTAACTATTGTTTGGAAAATTCAGTGGAATTGTGCTCAATCTTTATTTCAAATGATTATGCATAAGGAATATGAGAAAATTAAATTGTCCTTGAAAAATGTAACAAAAATTATTTCTTGCATTTTATATATAATTAAAATTAATGTGTTTGTATAGTATGCATAATAAATCTAATCAAACTAGTCAATTAAAAGTTATTTAAAGATACTTATTACATATATTTAAGCATATATAGGATGGCTATTCATTCAAAATGGATATATTTATAAAAGTGTAAATATAGATGAATAAAATAAAAATAATTAAATAACCAAGGCAATTAATAATAGTATGATGCATAAGAGAAATTAACACATATGTATTGTGGGATGATGGCATGTCAGATTACTATTACGATTTTTGTAGGCCCATTTATGAATGAATTATAGCATTCATTACTTAGTATTTTTATTTTAACTTTGTATTTATGTTGTATTAGTCAATGATATAACATTTTAAGCTTTTATAAATTAAAAAAAAACACTAAAATAGATTCACAAATAATATATAACTTATTAAAAACCTTAGATATTTTACTTTTCATATCTTTTTTATCATTTTATAGTACAATCTGATCATTAATAAATGTCACAAGTAACACATAATTACATTTTATATTTATTCCAACACCAACTATAAATCATATTTATATGATTTTAGAATTCATTATATACTATGACAACAATATTTTTATATTTATTATATAACATGGAAGTGTAATAATTCTAAATTTTATACTTACATCTTTATACTTTAATACAAATTTAATAATATATGACAAACATATTTTAGTCTTCACCAAACAAAAATTAAACGTATATATACATTTAATATGGAATTATATTAATACAAACATGAATCAATTCATATCTAGGTTTACTATATAAAAAATTACAAAGGTTAGATATCATATAATGTGTATAAAAGCATAACCAAAATAAGCCAATTACCTAAATTCTCCCAAATAGTATAATATAATGTTAAATTATTATAAACATAATCATCGATGCTTTGTGTATAAACAATATAAAAAAAATTTAGAAAACAAAATTAAGAGAACTAATTTTAAAAATGTTAGCATTTAAAGAATATAACTTCCATCATGAGTTTATTAAAATATAATCTACATGTTCTTGAAGATTTTCTAAATTATAACCACCTTATCAAAAACTATGCAATAAGAATATTAAGATATTTAAAATTACATAAAGATATTTAAATATAATAAATATCTTCAAAAAGGGACCATCGTATCAAAATGACCATGTAAACTTCATCTAATCCCAAACTATTCGTATCAATCTCCTTAAAAATTATCATTTTAATCTTAACTAGATTAAATTAAGAATAATGGATGAAGTTCTTTCAAACTAGATTTTGTCTACATGATTAAAAAAAAATAAAATATATTTAAATATGACCTTACAAAAAAATAATATGGACCTCTATAATACAATTGTACTGTAATATTAAATTATTCTTAATTCCTAATGTCACTAATCTCTATCTATCTAATAAAATATATTATCTAGATTGAAAAAATATTCTCAAGCATGTAAATCTCTATCATGATTCGAGTAAACTAATATGAACCATTTTTAGATGATAATAACATTTTTAAAACCAATATGAACCATGTCTTAGTTGATTTTAATATTTTTAAGACCTTAATTTCATAAATCATACCCATATTGGCCAAGAAAACAACATTCATTAGTGGAATCATCTTAGCCATACCCACCTAAGCCATTATCCATAACCACCTAAGCCATTAGTTGGGGGGTGGGAAAATAATTTACAATAATAAGAGTAAAAAATGACAAGATATATAATTTAAGGATGCAATAAACTTCATTAGATATTTCGTTATGCATAGAAATAATATTTTTTCTTATAACCATGTGGGTTGTAATCAACTGATTACTTAATTTAACCTTAGTTTGATTTTGCCTATGAAATAACATAATCCATTTGTTTTCTATGTGAGTTATTAATTGTATTTTACGGTCTCTCAATTTAGAATATACTTTAGGTTATATGCAAATTAAAGATTCATTACTCATTTATGAATTAAAAACATCATATGATCTAATAATCACCATCTATTCTAATTTTGAGAGTTTAAATATTTTATGAATGGGCTTATTTTCCATGCTAATTAGGTCTTAGATCTTTATAGGGCAGGTTTTTTACATCCATTCCTTATTATTTATTTTCATTAAATTTAGCCAACTTTAACTTACATTCAACCTTTAATCTTATCGTGACTAGACTTAGATTTCATGCCACTATATATATTATAGTGACATCAAGGATTAATGTAATATATTGTATATAACCTTTAATAAATCCCTTATAATGTATCTATATTATAGGATTTTAAACAATAATCCTTTTGATTCTAGTTCATATATTCTCTGCCTTATGTCTTTAAATGTTGTATTACAATCCAATTTATTTTTAATCTTATCAATGAGTTAAGATTTCTTTTTAATTTTATGGGGAGAGGTTATAAACACTCATAACCTTATATGTGTATATATAATAATTAAGTATATTATTTAACCTAAAAATGGTATTAACACTTAGTATTAATCTATTTATTTATTAATTTTTTTAACATCCTTATGAATTAGGGTTCAACCTTGCTTATTAAATTAGGCTGATTAGTGGGTTTAATTATGATCTATGATGTTTTGGTTGATATTTAGTGAGTTTTTTGTTATGTCTCTTTGTTACTCATTTCTAGTTGATTATTTTTTATTTTTGTTGTGTGGGTCTTTTTTTGGTTGGGTGTGTTGTGCCCCTAGTTACATTCTTGTTAAACTTTCTAGGAGACCTAAGCCTCATAATATGTCCCAAGATGGATTCCACACTAGCTCAAGGTGGTTTAATATTAATCTAAAAATTAGGTTAATTATTATGGTTTACCTTAAATATATAACACATTTATTATGTGATTATATTATCATTAAAATAGTACTTATATTTACATTTCATAATCCTTGATGAAAAATAATGGATAATTACCACAGAGTCTTTTAATTATCACTTATAAGTAAAATGCTATAGAATTTTTTCACACGAAATAGAGGTATCTTCTTGCATAGTGAAACCTAGGAAAATATGTAATATTATAACCTTACACAAAATTTAATACATGCACATAGTGTCATATAATATCTTTTATATAATATAACCCATTTTTATTTATACAGATAGTAATGAAAAAAAATTCATTCCACAATATCTTTATGCTAGATAAAAACCTAGTTCATTAGGGGTGTTTTTCATTACTTAGTTTTAAAGATTTATAGACATAATGTCAAACTGAATCTCATTATGTTTTGATAACTAATTTTAGGATTTTCATCCAATATACACTTATTTCTTCAATCAGACTCTAAACCTATCATTTCACACATCGAACTAAGCCTAATCCATTATGCATTTTCCCTAATCATCCTTAACCTATTCATCAATAATAAATCATATTCATAATTCATCATCCCAATTAAAAGTCACTACTCACCAAAATTATTAACCATTCCATATTCATCACACATCATATTATTTAATCAATTTATGTTAATTAGCTAACCCATCCATAATGTCAAAATCATGGAATGATAAATTTAAAAATTTCTAAAATACAATATTATCTTATCCACCTCAAATCTACCAAATTTTACAAAGTACTCACCAACCTCTATTATCCAATTTAATAATCCTCCCAAGTCTTCACAAAATCCTCTCAAGTTCTAACCAATCTCCATTATCCAATTTTATAATATTCCGAATCTCCCCTGTCTCTACAAACCTCAATTTAATAACCTGTTAAATCTTACAATGTATCCACCAACCATTAAATTCTTCAAATTATTCACCCATTCGATTAAATAATCTAATAAATACTTTAGGTCTTCACCAAACTCAATATAATAATCTAATAAATCCTTTAAATTCTACACCCAATTAATTTAATAATCCAATAAATCCCTAATGTCTTCACCAACCACTAAATCTTGTAAAGTCTCCACCAACATAAATTTACTAATCAAACTAATATCCCACTAAATCATCCCAAAAAAATATAAATTGGCCATTCTTACTCACAATCAAAGTGGGTAAATCAATCATCAATCTATCTAATAAATATATCATTCTCTACTGTCTATCCTCTTGAGAATAAACATCATCTAAAAAAGCGATACTAGGGAAATAGAGGGTTTTATTGTTTTATTTCTACTCAGAGTTATTAAGTTCGTGTATTACATTATAGCACACCTAGTAAACCCTAATCCTAATTCATTATCATTATTCATCATCACTACTCATTTATCATTATACATTCCACATCATTTTAGTTAATACATTTATATTAATTATCTAACATGTACACAACAAAAAAAGACGTGAAATTCTAAAATTAATAATTTAAAAAAAAAAATATTATATTATCCACCTCATTTTATACCTTATATCCAGCATATTCTCCAAAGTAATAACCAACATCCATTTTCTAATTTTATAATTCTTCAAATCATCCTATGTTTTCACCAAATCCTCCAAATTCCTCACCAATCTCCATTATTCAATTTAATATTATTGAAAATCCTTCAAGTCTGAAATAAGAAATAAATATTCTAAAGTATCAATCAACCTCAATTTACTAATCCCTCTCAAATCCCATTAATTCATCCCCTAAAAAAATTAAATTGAAAAATAGTCCTCACAATAAATGGGGGAAATCAATCGTCAACCTATCAGATTGATATCAAAATTTATATTGTGTATCCTCTTGAGAATGAATATCATTCAACAAATTTCTACTTAAATTTATCTTATATTTAATGTTTCACATTGAGCATATACCTACAAATATTACAAGAGCACATCCAAGTCATCAGAGGAGAATATATTCACATGTTGTGTAAAGCCAATGTGATCTTTTATTTTCTTTTCTTTTTTAAAAGTTTAATATAAGATTCTATGTCAAGTTTAGAATATATATTTTAACTGATTGCTTTCTAATTAAAATTATGAATTTCATGCATTACATTAAAGTATGCCATGTGGGATGCATTCCATATTTTTCTAATCACAAATTTTCATTGGTTTTCCCATTTGTTACAATTTATTATGATTCATAAACTAATATAACATGTATTTTTAAGGTTTTAGTTTCTATTAAACTTGAAATTTATCAATTTTAGCCTATTCCATTTAGCTATACATATACACCAATTTTTGGCTAAATCATTTTGGGTTTTGCAAAAAAGTATTTTCTACTTCTTTTTATTTTTTGTTTTCTATCTCTTTTTATCATTTTTTCTTTTGTCTTGAATAATTTTCATCCTTATCTCTATCAAAGATGTTTATCACAAACTAATAATAGATTTTATGCAACCCTATTTGTCAAAGATGTAAATAAAATTGAAACAAAATGTTTTTGAACTAGCTAATATTCTTTTTTAAATTTTATACTTTCTTAATTAATTTTAATTTGTTTAGTTTGGTTTACTAGCATTCATTATTTAGGATATTTAATCAAATATTTATTGTTTAATTTTACTTGTATTTAATTAGTTTCATTTTATTAAGTTATTATGTGTCTTACTAGTAAACTATGTGTGTTATTTCCTTGTACCACCTAGGTGGTGATCTTGGAAATACGAATTAGTACTAGTATATTTTGTAGTGTAAGAATAATATTTGATTATGATATTTTATCACACCACATAGCTAGTATTATTAGAAATAAAAAACAATCCAAGAAATTTTTAGTTTTTATTTTATAGGGGATCTATTGATTATGGAATTTATCACCATGTGGTAGGTCAAACCACATGTAATTATAAGGTATATAGATTAAGGATCAATTATTTAAATTAACTAAGAATTTTTAAATCTTACTGGTGCCATGAAGTGAGGGGGTTTCATCTTATATTACCCAAAGTTTTAACATCTATATCAAGTATATATTTTTTAGTGTTACTCAAATGAAATCCTATGGATGGAGTGGGCCCATGGGGACTAGATATTTTTGTGTAACCTATTAATATTCATCTTCCAAATTATTGTACCTAATCATATATATATATATATATATATATAGGTCATAAATTAGTTAAACTTCTAATAACTGTAAGCCATAGGAAGTCACTTTATCATCTAATTTATGATTCACCTGAGATAAGTGCATCTCTATGGAAGTTACTCTTCCCATAAACTTAAAACTTGGTTTGGTGAGTTACAAACATAGAAGTATCTATTGTCAGTTATATAAAATATTGGTCTATTACTATCCAACATGAAATTAAGTATATAGGAAATCCCACTAATCACTCAACACCTTGCTTAGATTTATCCTTTAAATTGTGGTTTGTTTTTGTTGTGTTCATATTCTTGAGTATATTAGGTTCTATTTTCTATAATTTAATTTTAATTCTCCTTGTCCTATACCAAGTCATTTAAATTGTTATCTTTTGTGTAAATTTAAATACATTTATTTTACCAACTAAAGATCAATAATTTAATTAACAAGGATAAGTTAAAACCCTTCCATCAAAATAATCTATATAAAGTAGGGTTATTTTGAATTCAAAACCAAAATCCTTAATCATTATCCATTTTGGATCAACCAGATTGAACCAAAATTATAGTGTGTCCTAATTATCTTGGGTCACAACCTTATTTGAGTCATAATTAACCAATCCATCCAAACTATCTTAGATCAATCAATTTTGTATTTTAACTATCTTGCATAAAAAATCTAATAATCCATTATGTATGCTGACTATCTTAGGTCAAAATCCAACAATACATTATGAATCCTAATTATCTGGGGTTGAAATCCATCAATCCTCCTTGAATCCTAACTATTTTTGATAAAAACCCAATCTTAAGTCACATACATATATTTTCATCATGTCCCCAACTACTCACTTCCAAAAGTATTTGAATAACATGAAAAATAGGGAATAGACTTCTGGTAGAGACCGCTTTGACCTTGAAATAAATAAAAATGGGTAGAGGTCAATGATGAAGAAATCATTGTTAATTGTAGTTAACATGGTCTTAAAACTAAATATCCACCTTAAGAGTCTCTTGATAAAATCCAAATTTACCTCTTAGAACAAAAATATTAAGCCTTGTTATATTTTCTAAGGATAGGTGGCAATCTACCTCAAAATTTTAATCTTGAATATTTGACTTAGATTATAAGGAAGATTGATAAAGACCCTCCAAAGAGAGATCAAGATTCACCTCGTACTTATTTATATTAATACAAGGTAATCTTATAATCCTCTCATGACAATTCAAACATGTTTCTTCCTTTCATTATGATAAAATGAAGGTAGTTATAATGAACCAAACATAACAGAAGAAACCTTTTGATGTATCCAAACATGTCCAACAATTGAGTTAAAATATAGTCGATCTAAAATCTAATATCAATATTTAAAATCCCAAAGTAAAAAAAAACAAATAAAAATCAATCAAACAATCAAAACAACCCCTATCCTCACCTCACAAGGAAAAATATTTTTTTCATGAATGGAAAATTATAAAGGACAATATCCAAGGATTTTGGAAGACTATCCTTAAGTAATAATTTTACATTTCAACAATTGTGTCATTATCCTTTTGACATAAACATGATGAAAGTGCCTTTTTACATCACATTTTAAACCTACCAATTTCAATAAATATAAATGAAAGGGTGATGTTATGGAACATATGAAAGAGTTATACATGGATTACCAAGATGTTAATTATAGTGAAAAATACTTTCTTTATGCTTTCCCATGTAATCTAGGTTATGAAGCTCTTGAATGGTTCATATGTCTACCCAAGTATTCAATTAGTTCATTTAAAGATCTCTTTGAGATGTTTGATACACACTCTTAATATAACATATAACACGTGTCAACTATTATAGAATTATGTATCACTAAAAAAGTGACATGGATAAAGCTTATCCTCTTTTATTCAAAGATTTTATGTATTATATAGTTGTTTTCTTGTGTTGATTCCTAAAAATCAACCTATAAATTTTTTCATAGATAATCTTAATTCAGAGATTGATTTTCAACTTAAAAATTATTGTACCACTTCCTTTGTTTTTATTTTTATAAATGAGTTAGAATCAAATGGTCACTTATTTACAAGGTCTTGTCAAACTTTTCAATAAGGAAAATCAAACACAAAATGACAAACCCAAGTTTTTCAAAAAGAAAATAAATGTGGTAGGTGATGGTGTCATAAATGTTAAACGTGTTCAAAACATTCACCTACATCAAAAATCACTCTATAAAGTGGTCAAAATTGATAAGGGACACAATGGAGTAATTATACCTATTTAAATGTCACACTTATATGTAATTTTATGTGAGTTAGTAATTGCTAATATGATAGTATTTCCAAACACTTTCCCCTTTGATGGAAATGGTTCTAAACCTAAAAGTTATAAATAAGACCAACATTTTGATAATAATAGATTCAAATTTAATGCTACTAATCGATGTCTAAAACTCAAAAATTGAATACAATATCTTATCAATCATGGTGATATATAAATATAGAATATCACATTTATGTTCAATTAGAATATCACATTTATGACCAATTACCAAAAGTTAGGGATACACCAATATTTGTTTCCTAAAGATGACCAAAATAATTCTAAAACAACTTGAGGTCAAATGAATGATGTTAATACTACTCAACATACCCATCCATTTTATTGCATTTTTAGTCATGTCCAACACATAGACAACCATGTATTAGCGACAAAAATCAAATCCCAAAATTGTGTAGTACTACAAAGCATGCAAAAAACCACTTTCCCAATTTCTCATATACCTACTTTTAAGGGATAAAACAATATCAATAAGTATATTGAGAAGATATGAATTCAAATATAAATTTTGAACTTCATAAAACATATAATACCTATACATATATCTTGTATAAAACCTTATATGATTTAAGCATTCCTAAATATATAAACCCATCCAATTTTTAATCCCTTGTAGGTAACTTATCCTCCAATAATAAAGTTAGTTTTTTATCACATTGATATATCACTTGTTGGTTTAAAGCACAATTTACCCTTCCACATTAAAGTCATAATTTACAAACACAAATAAAAAATTGTATTATATACAATTGTATGGTTTGAAATTGTGGGAATTAAACTTGATAAATAATATTAATTATTCAAAAAAAAAATAGAGCCTTATAATATAACCATCAAGACCTATAATAATTCATTAAACCATTCATTAAGAACTATACATATTCCAATTATGGCGGGGATTGTCCTACAACAAACCCTAATACATGTCATAGAACTTGAAATTCCATTTTAACTTGTTCCTTGTATACCATGAATTCATGATATGAATGGAATTCCATCCACACTCCATCAATGTATATTTTTTTCTCATTCTAGAATATAAGTTATCATTGGTGGTGATTCTCAACCCTTCCAATACTAAAAATTGATAGAAAGACGATACCAACATGATAATTATTTACTTATTACATATGATACCTATGAAAAAAATGACAATTCACTAAATTTCAAAACATAAATCCATCTCGATGAGTTACAATATGCATATAGTATCTAACCATCCACAACACCATGAACTAAATCCAATTTTTAAATTTATTAAAAAATAAATGGATAATATGAAATCCAAGATGCCTTCTAGATATGAAAAATACATGTATCCTAACAATAATGGTAGGCCCCAATATAGGAAGAAAGCACAAATTGTACATCAATTTGAGATAGTCTCTTTTGGTTAAGTTAGCTTCCTTCAGATGAATATATCAAAGATTTTAGTCCTTCATTGATTTAAAATGATATATTTGTAATCTAATTTCAAAATAAAAAATATCCTATAACTAAATCCATCATTTGTAATATTATGAATTGTAAAGGTAAATGTCTTGGTCTCCATAAACAAGGCCTTATAGAAAAAATAATTATCAAAGAAAATGAAGCACATCAAGGCATCCAATATAAACTACTTAGTGTAGAACTACATAATAACATAAATGATTATACCAAAATGTTTGAGGATTCATCTTATGACATCAAACATATTTGTGTATATATCCACTTTCAAAACCTTTCATCCATAAACCTTGTTCATGGCACAACTATTTTAACCCTTGAACTTCAATACCCTCAGCTCATAGCCTATGACCAACAAAATCCACCCTCAAGTGACCATTTCCTGAATTATGAAGCAATTTATGAATTTATGGGACTTAGGGATAATTTTATAGTAGGTGATCACAAATAAGGTTTTACCATTAGTCTGGCTAATTCAAAAAATGTTGGGGAACATGTAGAACTCCAAAATCATAAGTAGGCTAATCATCATAACAAAAAATAAGTGTAATATCATAATAATAATTTATATAATTAATTATAAAATGAATACAATCAAAATAAACATTTTTTATATAAGGAGATAAATATGAATCCTCATCCTAAAACATTTAGATGTGAGACCACATTTTTGATAGAAGAAACCATAGGTGTCAATATTGGCACATATGAAGAAAATAAAATTGTGAAACTTGTAGCATCTCTCAATCTTACATAGTGGATACTCTTTACCATCTTTCTAAAATAATTTCGATATGTTTTTTATTGGTCATATGCAGATCTAACACTTCTAGTGCATTACCTTATTGTTCATGGGTATGCTAAACCCATAAAATACAAACTAATAAACATGTATCCATCGATAACACTTGTGAAAGAATAATTAGAAAATTAATTTATACTAGGATTTATTATACCTATTTATTACTCATAGTGGAATTCCAATGTAGTTCCAATTAACAAAAACCCTTCATGAATTAAGGTATGCACAAACTTTAGAGTTATTAACAAGGCTTGTCAAAACAATGAATTCCCACCCCCAAATATTGATATTATCATAGAATCCATGTAATATGATGCATATGTCTTCAATTAATTTGTATATTATGAATCCAAACATAATCTCATCCACTCACCTCTATAAATCACCTAGCTCTAATCTCATTTATCTAGATCTCTTGATATTGAAAAATCAAGACTGTAACCACTATATAATATATGGGTAGTGGACTCTTAGTTAACTTTTGAAAATAAAAAATAATTATCCTATTTTAAATAATGTAATTTAAATCATTCACAAAAATACCTAAACTCCCATTAACTATCCAATCCATTAACACAATTCCCAATACTTGTCACTGGTATCCATATATCAACTCTTGGACAAAACATGTATTGGTTCATTTAATTGTTCATTGATTCAAGGTTTAATATGATTATTAAAATTTATTATGATATTTATCATACTAATTATATTACTATTGGACCCCTCATCCAACTCACAAAATCTCTCATTTTATCTATCACCACTTACCCAACATCTTTGTCTTTAGTAGACAGTCCTTGTAGTCTTGTTAGGTAATTTGTAGTGGTAAAACTCAATAAAAATTTGCTTTAATAAATAAATTAACTTTCCTACCACTCTCTATACTCTAGTATATTTCCATTAAGTTCAATTTTCTAAATCAATCCCTAGATGTCCATTTTAAACCTTGCATAGACCTAATTAGGTCTCTTTTATGCTCTTTCACACACAATTGATTCTATTTTGTACAAAAAGGTACATACAATCATGAAATATACAAAATATATTATTTTGCACTATCCAAAATATATTAACCAATTTTTGTAATTTTTCACTAGATAAGTTTCAAGATATTCAGATATTTGCTTAAAACCCCTGACTCATAGTTTCATTCATTTGTGTAGACCTGAGAGTTGACATATTATTGTTGTGATTTTATAATTTAATTTTAAAAAATTATGGTGATTTAATGAGGTATATAAATATTCTACATAAATTTTATAACCTTTGACTACCATCTATACACCCATGTTTATCTTTTTTAACCATACTCTATATTTGAATGCGTATGCACATTCTCAGTCAATCTACAACTTAGTATTGTTACTTCACCATAAAAATTAAGGGAAAATAATAAAATTTATCAAGAAAAATTTCAAATAACTTTTAACAAAATAACTATAATTTAATGACCATTATAATAAAAAAAAATTATACATTCTTGTTTCCATATTCAATCAACACAAACATCCTTATGACTATCACATAGGGGTCAATGTCTATAAATTTCAAATTAAAACATTATAAATTAATTTTATTTATTTATTAGAGCCTTTTTATATAATTTTATTATGTATATATGTCAATTAATGTTTAACAAAGTTTTCATTAAACCAATGTTCACATTTAGATGTTTTGAACCTAATACACAAAATTTGCAAAATAATGGGTCTAGAAGTTGAACCCTTATGAGTAACTTTGAAAAAAAATTATAAAATGATTTAAGAATCATAAAAAATCATGTATCAACTTACCAAATTCACAAGAAATTTTTAAACACATCTTAAAGTATTTATTTCACTAAACTTTATCTTGTACACTCAACTTTCATGCATACATAGAATACAAGGTACACAGATAGTATATTATCAAATAAAAACTTTCTCATAAAATAAACATACAATATATTTCAATAAATTTTAATTATCTGACATATTTTAAAACAAATCCTCATGCCATGATGTCTTTATTTTCTCAAATCATATAAATAGTCTTGTAGCTTACATTATAACTCAGTTTTCTTCTTTGGTTCAAAAACACAGAACATATAGGGCATGATAGGGTGTACTTTCTACTTCAAAATTGATGTGATTTTAATTATTAATTGAGCTTATCACCTATACATATTCAAAAAACTATCCATAAACTAACTCAAAACATCAATATATACAAGTTTATATGATATATAACTAACTCAATCGTTTGTGACCTTCTGATGAAAATGATTTTCATCCCTAAACCTAAACCCATCACCCTCAATTCTCCCTTCACCTATGATTAGAAAGGTATGGCCACTATAATAGAGGAGCATGAGAAAAAAAAAATAATGTTGTAAAATTTTAACATAAAGGTCCAGTAAGTGAGTTTTGGTCTAGCAAAATTGATCCATGATTAGAATGAGATTCACCAAGTAGTGGAGGCCATGAACGATGGGTTGGTGTAGTATACCCTACCCCCTCCCATTTACCTCATTCTCAAATCCACTAAGGTACCTAAATCCCCCTTAGGGTCCCCCAAGGAGATCCCCCCCTAAGCTTCCATTTTCCCAAGTGAAAGGTAGGAAATGCTCAAGGATGATTTTCCCTTATGAACAAGCTGAGGGTCCTGAGAATTGAACTAGAGCTAAAGTCTTGAAAGACAAGACCAACTTCCAACCAAAGGAAAATTATGTTATGGAGGATACCTAAGAGGGTCCCCCTAATTAACATTTTTTCTATGTTTTCTCTTGTTTTTTCTATTTAGACTTTATCTTTTTATTTGTTTGACCATGTAAGGCTTGGTTAAAACTCTTTATTTCACTTTTGGGGTTTTGGGTCACCATAAGACTTGGGTTTACCTTATATAATAAAAAATAACATTGAGAAAAATCAAACTACATACACCTAACACACCATATGAAGGACTCATTAGGTGACTCAAATATGTACTAAAGTAACATTGACCCCTTTTGAGAAAACCACATAAAAATACTACATTATTGAATTTCCTTTAACATGACCAAAATATGACAAGAGAGTTCAAAAATTGAAATATGTAGAAATGGTGGGAAAATGGCATATGAGTAATAATTTGAATTCTATGAACTCCTAGGACACCTAACCATGACAAAAAAATAATCTAAATGACTCTACTAACTAAAAAAAATCAAAATGGAAACCATTTTAAGATGCCCCTACATCATACTACCAAGGGGATTAAAAAACTTTCCCATGAAAGTTATAACTAATCTTGCTTTTACGTGCCTAAAATTTTCTCTCCTTCTTACTAAATTCTATTCTTTATTTCTTGGTCTCATATATCCAAAGGCCTACTTGAGGAATTTAGATCTCATTATCTCTTGACTACTACTGAAACTAATCTCTCATGCACATGCACATACACTTTAGCTCCACACCTGCACCTTGTCTTCCCTCTTGATATATTCATCCAAGTTATACCTATAATGAACAACAAATCATTAAATAAAACATGTGTCTCCTCATGTCACGGAGGCATGCTCCAACTCTTCTCCTTACTTGTATGTTTTCCTTTATATCAATCACCTTGATGTGCCCTATATGGTTCATTCTTTATTGCATCAGCCACAAACTCATCTTATTCCTCTCTTTCTATTGTTTCTGCTTCATCTATAACATATCCTTCATCCTTAGTAACTACAAATTTATCACATAGAGTGTCTTCATGTACTTTAATTCTTCTTTCCTTCATATATGCTCTTATTTTAGACACCATTGTTGCATGCCATAGGTATATGTTATATTTTTTCACCTCCTTCACCATTTATTTATAAATTTGATGAGGGTCAAAGTCATTTTCCCTCTTCAAGAATTTATTCACCGTATAAAAATACTCATACCTTTTCTTTTTCTACTATCCCAATGTTTCTTTTTCTTCCTTTGCATCCTCTTGAGTGAGAATCACTTCATGCTCCATGCCATCTTGCCTCATAGGTGGTTGACCTACTTCCTCTTAGTTCCTATTGAACACTACTTGGTCAAATTCTTCCTCTTCTTATTTGATCATATGTATTGATTAAACTAACTCATCTCCTTCATCATATATTATACCTTCATTCACACATGCCAAAACATCATTAGTTTGAAATTCATGAGGCTTACTTTCACTCATATCTATTTGCTTAATGTACTTGCTTATCATCCTCAACTATCTTATATCTTTGCACACTTCTACTTGTCTTTTCTTCTTCATCACCATTTCCTTGAGAGGTCATATCACTATTTTCATGATTCCAACTAAAAAAAATAGGTGTAATTTCTTCCAAAACTTGTTCCATATATGTCAATACATCCTTTAACTCAATAATCTCCCTCTTATCAACTTCCTCTTTCTTTACTTCATTGTGTAAACCTTCTTGTTTCAATCCCTTCATCCCTATTTCACTCTCTCTTTATATTCACTCTTTCCAGGTCTTACATTGACTTATCTCTTCTTCTTGACAAGCTTAACCACTTATCTCCTTTACCTTTACTTGGTCTCTCTCTTCTATCTTCAAGCTCTCTTTGAGATTTCTCCCTTGAGCTTTCACTAGATCTCTCTCTCTCACACACACTTTTTAAGCCTCTTTAGATTAAGGGATTCACCAAACAAACTTAATTTTTTTCCTTTCTATCCATTCCTAAAATTATATTTAGCAACCTTTCAATCAACCTTCAATATTCTTTTATGAACTAATAAAATACATAAAATGAAAACAAAAACAAATTTTTACCTTTTTTTATGCAAACCTTCTTTATCTTATTTCCAATAAACTTATTACTATAATACCAAATGATTTATATATCTTCATTTAAATTTTATATTATTAATTTAATCACAATATCATACACTCACCTCTACAAATCACCTAGCTTTGATCTCATTTGTCTAAATCTCTTGATCTCAGATACTCAAGACTACAACCATTTTATACTCCATGGGCACTAGAATCTTGTGCTCACTTTTAGACATCCAAAATAATTATCCTTATTTAAATATTGTCATCTAAATAATGTATAAATATACCTCAATTCCTCTTAACTATCCAATCTGTTAACATAATTCCTAGTACTTGTCACTAGTATCCATATATCAACTCTTTGACAAAAGATTCATGATTTATTTTGATTTTTCATTGATTCAAGGGTCAAATATATGAATCAAAGTAATTATTATCTTTATAATACTCATTATATAGCTATTTTACCCCTCATCCAACTCAAAAAACCTCTTAGGTTATCTATCACCACTTAAGAACTTTGTTTTTAGCAGATAGTTCTTGCAGCGATTTTTTAAGCAATTTTAAGTGGTATGGATCAATATGGATTTTTTTTCATAAAATAATTATCTTTATTATCACCCTCTATCATATAATATATTTACACAAAGTTTCATGGTCTAACTCAATCCCTAGATGTCTTATCCTAAACCTTACATAAACCTAATTAGGTTTCCATAATCCTCTCACACATAGTTGATTCTATTTCATACATAAAGGTACATACAAGAATGAAATATCCAAAATATCTTAATGTAAACTATCCTAATATATTCATAATTTTTTGTAATTTTTCACTATATAATTTTCAATATATTCACATTTTTACTCAAAACCCCTAACTCAAGGTTTCATTTGATTATGCAGACCCGAAAGTTGATATCTTGTTGTTTGAGTTTAAAATTTAATTTCAAAAAAAATTGGAATGAAATGAGGTCTATAAAAATTCTACACACTTTTTATAACCTTTGAGTACCAATTATACACACATGTGTATCTCTTTTAACCATAATTTGTCTTTGACTATGTATGCACATTTTCAGTCAATCTACAACTTAGTATTGTTCCTTCACCAAAAAATTTAAAGGAAATTAAGAAAATTTATCAAAAAAAACATTCAAGTAAATTTTAAAAAACTGCATATAATCTAATGGGAATTAGACTTAATTCTTTTCACATTATTGTTTCCATATTCAGTCAACATAGCCATCATTACAAATATCACATAGGGGTTAGGGTCGGTAACTTTCAATTTCAAACATTATAAATTATTTTTATTTATTTATTGGATCCCTTTTTATATAATATTAATATTTATATGTTTCAAGAAACATTCTATAGAGTTTGCCTTAAACCAAAGTACATTTAGATGTTTTGAACATAATACACAAAATTTAGAAAACATAGGGTCTACAAGTTGAACGCTCATGAGGAACTTTGAAACCAATTTAAAAAATTATTGAATCATAATAAAAAATCATGTATAAAATTTTAAAATTTACAATAAATTTTGAAACACATATTTAAGTATTTATTTCTGTAAACTTTGTCTTGAACACTCAAGTTTCATGCATACTCAGAATATAGGGTACACAAGCAGTAGGTTATCAAATAAGAAATTCCTCTTAAAATGAACATAAATTGTGTTTGAATAAATTTTAATTCACTGAAATATTTATAAATAACCCTCATTTGACACTATATTTATTTTCTCATATCATATACACAATCTTGAAACTTACATTGTAACTTAATTTTCTTCTTTGGCTCAAAAACACAGAACATAGAGGGTATGCTAGGGTGTACTTATTTATAATTCAAAATGGAGGTGATTATTAATATTATTTGAGATTATCACCTCTAAATATTCTAAAAAAATATCCAAAAACTAACTTAAAAACATCAATGTATATAAGTTTATATGATTTATAACTAGCTTAATGGTTTTGAACTCTATTTCAATAATGTTGATAAGGATAAAACCACCAACACCTTACACACTTATATGAATGAATAATTAGATAAATAAAATATGTAATAAAATAAAATTTACCCATTTTTATAACCCACATTAAAATATTTCCTTATTGAAGTTCCTTCAACATGACCAAAACTTGATAAGAGAATTCAAAAATTCAAATTTATAGAGAAATGGTGGGAAAATATCATATGAGTAAGAATTTGAATTATATGAACTCATACAACTCATAAACATGAAAAAAAACACTATAAATGTCTCTAAAAAATATAAAAACTTTTAATGGAAATGATTTTAATATGCCCTTGAAATGTAATATCCCCTATGTTTGAACCTTTGTGACCTTGTTTTCATCATGTGCTTTCCTACTTTGATGAGTCTTAACATGAGTAAGAATTAAATTTTTTTTCCCTTCCTTATTTTTAAATTGATAATTGTTAAAATAAAATTATAATAATCTCTTTTATTTAAATCCACATAAATCATGAGGAATTTTATAATGGATGTTATTAGTAACTTGTGCCTAGCCTCTCTAGAAAGGATAGAGAAACTAAGTTAGGACATAAAAAAGGGTGAGTATATGTGCTTATGAAGTGTAAGAGAAGTTATTTTTGAGTGTAAGACACCCTTTTGAATTTGTGCTAAGCAGGTGACTTAGACAAGTAATCTCACATAGGATTATAAGGTAATTAAGAGGAGGCATGGGTTTGTAAGACACAAGGTGACTCTTGTAAGAAAATTACACTCTCATTTATTGGGTTGAGTGGAAAATATTTCTATAAGAATTTAGAATTTAATTTTTTGATCCCCACATTTATTAATTTTTTTGACATTCATTCTTTTGGGTGGTGTTTGTGGAGAGCTTGGAAGATTGAGCATAAGAGGATCTTGTTGGAAGCTTGAGAGGAGAAGATATTCATGGATATTTGGGAGAATGTACCTTGCATTTTAAATGGTGGAGAATATTTAGGCCTCTTATATCACTATGTTTGATTAAAATCAAATAAAGGTTTAATATAGATTGTCCATATTTGATTTGATGTTGTTTGATTGTAAAAAATAACTCTTTCCCCCTCTCTTCTATATTATCTTATAATAACTTCAATTTTATATTAAAATTAATTTAAAATATTGTTTTGAAAAATGTATTTTTTTTATTAAGGTTAATTTTTTTTTAGTTAGGGACCCCAAACCATACAATACAAACAATCAGACAGGGCCTAGAAATCTCAAATACAACCTTAATTTTGATACAAATAGAAAATCAAGCCTAAGGACTATAACCATTCCAAAAAATAACTAATATACATCCAATTGAGGGGTTTTAAGTCCAAAACTCTAAAAGGTATTAAATGAAACCAACACCTAAATATAAAAACATAAGGTTCAAGAGATAAAAAAATAAGGCCAAACCATTTAAGCCTTGTCTCTAGCTCCCATGTGGTATCTGCATGGCCTTCCATCTTGAAGCATGTTAGATGATTGGGCTTCCTCTTTTTTATTTTTCTTCTTTCTCTATAATTTAATCCATCATATTTTATCCTTTTAAATTTTTGGAGAAAAAATATTTCCCAAATACTGTTGGAATATTTTCATTGATGTCAAATGAACTATTGCCGAAAGTAAACAGAATTGATTGCCAGAAGTGAACAGAATTGATGGCTGTAAGTGAGCAGAAATGTCGACGGAAGTGAATGGAATTATTGATGGAAGTGAATGGAATTGTTACTAGAATTGAATGAAAATATCGATGAAAGTGAATGGAATTGTTGAAGGAAATGTTGATGGAAGTGAATGAAATTGTCGACGGAAATGTTGACAGAATTATCAACCTTGGCCGACCTATTGGGAGGAGGTGTGACCATTCGAAAGGACCTTTTCAATTGAAGAGTCATGACCTTAATTTGTGGCTTTTTGTGGGTTATAAATAAGTCCATAATGAATGGCAAAATAGTAGATTTGAAAGTACAAGATATATAAAAGAAGAGAATAATTTTTAAAGGCAAATTTTTGTGAGAATATAGAAAAGAAAAAATCAGCAAGTATAAGGAAGAGTATAGCAGCAAAAACACTCAAGTGTAGATTGAATATAAAGGAGATAAAGCAAGTTTTCTATCATCTATTATTTTGACAACAAATTTGAGATATAAGAGTGATTTTTTTTGAGAAGGTTGGTGCCTTCGTTTTGAAGAGATTGGTGTCTCTTGCTGAGTTGGTGCTTAGTGAAAGGGGTCGGTGCTCCTGTAGCTTGGTGCCTACAAAATTGTTTTTGGGGTTGGTGCTCTAGTAGGTTGGTGCCTACAAATATTTATATTAAGAGAATTTCTCTATGGTTTTCTCCCAAAAGGGTTTCCATGCAAATCTATGTCTATTTGCATTGTATTCTTTGATTGCTTTGAATATATTAATTATGGAGTAATTTGAGGTTTTGAATTTAAGATTAATAGTCAAAAGTCAAAAAATATCTTATACTGATTCACCCCCCCTCTTATTATAAGCTTGTTCTTAACAATTGGTATTAGAGTCGGTTCCATCAGTGTTAACACAACTGCTAGAAGGTAGATCTTTGAAAACACATATGGAAGGATCTCAAGTGCTAGATGGTTTCTCCACCAATAAGGCTCCTTTGTTTGATGGAATGAATTACACATTTTGGAGCATAAGAATGAATACTTACTTGATGGCCCTAGGTTTTGATATTTGGCAAGCAGTGGTAATAGGATACACAATGCCACAAATTGCACCAACAGATGCCATCGAAAAAAAGGCCAGTGAGAACAATACAAAAGCTATGAATGTAATCTTATGCATGCTTTCAGAAAATGAGTTTGTTAAGGTTATTTATTGTGAATCTGCAAAAGAGATTTGGGATAAACTCAACACTATTTATGAAGGTGATAGTAAGGTTAGAAACGCAAAACTCCAAACCCATCTGAGGTAGTTTGAAATTTTAAAAATGAAGAATGATGAAAACATTACTAGGTATCTTCTTCATGTCGATAAGATTGTTAATGTCATTCGAGGACTCAGAGAGAAAATTAAAGAATCTGTGATCATTCAGAAAGTCCTAAGATCCCTACCATTGAGATTTGATGTGAAGGTATCTACCATTGAAGAAATAAAGGATTTAGACACAATGAAAAAGGATGAGCTCCATGGAATTCTTATGGCCTATGAAATGAGAACTAAATTTGAGAGATAGTCGAAGAAGGAAGCATCATTCAAGGTCTCGAAGAAAGAGAAGATCAAAGAACCAAAATCAAGTGAAAATTCAAGTAGTGAAGAAGATGAAAATGAAGGTCTATTCATTTGAAAGTTAAAGAAAGGATCAGGCAAATATAAAGGAAAGTTACCATTTAAATGTTTTAATTGTGGTAAAATTGGTCATATTGCAGCCAGATGTCCAAATAAAGGAAATAGTGATGATGAGATTAACAAATCAAAGTACAAAAAGGGATTCAAGTTGAGCAAAGACAATCAAAGATTTGAGAAACAAAATAAAATCCTATATTCCAAGAGGTATACCAGCTCATCTAAAGAAAACAAAGAAAGTGATGTTGAGAGTGATAATGAAGAGATTCTATTCATAGCTACAGAAGAAAATGCCACCACCAACAAAGATAATTTGGAGGAAGATGAAGACATGTAAGAAGAAGGTGAAGTGAACCTTGAAGAAGAACTTATTTGCACATTAAAAGAAATAAAAGCATTTAAGAAGAAGAATCAGAAACTAAAGTTACAACTCCAAAAATATGAAGAAGAGAATCGAGACTTCAAAATGAAGACATCACAAGTCTTTGAGGAATCAAACAAGGTAATTGTTGATCTAAAAGTCCAAATTGATGAAGCAAAGAAAATTGAATAAGATCTAACGGATCAGCTAAAGAAGAAAGGAGAATACTGTGAAAGGTATGAATTTGAAATAAATGTTTTAAAAAGCGATCTAGAAAAGGTGAATTCTAAAATAACAAGTGAATTGAAATCTGAGAAAAGCACTCAAGTTTTGAATAAGATTCAAGAGAGTCAAAGATCACCATATAACAAGTCAGGCATTCGGTATGAGAAACAAAAAGAGAAGGCTAAGAGCTATGTTGAAACTCTTAAGGAACCAATGAAAAAGGAGACCAAGAAGGAAGAAGCCAAGAATACAAAAACCAACTCTATCAACAAAGAAAGCAAAGGAGAACAAAACTTCAGAAGACCATTTGCTCCAAGATATACAAATAAAACTAGGTTTGGTAATTATTTTGATGGATATTGCTATTATTGAAATCATTTTGGTAATAAGAAATTAGATTGTAGAAAGAGAGCCAAGGATATTGAAGTCAGGAGTAGAAACAAAGGAACCTATGGAGCTTTGAACAGAAACTACAATTTGTTTGCTCCCTTATCAAACTCTTATAAAGCTATAGTTTGTTAGAAGTGCAACAACTATGGACATATAACACACTATTGTAGAAGTGTTTTTGAATCTATAAGACAAGATCAAAAGTTTAAAGCTCCAGTGATAAAGAAAAGAGAACCATCAAAGATCTGGAAGAAGAAGTAAGAAGAATCCATGATTGTTTAAACAACATTCCATGTTAGAGATGAAAGACAAAAATGGTTCATTGATAGTGGATGTTTGAGACACATGAATAGAGATAAAATCAAATTCATCTCGTTAAAAAAGGTCAATGAAGGCACGGTGAAGTTCAGAGACAACACTACAGCCAAAATAATAGGAAAAGGTACACTTATTCTCGATAATAGAAAAACCAAAACAGAAAATGTATTATATGTGGAAGGGTTAAAGCATAATATTTTAAGTGTTAGCCAAATGTGTGATCAAGGACACACAATTTATTTTCTAAAGGTTGTGAGGTTAGAAAAAGAGACATGAGAGAACTAATTGCAGATGCTCATAGAACCAAAAACAACCTATACATGCTTGGAGAAATGAGAGGAGAGAAATGTTGTTTGAGTCAAGTTGAAGAATGTTGGCTATGGCATAGAAGGTTAGGGCATATAAATTTTGATAATCTTGTGAAAATCAGCAACAAACAAGCTGTGCGAGATATGCCAAAGATAACAAAATCTTCAAGCACTCTATGCAAGCAATGCCAACATGGGAAGCAAACCAGAACAAGGTTCAGAATGAAGGAATATTCGACCATAAAACCACTAGAGCTGATTCATACAGATCTTTGTGGTCCTACCAGAACTGAAAGCATGTAAGGTGAGAGCTACTTTATGTTGCTCATTGATTATTATACTAGAATGACATGGGTAACGTTTCTAAAAGAAAAATTAGAAGCATTTGAAAAGTTTAAAGCTTTCAAGGCATTAGTAGAAAATAAAAAAGAGCTGAAAATAAAATGTCTAAGGTCAGATCGAGGAGGTGAGTTTATTTCAAATGAATTCATTGAGTTTTGTGAGGATCATGGAATTAAGAGACAATACTTAGCTGTAATGACTCCACAACAAAATGGAGTGGTGGACAGGAAAAATTGAACCATTCAAGAGATGGCTAGAACTATGCTAAATGAATCTAAGCTATTAAATAGATTTTGGAGAGAAGCAGTTAATACAACAGCATATATCTTGAATAGAGGGAAAATCAGAGTTAATAATGACAAAACTCCTTACGAATTGTGGAAAGGAAGACCAGCTTCGGTCAAACATTTCAAAGTGTTTGGAAGTAAATGTTTTATCAACAGGAATGAAGAAAACTTGGGAAAATTTTATTCAAGAGCTGATGAAGGAATTTTTCTTGGTTACTCCATAAAAAACAAAGCCTATAGATGTAATAACAAAAGGCTACAAACTATCATAGAAAGTGTTAGTGTTAGAATAGATGAGATCATGAATAAAAAGGCAAAAGAACCTTCAGAAGAACCTCTAGAAATACCAAATCTTGTAGAAGAAGGGGAGGAAGAAAATGTAGAAAAATTGAGTGAATCTGAAAGGCACGACACCAAAGCACCATCTTGCTTTGTTCAAAAGGATCATGCTGAAAGTCAGATCATTGGCAAGATTGATGCTGGGGTACAAACTAGAAGAAGAATTGTAAGTATCCATGAGCATGTAAATTTTTATTTGTTATCCAAGGTAGAGCCTCATAATTTTTTCAAAGCTATTCATGATAAACATTGGGTAAAATCAATGGAAGAAGAATTAGATAAAATTGAGAAGAATGAGACTTGGGAACTTGTGCCCAGGCCAATGGATCAGAATGTAATTGGCACTAAATGGGTTTTTCGAAACAAATTGAATGAAAATGGCCAAGTCACTCAAAACAAAGAAAGGTTGGTATGTAAGGGGTATGCTCAAGTAGAAGGTGTAGATTTTGAAGAGACTTTTGCTCCTATTGCTAGATTAGAAGCAATTTGAATATTTCTTACATTTTCAGTATTCAAAAATTTCAATGTTTATCAAATGGATGTTAAATCAGCATTTATAAATGGCAATCTAGAAGAGGAAGTTTACATAGAATAGCCAGAAGGATTTCTCTTATCAGAAAATAAGGATTATGTGTGTAAGTTGAAGAAGGCTTTATATGGATTGAAACAATCTCCTAGAGCATGGTATGCTAGGCTTGATAAATACCTACAAGACCAAGGATTCAAGAGAGGATATTTTGATAGTAATCTTTACATCAAAACTAAAGGAGATCACCAGTTAATTGTTGTGGTGTATGTAGATGATATAATCTTTGGAGGAGACAACAAAGAAATGTCTAAGATATTTGTCAAAGATATGCAAAAGGAATTTGAGATGTCCATGTTAGGTGAGTTGTCATTTTTCCTTGGTTTACAAATATCTTAATCTAACAAAGGAATATTCATATCCCAAAGCAAGTATGTGAAGGAGATGTTGAATAAATTCCATATGGAGGAGTATGCCCCTGTTAGCACACCTATGGCTATAGATATGAAGTTGAGCAAAGATGATGAATCTCTTAATACTGATGAAACTCTTTACAGATCAATGATTGGGAGTTTACTATATGTGATGGCATCTAGGCCATATATCATGCAAGCAATAGGTATGGTTTCATGATTTCAAGCAACTCCAAAAGAAACACATGTGCAAGCTGTGAAATGTATATTTAGATATTTAAAGAGAACCTTGGATTATGGGTTGTGGTACCCAAGAGGTAAAGGCTTCACATTGGTAGCGTACATGGATTCAGATTGGGTAGGTTGTGTAGATGATAGAAAAAGTACAAGTGGAGGAGCATTCTTTCTTGGAGATAGCCTAGTATATTGGTTGAGTAAGAAGCATAATTATATATCTCTATCCATAGTAGAAGTAGAGTACATAGCGGTAGTGCTATGTTGTACACAAGTTCTATGGATGAAACAAACCTTGAAAGATATCAAAGTAGAGTATAATCATCCAATCACCATATTCTATGATAATACTATTGTGATAAGTATTTTAAAGAATCTAGTTATGCATTCCAAAACTAAGCATATCCCTATACAGTATCATTACTTGAGAGAACGAGTGGTAGAAAAACAAATAAAATTGGAATATGTTTCCACATCTAAACAGATGGCAGATATCTTCACTAAGCTACTTCCAAAGGAAACATTTGAATACCCACGACAAAAATTGGGAGTAATTTCTTTTGCATCTTGCCACTAAAGGGAAGCATCAGCTAAGGGGGAGCTAAGTACTATCTCTTGGATAGACCCTTTGCCATTGATGTCAAAGGGGGAGAAGTACAGAAAGAAGATGTCACAAAAAGGGGGAGCTATAGCAAAAAGAAAGGGATTCAAATAGAAGAGACAGTGTAACAAGGGGGAGCAATTTTAGTATGTGGTTGCCATCAATGACAAAGGGGGAGATTGTTAGAATATTATCATTGATGTCAAATGTACTATTGCCAAAAGTGAATAGAATTGATTTCCAGAAGTGAACAAAATTGATGGCTGTAAGTGAATGAAAATGCCGACAAAAGAGAATAGAATTGTTGATGTAAGTGAACAAAATTGTTGCTAAAATTGAATGAAAATGTCAATGGAAGTGAATAGAATTGTTGATGGAAATGTCAATGGAAGTGAATAAAATTGTCGACGGAAATGTTGACAGAATTATCAACCTTGGCTAACCTATTGGGAGGAGGTGTGACCATTCGAAAGGACCTTTTCACTTGAAGAGTCACGACCTTAATTTGTGGCTTTCTATGGGTTATAAATAAGTCCATAACAAATGGCAAAATAGTAGATTTGAAAGCAGAATATATATAAAAGAAGAGCAGAATTTTTAAAGGAAAATTTTTATGAGAATATAGAAAAGAAATAATCAGCAAGTATAAGTAAGAGTATAGCAATGAAAACACTCAAGTGTAGATCGAATCTAAAGGAGATAAAGTAAGTGTTCTATCATCTATTGTTTTGACAACAAATTTGAGATATAAGGGTTATTTTTTCTAAGAAGGTTGGTGCCTTCATTTTGAAGAGATTGGTCTCTTGCTGAGTTTGTGCTCAGTGAAAGGGGTCGGTGCTCCTATAGGTTGGTGCTTACAAAATTGTTTTTGGGGTTGGTGCTCCAGTAGGTTGGTTCCTACAAATATTTATATTAAGATAATTTCTTCATGGTTTTTATCCCTAAAGGGTTTCCACACAAATTTGTTTCTATTTGCATTTTATTCTTTGATTGCTTTGAATATATTAATTGTGTAGTAATTTGAGGTTTTGAATTTAAGATTAATAGTTGAAAGTCAAAAAATATCTTATATTGATTCATGCCCCCCCCTCTCAGTATAAGTTTGTGCTTAACAAATACTATTTAGGGTTATGCATAATCATATCATAATCCTCTCTATCCAAGATGTTTCTTTTTTCACTTGAGGATGAAATGATTGGACTATTAACTTCTTTAGAAACATCTAAAATTTTACCCACTGGAATAGATATTGAGTTATATTAAAGAATTTTCTCATCCTTATCTAATCCAAATATAATAGGTTGTTCCAAAACAAGTTATGTATCATTCTCTTCTTCTACATTTGAAATATCTCTTCCATCATACTCTAAACCACAAACTCCTAGAATATGTAGAGAAGAATGTTTTCACCAAGTGAGTTTAGCATTTATTTTTAAAAGATAAGGACACTATGAAGATAAGTGAATAGTATTAAAACACATACATCACCTAAAAAAAACCCCTTAATAATATATGCTCTATCTTCATTCTTGATATTTTACTATTATATATATGGAGGTTGGGAGATCAAGCATTGTATCTATTAAGACTAAAATTCTAGAAAATGTGGTGTGAGAAAATAATTTAGTTGTTGAATCTATCTCTATGAATTTACTGATGGTATTATTTATAGTAATGAAATGAAAGGGAAGATGTAGGAGGTAGAATAAATAAGTTTTGAATAAAAAGGATCAAAAAGGGGTTAAAGTTTCATAAACATTTGGTGTTGATTCTAGTTCCACCGATTCCCAAGAATAAGATCTTTATTTGAATAAAGAAGAACAATAGAAGTATAACCCTTTAAAGAAGGATAAAGTTCAACTTTATCTTTGAAAATATGTTTCCATTGAAATGAGATCTATTCATTTAAATTTTGAATATTGGGCCAGAGTTTTTCAAACTAGCATATGATTCCTCTATTGAGATAGTATTCTTTGTTTTCTATGACCGAGATAAGGCAATCATTTTCTAGGTTGAGAGAGAATAACATTAGCTAGTTTTATGAGAACATATTTGAATGTTTTCAAAGGATAAATGAGAACCTATGCACATGTCTTAGTCACTTACATACCACCCAAAACCTTATCTTTCTTAGAAGGAGATATAACACCTATTGGGGAAATAAGCTTAGACAACAAATGAAATCCATTGACTAGTATTGAGCTACCCTTACCATCAAGGTCATCACTTGGTCTAGATATAAGAATAGGGTTTGAAAGGATGCTATGGGAAGGTGATCTTGGAATTTGGCTGGAGTGGATAGGAGTTTGATCGATTCCATCAAGAGCACTTGTTTCTTATATCACTACCACAAAACCCAATAACTATTACATGCTTGAGTCAAAAGCACCTAGGGGAATGTCAGGTATGAAACAAATCTAGGCACTACCATATCTAGATATAATAACGGAGGGTTAGGTAGGGTTTCTATTGTTTGAATATTTGGGTGGAAAAAGGAGTGGGTAAGAGGAGGCCATGTTACTATCCCACTATAAAGCTATTTTGAAAAAAAGCTTATTATTTAAGGTTATATAGATAATTAATATATTAGATATCTATCTTCTCTTAAACTCCTCAAGTGAATCTATATTGGGCATAAAAAAGTATTTTTATATAAATAGAAAGAAATGGATTTATGGATGTTGTTCAATTGTTGTAAGATTAAAAATAAATTTTACTCCCTCTTATCCATTTATAAAATAATTTTATTACAAGAAAAATATTGTGAAATTTTACATCATTGTTCTATCAGATTAATAATAAAATGAGTGAATATTATTTATTATTAAAGTTTTTATAAATTAAGAGTTGAAATTCAATATGATATAAATAATGTGTATTTTGTAAATAAATAGATACGTGATATTTGTGTCTCCCTCTCTTTCTAAGAACATAAAATAGATACATAAAAAATAATAATAAAGTGAGTTATTTATTTTTAAATTTTATGAATAAAATGGAATATGTGTGTGTGTGTGTGTGTGTGTGTGTGTGTGTGTGTGTGTGTGTGTGTGTGTGTGTGTGTGTGTGTGTGTGTGTGTGTGTGTGTGTGTGTGTGTGTGTGTGTGTGTGTGTGTGTGTGTGTGTGTGTGTGTGTGTGTGTGTGTGTGTGTGTGTGCATACATACAAATGTAAATTCCATTTTTCTCTTAATATTCACTTTATTTAATTAGAAGTTTTATTTTTCAATAAATTAAAATAGGAAGGGGGTTATCTTTATGTTGTGGAATATAACCATATAAATTTACTTAACACTCCTTTTATATTGATAATAATTAAGTAAACCTCTTCAAATGAAAATGATTCTTCATGTAACTAATATTTATCTATTTATTAATTTTGATAAAATTAGATAAAAGAATATTGAATTTAATTTTATAACTATTATGAAAATTAATTCTCTTTTAACTCATAATAATTTAAATTTTATTTTAATTAAGTAAAATATAGTTACAAAAAAATATCCATTCTAATATATAATTTATATTATTACATATTGCATGGTTTGAGCATGTGACAAACTATGTTTTAATGTTTAATAATAGTTTTTGGGTCCTAAAATAGCTTGATAATATTTTATTATGTCACAAAAACCTCATTTTAGTCCTCTTACCCTTCATTTTCTAACTTAGAATCCTCCATGCTAGTTTATGTCACTCACTATTCCTCAATAGACCTCAGAAGACTGTATAGACACTACTACATGTCAAGATTAAAAGAAATGGAGGTATTTGATGGGAATATCATCACTCTTGGTGATTTAAATACCATCACATCATCTAAAAAACACTCTCACATGGTTTTTATGGAATATTGACTCTCAAATAATTCTTTTAATCCTACATACAATCTCATTCTATAGAGTTGTACCTTCATGACATGATTTATTGTGCCCTTGTGTTTGACAAAGGTCTTGAGGATGAAAAATAAAAATATAGCCTACATATAATGTTATCATGTATCTTTCTTTTCATAAGTGACCTTGAGTTTGTATTTTTCCTATTACGATAGTCAAGGATGAGTTTAACCTTTGTATGACTATAGGTTACTTTCCTAGGGTTGAAACCTAACTTTAGGTTACATGGGAAACACTCCATTGATCCTTTTATATTATTTAAAAATTAAACCTTATATTAAACCACTATATAATCATTCCTCCTTGCCTAGAAGTTATGCCTTCTTAACTATCATGACTATCTTGGGACTCCTTTTAACTGTCTTAAGAGTTCTTACATGGTTGTAAGTGAAATTTGAGGTGGTTGATTGATCACTATAGATATGTCTTTAGTATTTTTTAAAATAATGGATTAATATAATATCCCACCACCATAATTAACCTCATTTTCTCATAACATTCCACCATGGATTGTGCACCTAGCTCTTGCTACTAACCTTTGAAAATAGGCCTGAGTTTATTAGAAGGTTATAGGTATAGGTATTTGGTTTGGTATGATAGTATCTTAGTTTTTGGAGTCCTTATGTTTTATGATGACCTATAACTCTATATGCTTATTTAAATGTTTAATCCTTTGATGTATATACAAGTGTCATTAACCTTTATGACTACATCCTTCTTTTTTAGCTATAGGTACCATCTTAGGGATATATGACTACGACATTAATTATCTTAGGACCCTTATAAATATTATAATAATTGTTTTATATTAGTTTTATAGTATTTTATCACTCTCTTAAACATAAACTACCATATATCACTATATCAACAACCTCTTGCTAGGAATGTATACATGACTATGCTTTTGTGAGTGTATGGATAATAACTGTAAGTTATGATACTGTTGGTTGTAGGTGCATGACCATATAAGGTGTTTTTATTAATAAATATACTTATTAAATTTATGTATACATGACTCATACTCCCTATGTAACCTCCATTTCCATGACTATGTTAAACCTGATGTAACATTGTGTTCTTGATTGTTCATGATGATTTATTGGCCTATACCCTCTTAATCATGATTCTTATGGTATCTCTTATCAATAAATGACCCTATTAATAAATATTTCATTTAATTTAGGATGGAAGGGTGGTGAGAGATGAATATTTTAATGAAAACATGATGGAAGCTGGAAAGAATCACAAAACACAATGACAAGAGGGAGTGTATAATAGTGATATGGGGATGATGGAGGTAGAGGTGGGAAAGGAGCACTGTAAAGTCATGAAAAGATAACTTGGAGGATAATATGAAATAAAAAACCTACCTTCCACCACCTATGTTAGTTTTAAGACCATTATAGGAGGATAAGGAGCCAAAAATGAAACCTAGTATTATGCAAAGTACCTCAAAATATGCTAAAAAACCTTAAACAATGCTAAAACGACATATTGAGATGCTTTGGGAGCACAAATATGGATCATTGTTTATGAAAAAAGTATGAAAATTTTAAAAAAATTATTTTATAACATCATAAACATAATGGAGACCTTGAAAACAAACATTCTTGAAAACTTGATGTTGCCATTCCTTCCCCTAATCGTACAATTCTCTTTTAAAGATCATAGAATTTAAAAATGAACTCCTCTTGTCAAATATCATTTTTTTGACCTTAAAAAATGTGAAAATTATCTTAATAATTCCATGTAAAGGTATTTTAGGTCCCTAAAAATCTCCACCAACTAGATTTTTTTTGAAATGATGTGTTGGTAAAGAGAACCTGACGAAAATTTGTTGCCTTCTTGGTTGCAAGACTACAAAAATTATCTTGAATTAAAATGAATGGTTCATGAGGGTGGAAAATCCAAATCTATAACCACTTTCTCCATGAGGAATCCCTCTAAGTCTACTTTCATTTTCCAAAATTTTGAATTATACCTACACACTACAAACCATACCATTAGTAAACCTGTAAGGAGGTCTCTTTGTGAAAAATTACCAATTTTATGTAGAAGACTATTTTTGAAAATTTATGTCCTGTAAATGACATGAAACTCTTATAAATATTTGTCATGTCCTGCTCTTCATATTTCATGTTTTAGGTGTACATAATTCCAAATGGATTCATATTATTCTTTGAAAACTGTAGGAAATGAGCCCTTTCTTGGATTTTAAAATTGATTTGAGACCTCCATCACCAAATTAATGCACAATAAGTATTTAAATTATTATTTAACATGAAGAAAACATGAAATATATATTCTCCACACTTTATTTAGCCAAATTTGGCACATGGGAGTCAAATTTGACCCCTTTTTGACTTTAAAAACACATTAGATCACCTTCTCAAGACATGAAAATTTAAACATAGGATAATTTTATTTAAGTGAAATAATTTCAAGGTATTATCAAGGATTTCAATAACTTTTGTTATCAATTTTGACATTTTAAATAATAAAATTGACATTTTAGGTTAAAATACACCAATTTGACCAGCTTATAAATGTTACTTACAATATACTAGAAATTATTTGATTATAGGGGTTTGTATTTGGAATTTATAGGCCAAAATACTATAATTTATGGAGACTCACAGCGGTTGAATATCATTATAGTCAAAATAACTCGTTATATTTCACATGGCAATGGAAAACTAAAGCATAACAACTTTGACTTGATGACTCTATAAACTGGCAAATAAACTCTTTTGGGATTTATAACACCTTATCTGATTGAAACATAACATGACTAAAGGGAAATAATAACTAAACTATAAATCAAGGACAATTAATCTAAGGAACATAAGAAAACTCAATAAAAGGTAAGTAGATTGTTACTTGTGTTAATCACTTATTGAAATAAAGCAAACCTAAAAAAACAAACCTAAATTGACAATATTTCCTCTAACATCAAATGGAAATTTATTTTTTGCTACATGGAAATTTGAAACATGTTTTATATCTCTTTATAACCTCTTCTTATAGATAGGATCACTTGTATGTTCATGTCTTATAGATGATGTAGATGAGTTTCTTACCTCCATTCTCAGGTACATGGATTGAAGATATGGATCCAAGATCCAATCATTTTATTTCCAAATTATTCTTTATTGAATTAATAATGATAACTCAACCTAATTCATAGGTTTATTACGATTTTCCACACTCCCATTCAATGATTGTATTGGAAAATCAACTGGTGTGCTTGGATTGATGTCTTTATTATGCTCCATTTGAGGTAGTGGCTTACTAAGATATTCAACCTCTTGGTAAAGATTCAAACATGGTTAAAATATGTCATTAATTTCTTCTTGATGAACAAATACAACAATATTATTTACAAAATATTCCTCAATCAACTTGTTTAGATCTTCAACCTCTTGGTATGAATTCAAACATGGTTGTAATATGTCATTAATTTCTTCTTGAGGAATGGCTAAAACAATATTATTTATAAAATATTCCTAAATATCCATATGGGGTGGACATGAATTATAAAAATTTTCACAAAAACCATATAATTCATCCTAAAAGGCCATTCCATCATGATCGACTAAAAGGACATGGAATTCATTTGCATTCTTACCATTTGAAACATGTTTATCACCCATTTCTAACCTTTTGGTATAGTCATATGAAGGTTTTTTATTTTCTACACTTGATTCATCTTCATCTTCTAGAATATTCTTCATCTTAGCAATTTCTCTATGTGAGTGTTCTTCATGGATCCCTTATAAATAAATATTTATTTGTACTTTATCTATATATGCTCTTGTAATGTCATGAGAAGCCTTTTTCAACTCATCTTCTTTGGCATCATGGAAAACTAAATAATTCTTGTCATAGCCAAGTGGTGTCCTAATAATGATTTCTTCTTCGTGGTCACTAAAATCACCTTCATTTTCTATCTCTTTAGCTACATCTTCTTTACTTACCTCACAAAAAAGAGGTTTTTACTTCAAAAGTGGCATGGTAGATCCCTAAAAATATTCAATAAGATGATAAAGGTCCACAAAAGTTACCATCGATGCCTAATTTTGCTCATGGAGATTCTCCTCTTAGATCATCTTCACCTCTTCTCTATATTGAATTATTTATTTAATGGATTTCCATGAAGGAATGGCCTTTAGATTTTGATGAGGAAGGAATGAAAGCTGAATGATATCTTGTTTGATATTTATTCTAACATCTTAACTCATGCTTGAATGTTCTTCTTTCTCCATGGACTATTGTACCTAATTCCAAGTCATGAACTTGGGTTTATAAACTTCTTGAATTGAACTATTACAACTATGTTTTTAAAATAAAGAACTTGTTGCTATGTTGCCTTTATAGCTTCCATTGAATAGTGAAGATGTTTATTTATAAGCTCAACCTGCTTGGCTAAATTAGCCTTGAAATAATGAGTTAAATCACTATAAATCTCTTCCTAAAAACATGAAGATGTAGGTTCCTATAGTTTCTAATGTTTAACCTAAAAATTATACTTTTAATAATAAACTTCTTCAACCTTTTGAGACCTCTCTTGGATACACTTCCTAGTAGGAAAGCTAAGCAAGGCTTGGTTTGAATCTTGAGGGCTATGGTAAACATTGGTTTGGAATTCATGAAGGGAAAAGGGTAGATCTATGGGAAAATACTACTACAAATGATGACCATAGCATTTCTCATAAACCACCAACCTCTCTTCAATACTTATAATTAGACCACCTATGTCTATAATATCAATACTAAACTTTGAGTGACCTTACATTATGAAATATGCACATACCTCTTTGTCCTACTATAAATTAGATCTCATCTTCAGAATTTCATGATTGGATATCTCCAGTCTATAGCTCTTATGGGTATCTATGCTTACTATATATTTATCATAGCCAAACATATTTTGTTTGAATCTTGAGATACACTATTTTAATATTTGATTGGGCTGATCAGGATGATAACAAGATTCATTAGAGTTGTTATAGGACTAGTATGAGCTTTCATGTTGTTGATAAATATTTGTATACTCATCATATGGTTGATATGCGTCATGAGGATCATACTAAAACTATTGATAAGGAGAATAATGATGAAATTATAATATTTAGGCTGTCATAGCCAATAAAATCATGAAGATAACTAGAATTAAACCTATATGTAAAATGGAATCTCTATATAATCATAATTTTAAATTTTGAAAGAGAAATTTGAGTTCAAAATGTGCGTGTGTGTGTCTGTGTGTAGTTATTCTTGTATATATATTCAACGTTTTCCTTCATGTTTGGCACTCTCTCCTTGAACCTATATCTCTAAACTTGTAATGAAATAAATAAGAAATGAGAAAAAAATATTAGAAAATGACTTTGATTTTGGATTTTAAAAGAACATAAGGTTTTTAAGAGGTTGCCTTAGATCCTACTAAGGAGATTCCTTCAATCCAACAATGATGAATTCATCCACCACATGAAAAGTCAAAGAGGAAACTCTTGAAATTATTTTATTTACAACTAATTTTATTTATATAGTTTGTCATTTAATCTCTATTTAGATCACTATTAAGTAAACTAATTTTTTCCTAATATTTTGAGTGATATTTAACACTTTAATGGATAATAAAAATTAGTAATAGAATAATATTCATTTTATTGAACTAATATACATATCTTAAATACATCTATCTAAAATACATTGAGATATATCAATCCCAAGGAACCTATATTGTGATATACGTTAGATAGGAAACTCAAGATTGATATCTCTCCACATATTTTGGATAGATCTATTTAAGATATCTATACTAGTAACACCCACAAGTGTGGCATGAACATTTAACAATAAATACCAATTAATGCATCATTTCTTGTTCATCCAAATAAAAAATCTATATCACATTCAATGATAATTAAATAAAATAATTTCATATACATCAAAATGTGAAAATAAGTATAACATATGTGATATTAAATATGTAACATTATTATAATTCTAAATAGTTGAGTCTCTCTTCCTTAGCTTTCCATTTGGGAAGTTGTTTTACTATTTTCAAATTCTCATATCTATTGTATGAAAATGGAGACCATTTTTTTAGTCCTTCTAGATATTTTACATGTGAGATAGCCATAAATGTTAACCATGGTCTTTCAGTATGCCTTATATCAATTATTTATTTAGAAATATTTAAACCTTGAGATTTATGTATGGATAAACCCCAAGCTAGTCTTAAGGTTAGTTGTCATGGCCATCCCCTTTGTATTGGTGTAATTGGAATTGTATGTGAAATTACATGTAAAATTGAATGAGAAATTGCATCTACAAATGACATTCTAGAGTAACTATCAAATACCACCATAACATATGTAGGTGGCTATAATGGGGAACTTCTAGGTTTGTCTACTATACTTCGAATATATCCTAGAGATCCATTTATAAGTCATGATTTTATCCATAGGTTGGAGGATAACATCACCCTGTTATCCTAAGAAAATAATAACTCCACATCTAATTCATCATTATGACCACCTGATGGATTTGTACTACCTATTCTATTTAAAATCCTCTGTGAAATCATTCCTTTTAATAATTTCAATTTCATTCTATTTTATTTAAAATAAATTAATATCATTGTAAAAATATTCCCTAATTCTTGGATGTAATAACCTATTTTATTCTTGACATCAATAGTTTCTGATCATCAATAGTTAGACGTGCATCTCTAGGATTTGTGAGTAGTTGTCAAAACCTTTTCTGGTCATCAGTTTCTCCTTCTTATCTAAATACCTTATCCAGAGTAGCAATTATTTTGAATTTTTCCAATAATATTTTTTCATGTCTATTACTATCGTATAGTGCTTTATCACTCACAAGAGGTAGTTGGCCCCTATATCCTACTATAAGGATTGATCTACCTCTAAAACTCATGTTTATATTTTCTAGAAATGCTTGATGAAGTTATGCATCTATGTCCTACAACATTGTTTCTCCAATGAAACTAATTTCATCAATAAATATGTATTATATATGGCATATTTTTTTAGAAAACTTCTAAGTCTTGCTCCTTCTAATTAAGTAATGTCTATGATTAGGATTTAAATGTTGAGTGGATTGTCTAGTGTGGTGTTCCAATTTGATGTATCATGTCACTTAATTTTACATTTATTTTTTCCCAATAAGACCTTGTACCCCTCAATGTGGTACAAAAATGCATCAAACGACCAACTAGATGAGAGTGGTGCATGTTGTACACATGTTCACATTTTTCATTGATGGTGAATGACATGTCTTGTAAACTCTTTTTCACAAACACTACAAATGAATTTTGTGCATGATTTATCATAATCATGTTCATAATGTAATATCTGAATTGTAGGTGTTGTCTAAAATGATGATCCGTATATCAAATCAAATTTTTAACAAAATTAAGGAAAATGTACTCATTTCATTCTCTATTCTAACCAATTGCATCTTTCATATGGAAACAACATGTGGAAGGCCATATAAATTAATCCTTATATGAGATACTCATTTACAGAGGAGACACCAATTCTCGGCCAATCCATCAGATCTTCAAGTTCTGGATTAGGATTATTCACCCATGCATGGATTCATTCTATCTCTCTCTCATGGCATTTGGGGCTTTAGAGGCCATTGAATTTGTATGATTGATGATATTTCCTTTATCAATTTACATAATCAAACCCTAAAATACATATTCATTCACATCTAAATCAAATTCCATATGTATAGAGTTTAATTGGTCAATTATAATTTTCTCAGAATTGGGTGAAATTTCAATAAGTGCATTTTCATCAATTTGGACATCTCGATAGAACTTGTCAGGTTCTATTTTAGTTTTTAATGCCCTATATAATATATCTATATTAACTATAAAGCTATAATTAATTTTGTGTTGATATCTTCTTCAAACAATAATGATTAAAAAATTATTTTAATTAATATGGTAAATCCTTAGAAATTTCATTCACTTCTTGTGGAA
The DNA here is from genome assembly GCA_037957365.1 of Torreya grandis. Lineage (NCBI taxonomy): Eukaryota > Viridiplantae > Streptophyta > Pinopsida > Cupressales > Taxaceae > Torreya > Torreya grandis. The sequence continues at coordinate 1,163,761 of JARHVA010003067.1, forward strand.
AATTGATCATATGTACTTTATATTTATATGTCATTTTTTTGTGTTGTTGTCTTCAATATTATTGAGTATATTCTCTTTGATATTATCTTCTTTGCTCTTCAATTTCAAAATTCAATCTTGGGTGAGACATACCTATAAAAAATAGACATAAAACACTCAAACTTTAATCTAATAATTTTAAAATATAATAAACATGATCAATATTAAATAGTGAAAATAATTTATCCATAATTTTAATAACATGGTATCAAGTACTCATAATTGTATAATACATGTATAGTTATATTTTAATTTTAAGTAGAATTTTACCATCTTACAAAAATAATTTTATTAAATTTTATATGTATAAAATGAACACATGAAAATAAAAGTTAAATTTATTACAAAATTATGAATACCTTTTTCATATTATATTATTTTAATTTTATTTAAAATTCAAATGCATTAAAAAAATTAAATCATAAAACTAACCTAAAATCATGATATTTGAAAAGTAGTGAAAAATTAAAATAAAAATGTCTCATACCTGGGTGGGAAGAAATAGTGTTAGGAATAAATAGGGAAGAAACAATTGTAGGAAGAAACAATGATGGTGAAGATTGGGTAGAGAAAAAAGTTATAACTAGAGGGAAAATGTTACATAATATATGATATAAATGTATGGTATTCTAGATAGGTCTTTTTTTATGGTCTGGGATTGGGAGATCCATTGTTATTTTTCCTTCTCTCTATTATTGTGGTGTTGTTTAGATTTCTAGTTTTTGTTGAATGTTTTCTTATATACATACATGTGTGTGTGTGTGTGTGTGTGTGTGTGTGTGTGTGTGTGTGTGTGTGTGTGTGTGTGTGTGTGTGTGTGTGTGTATATGTATATATATACGTATATATATATATATATATGTATATATATACATATATACACACACACATATATATACATATATACATATATATATATATATACACACTTATATATATATATATATATATCTACATATATATATATATATGTATATGTATATGTATATATAAATATATATATATATATATATATATATACATATATATACATATATATATATATATATATGTATATATATGTATATATGTATATATGTATATATGTATATATGTATATATATATATATATATATATATATATATATATATATTATTGATCTATCATTCCACCAAAAATAAAAAAGAACCACTCATGCCATTACACTCCTTGGTTGTTGATGTAGAGGGCAATCAAAACTTGTCATACTAAACTTTGTTTCAATACCTACTTCTTTGACAATGGCTTATTGGTTCACTATGGAACTATTTGTTATGATATTCAATGGATAATTTTATGGTTCTCATCACTTTATACAAAATAATTACAACCTTTTATTTTACCTCATAAAATTTAAAAACTTCTTATACTACCAATTTACTCTTTACACTATTCTGTCTACATAACACATAGGCTTTATAGCCCTTTTTTGGATAAATTCCTCTAGTATGGTTCTATACAGACAAAATTTAAGAAACCAAAAAAATTTCACACACCATTTACTATATATTATCTATCCACAAATTTTCATCTACCAAATTATCCACTAGATCACTCTTTTGACCACTTATAGGTCACTATTTAGGTTATTAGGTATGTCTAGGTCTTTTTCAAAAATAATCATCATTATTTGTATAGATACATATGGGAACACTTTGAAATCCATAAAATATATTTAAATAATATAATATTCTTATTTAAACCAATTTTGAGACATTTTTGATGATTTAATATCTTGTTATGTACATTTGAGTGTTGAAACCCTAACTGTAGGGTTCACAAAGGGTCTACAGACCTAAGAGCACTTCATTTGTAATTTCTTGATCTAGGAATAGTTTATTTTCAATTTTAATATTCATAAGGCTTTATTAAAACTCATTATATTTGTTCAAGGCATTGGTTGTACACCAAGACACTTCCATGCACATTTGCCGCTATTCTATGGTGATTGTGTGTTCAAACATAGGATTGTGTATCTTAGAAACCAATCTTCATCTAACCTAGACATAGTTTAAGGTTTTCAAAAATATTTTAAATTATAAACTATATATAGGATATTTTTATTCCTTTTCTAATTCATATACTCTCTCTCAAAAGCTTTTTTCCACCCTTGAGCATCATTTAATGATAACTATGCATAAAAATATAGGTCTGTATTAACCTGAGCAGGTTCTCTTTGGGTCTTTCCATTTTATAAGGGTTTAAAAATAAAACTAAGTATTTAATAACCTAATTATTTCACCTTTGAAAAATTAAACACCTATCAAGTATATCACCATTCTTCAACATTCTCAACTAGATTTTGCTTGACCAGTTATTGAAATATGGTTACTTATAGGTCTAGGGTACTTTTGTGAAAGTTAGATATATTCTAATGCATTTAGAGTATAAATAACCTTATTAATTATGAATATATTATGTGATATTAATCACACATACACTTTCAATGTGATTTAACACTCACAAGAGAATATGTTGAATCCTTCTATACACAGAATGCTAACAAAAAAGGGGTAAGACTATGACATCTTTTATTTATAAACCAATTAATACAACCTAGTGCTTGTAATAAAGACTTTAAATAATATATATGAATCCATATAAGATGTTAAAAATGTGATAATTAATTCTTGAACATGTTTATGTCAAACATTCAATCAAATACGGTCAACCTTATTCGTTACTCATAGAAATAGGGTCTTTCATGATCTACAACTAAAATATTCCAAACTATTTTGAAATAGAATTTATAAATACTTAAAAAACCAAATGGATAAAATACCACTTTTATTAAAACACAATGTTTATAACTTTCCTTTGTTATACTTTCCTTCATTAATAGCACTTGCACAATTAGTCTTTCATGTAAGAAAACATAAGATTTGATATACTTTCTTATATGTAAAGAAAAAAATATATTCTTCATTATCTTCTTTTAGGTTTTTGATAAAATTATTATTTGAATCATAACCCCTTAAAATTATCCTTATTTAAATGACTTGACTAACTTCACATCAAAAAAATTACTTATAGCAAAAAGACTCATAACTAACTTGTAACTCCCTTTGTACATTGGGATTGAAAACTAACTAACCACCACATATTTGCCCAAAATTAATAATTACATGCTTTTATGTATGTAAAAAGGTTTAATTAACTCATATAATCCAACTCACAAGGTTACATTCTTAAACATGACTCATGACCTCCAAAATCTTTTTAAAATAATCAAATTTTCAAATGGAGCAAATTGGTGAGAAAATGCCAATGCATCTTTGATTCAAAATTGACACTAATTTAACACCTCAAAATTTTTATTAGAGACTTAAAATGATATAAAAACCCCACTAAAGACTCTAGACATGCAATTAGACCAATATTTATAATGTGGTAGGTGATGCTCCTATAGCAGCTGTCACTGTAGATTATGCCTCTCAGCATAAGTACATCAACTTATAATTGAGATTTAATAAATTTAAAAAAATTATTTAAAACCTTAATTTATATTATTATCATGTAAACATAGCTCAAAATAGTAAAAATAAAAATAAAAATTATTGGTAGTTATTTTTATAAAATTATTTTAGTGTGTTTTGGGCATTACATTAATTTTAAATAAATATTTAAATTTAATATTTTTAAATTATGAGACTTGGAAGTAAATATATTTACATATGAAATGTGTGATTTTTAATTAGATAAATTTTAATCCAATTATGAATCATTTTTTTAAACAAGTTCTGCAAGACACTTGTTGGAGTAAAATTGTATTACCATTTTTTCTTGTTTTGGAAGTTGATTTAGAATTAACATAAATAAAATACTTATAAATTGAATTTATAAAATATGAGAGTTAAAATAAATTAAAAATAATTTAAATTATATAGTATAATATTAAAATAAAACTTAAAACATGTTTTGTTATTTTTAGCAAGGTATTTTTCGAAGCAAATTGATACATAAATTTCATAATAAAGTGTTTAATCTATTGCATTTAGTTTAGAATGCATAATGTAGAGTAAAATAATATACATTTTTTTGTTTGAGTTTTAGTTGTGTGCTCCAAGTTTTGTCCCTGTGTGTTTCAGTTTTGAGGCAGTGAAGTTTTGACATAGAGCATGGGTGCGAGTTTCATTTTTGCCTAAATTTTGTCCAAGTATCAAAGTCAAGTAGAAGCTGCCTAGTGTCATCAGCTAGGACACATTTTATAATTTATATAAGTTTCACCAAATGTACCATGTGTCCATTATAATCTAGTGGAATGTGACGAGTGTTGGCATCTGAATTTCAAGTTTCTTATGAGTTTCAAAAGATTTTTTTGGCTAAAGCTTTTCTTAGTGCATGTGGAGGGCACCAAGTGGCAACTACAAAAGCTTTCAATATGTTTTTATAAAAGTAGTGGAAGGTGCCACATGTCCCTAGCTAAAGCTCAACAGAGACCCACAAGTGTCAACATCCATGGTTTCTTCATTTTGTTTCATTGTTAAGTAAAGATTAAAGTGGGCCTTGGGTTTTCGTTTTGTAAGTGACACGGAAGCTGCCAAGTGTCTTCATCTATGTGAATCCAAAATCAGTCCTAAATGTTTCTATAGTATAGCTAGAGCCCCATGAATACTACCATGTTTCATCTTTTGTAAGACTCTCAAAAGGTAGCTAAAAGTAGTGGAAGCTGCCATGTGTCATTTGTTACAGATACACAGAAAGCAACACCTATCTCCATTCCCTTTTGAAGCTTCTCAAGAAAGAAGTGCTGTGGGTCCATTTTTCTCTAAGTTGTTAAAGTTTCATAGTAGTATATTGTGATAGATATCAAAGATGGATCACTTCTGATACAAAGACACAGTAAAGAGTATAATGCAGCAAAAAGTGTCGTGTGTCATCTATAAGTGCCATGAAAGCAGCCAAGTGTCATTTTTTGGTGCCTCCTAAATAATGAGATGGTTATCAAGTAGATTAAGTGGAGCAAACTGAGAATCCTTGCTTATTTCATAGTGAAAAGTGTCACATGTGTCTAATTCAGCCAATGAACTTGTAGAGAGGCTAACGTTAGAGATCCAAAAGATATCTTTTGTTAAACACTTCCAGTTCAGTTAGAGTTCAGTTAGACCATTGGGTTGGGAACATGCAAACAATATAGAGCTAGTTCAATTTTATAAATAAGGGTGCAAGGATCATCATCATCAGAAGATAGGGAGAATTTTCTAGGATAGATTGTTATCAAGAAGTTTTAGACTTTCTTGCTGTGGCCAAGAATATCATTTTCCTTGGTTTTCTTTTCTTTAGTTAGAAAGTTTGTATAACTGTGCATGTCTCTTTGCCATTTATGTGATTGGAAAATTAATAAGAAGATTGAGTTATGTGCCTTTGTTGATATTTTCTATGTTACTACAAAATAGTCTAAGTTATGAGCCTTTGATTCTATTGTTTTCATCTTCTACATTGATCATGCATTGTTTGCTCTTTAATGTAATTGAATCCTAGATATAGCTTCACTATGCTTCGTATTAAGGATTGAATTAAATTTAGGTGCATCTCCATAGTTAGATTTTCTTTCATTTCATTAGAGTTTCTATTTAATTTCTATCCTTTTTCCTACAATACTTTTAAGATAAAGAAGAGCCAGCTTCTTTAAAATCTGGAGGTCATTTCAGGTCACAAGTCCCACATTCCTAAAACTTCCCATTGTTGGTGTTGGAAGTAGCATAATTCTAATCATCAATAGTTTTTGGCATGCACAGTGGGACAAATTTTTTAAAGAGTTGAAGAATTTTTAGTGTGTTCTTCAGTTAATCAGCCTTTAGAGTTTTTTATTTTATCAACATCAATGGTGACTCCAAATTAAATTAGCTAGTTAAATAGTCCTATTTCCATCAATAAATCACCATTTGGTATGTATAATTATGTTATTTAGAACCATGGATCTTATGCTCCTTCATGTATTTTTGATCATGCTTAGGTTGTTCATGGAATCACCTCAAGCAACAAGGATGTATATGGTTATGAGTTTTGTCCTTCATAGGTCCAATATGACCAATCTTAGCCCTATCATGAGCTATATTAGTCTTATGCCTAGTCTTCCCAATATGTCATGTCTCATACTCAACCTAATCTCTTTTTCAATCAACCCATTTCCACCTTCAAACAAGCACTACTAGGATATGAAAATTATGTAGTGGAGCTTGACACCAGAAGGGGATGCAACCAAAAAATCCCTAATCATGCCATCCATCAAGTGACAAATGCACTAGATGTGGTTAAGAGTGAATGGACTCCCATTTAAAGAGCCAATTGGTAAAGGCTTACAAATGAGATGTTGGACATGAGTGGCTTGATTGCATATTTGGAAGAGAAGATGAGTATTCATGAGAGGTAGCCTTACCAAGTCTATCAACCTGCATATCCGCTACCCCAAGTTTCATATCAGACATACGTAGCCCCTGCTCATGATCCAAGTCAAGCCTGTTAAGGTCCTTTCCCTAATCATTTTGAGGAAAGTTTTGAAATAGTAAATCTAGAATTTAAGGCCAATCTTGATAAATAAATTGAATTGATAATTCTTCAAATGCAACAGTCTATGTTGGCAGCAAAAGAAGTGGAATCCAAACCCTCACTTCTCCCTTACCTTGCAACCCTATTTCCCCAAAAGGAGAGTTCCATTCCTAATATCATGAGCTGGAGTAAAGTCATTGGGTCATGGAACAACAAGAAAGAGAAAGGCATTGTCCAAGAGTGTGAGGTACAAAATGAGGCTAGTCTCCTTCAAGTCCCTCCCACCATTCCTCAAGAAGTTTCTTGTTTTTCATCACAACCTTCATGCACTCCCCACTTCTATGATGATTCTTATGAGCTCTAAGAAAGACTCTTTCAAGAAATTCTAGCTAAACAAATTGAGGAATTAGAGGCAAAGGTGAGATTGCTTAGTGAAAGAGAGATAAAGCTTTCAGACCTTAGAGAGGAGCCTATGCCAAAAGATACCTCTTATACCAATCCTCAGGTCTCTTAACATGATGCCCAGATTTTGAGTTGGAAGAAAGAAAATCATGAACCAGCTCAAGACATTGAAGAAGATAAAATTGTTGCCTCTTCCCAAGGGAAAAGTTATAATTCCAAGGTTATGAGTTGGAAACAAACAATGGAATCATGGGGCAGAAAGGAGGAGGAGAAAAGTTTTACTTAAATCCTTAATTAAGTTGAGGCTGCTCTTACTCATGGTGATGATCGAACAGAAGATCCTACATTTGAACACACACCATCTACACCCCTCCAAGAGAGATATCAAGTCACATCTAATAGAGATGAAGTGATGACCAAAGGGAAAGAGGAGAATCATTCGATTCTAGCTCAAGAATTACCTCCTCTCCCACATGTGTATAACCATCAGTCTTCCACTTCATCCCTTCTCAAAGAGGAACCTTTTTGGAGGAAGCAAGTAAGGAGGAGTGTGCTTAGTTCATGGCTGGTTAGGGAGATTTAGTGAGTGTAGGTGAGAAGGAGATCACCATAGGTACACCCTTTGATGTACTAGAGGACAAGTCATAAGATTTTGCCTCTATCTCTAATGAGGAAGAGATAATTTTTGACCTTTTTTCTCACTTTGCAAGACATCATGGAGGAGCATGGACACTTCCTTGATCATGTTTTGAATGACATGTTTGAAGTCATTGCGGTAGGTTACACTATTCTTCAAGGAGGTTGTGAGTTGGTTGTGGATGGACAAGACAACATTGAGACTCAAATAAATATGCAAAATTGACACAATATTTCAAGCTTATCCTTTCAAGAGGTTGGTGAATTTGAAGATGATATTTTTGAAGTCATCAAGAAGGATGATCATGCAATTAAACTCGAGCATGAGGTAGAAGGAGATAAGCCAATCAATTATGTATATCAAAGGGCTTATGTTGATGAGCCAATAGCCACCAATCTCTTGATGAGACATACCAACATGAAGAACCAACATTCAAAAAGCTTCTTAGAACAAGAAGAGTATGTATATGTTGGAAGCATGTTTGACTCTGATCCACTCAGATGTAGGCCAATCAAGGTGGCAAGCAAGAAGAGCAAGTGACCAGAGCTCCATCCCATTCAACCACTAGTCTAGCACCATAAGTCTCCTTGCCATGAAGGAAATTTCAAAAAAATTCCCTTTGATCTAGGAGGGAGGCAAATATACCTGGTTGGTTGTATTATAGTAAGATAGTTTCCCTTTCCTTGTTGCTTTATTTTCCCATTTTTATTTCCTGCTCTTTATTTTAATAAGTATTCTTTGAATACATGGTTGTGGCTTAGAGTCTTTTTAAATTTTTAAAAACTCACGCAAATCTCTCTCAAATCTCCAAAATTCCCCAAGGTACCTTTACGTAACCACTCTCATGACGTGACTCACTGTCCCACGAAGATTCAATAAGATTTACTAATGGTTATTTGATTTTAATGCCATTTTTGAAACTTAATGGGTCATTAAATACCCCATAACAAGTGTTAAAGCTTAACAGTGTCTCAAACATTCTTGCATCTACTTGAAAATCCATGTTGTCTACAAATTTCAATTCATATCAAAACCCACTTAGTGAAAGTGCTTTCCCTATTGCAAAACTCCATACTTGTTACATAAGTTCACTATTTCCAAGTATATATATAGATATAGAGGAGGCACAATCTTCACATCAAGGGTTTGGGATTTATGAATCTATTGATAAGCTTGTCACAAGCAAATCATATGCTTTGGCCCCTGCACAACCCTTAAAGACCTATCTGTGGACTAGAGTCCCTGAAGTTGGTTATGCAAATGACCCAACAAAGGTGAAAGATTTTGCAGACAGAATCATGGACCCAATCCTTCAAAAATTTGGTAAAGCTCTAAGAGAAGGGGCACATCAGAGATGTATTCAGAGGGCTAAAGATGGACAATACAAAGCATTCACAATGAGGATATGGACTTCCCAACTAGCACAATTCATTGTCCTAGGTGTATATCCGTGCCCTGATTTGGTTGAAATATGTGTTGAATTGTTTCATGCACCCTCAAATACCATAAAATATGGTCCATTTATGGTACAAATTACACCAAAGGTGACTAGGGACATGTTGGCCCTATATCATAAGACAACCACATTACCTACCATTGCCAAGATGCAAAAAATATGGGCAAATGTAAATAATCAATTGAGGTTTTTGAGATCAAAGTTTCAATTAGGGGAAGATGATTCCATTGTACCAGTGCTGTCGATAGGAAGGGAAAAATTTTCATAGGCCATTCAAGAGGCACTATCTATGATGCCATTCATTTTTGGAAGTAAAGAGGATATAACTGTCTATGAAGAACAAATGGCCATTCTATTCAGATTGAAAACTGTTGACAAGTCTCAGGAGTATCAACTGGATTTATCTGAGTAGATTGCATATTCAATGGTTAACCATCTCACCCATTTCAAGTCTAAAGGGGTTTTTAGGTATTATTCTTATCTATTTCACCTCATGTTATATCAAAAATTTGGCATCTTTTCCCAATGCATGCATCTAGATATGTATGACCCAAGCTTCGGTCATAATAGGACCATTCATGTGTTTGCATGGACACATATCTTGTCTAAAACAAGTGACCCATATGAATTTTGGGAATTTTTTGTTGCCCAAACTTTATGTCATCTAAGCCTAGAGCCAGTCAAAAATAGATTGACTCCAATTGTCTAAGACCTTATGACAAACTACATTATTCCTTGTGATTACTTTTTTGGATCCCATCATACTATTATTAGAGTCTATAGTTTTAGTGGAGAACTAGTGTGGCTACTTAAGATTTTGACCCTCAGGTTAGAATTCTTAGAGGTCACCTAGCAAGTGTTTATGGTGGATAATGAATATGGCACTGGGAAGAAAAAGAAGAAAATGTATGATATTCTGTTGGTAGTAAACAACATGGCCCTAGAAGTCAGAGATGCTGAGCACGTGTTGCTAAGAAAGCTAGCCTTCCTAGATTTCTTTTTGATTGAAGATAAATATAGATATGACTTGAATGGTTTCATAACTTCATGGATCAAGAATAACAAGTTAGCTACTAGAATTGTGCATGAGGGCCATCCTTTTTGGGAAAATAGAAGAAACCCTCAAGAAGATATTCCTGATTTATATGTGGAATTGATGGATTTTCCCCTTTAGGAAGTTAGGCCATGGGACACTTTTTATGTTAAGCAAAATTATTTTGATCCTAAAATCAGAATGACTTCTGGTTTAAGAAGGACATTAAAGAACAAAGGCTGGAAATCTAAGAAAATAGAAGCCTATTGGAAGTATAGGTAAGAGATTTGTGAGATAACTCACTCTTTTGGAAATGTAGATTCACATGAGAAATGTGAGGAAATCTGGGATGAATGTCATCTATCTCTTGTCTCTAGCCCTGATATAAGCAAACTATAAACACAGGGTAGAGAGTCAAAAGCCAGAGCAGAGTCTACTCATATGGTGCAGGCCTCATCTATTGTCACTATAACTATTTGGCCCCAATCTCTTAGTGCCATTAAAAAAGAAAAGAGTGTGGTATCCTCACCACTTAGAGCTTCCCCATCAGTATCATCCTTTAGGGTTCCTAGTTTTGTACAATCACCACTAGCAATAGTGGTAAATGTTAAAGTGAAGGAAGCACAACAAGAAGAAGAAATGATAAGGAAACATAAGAGGCTGAAGCTTTAACCTGATTCAAAGGAGGAGGTATAACCCTCATAACACCAACCATTGAGAACATCAATTGTTCCTTAGGTACGTTTTATTTCTCCTTCTTATTCTCAGTCTCTCTCTTCTTCTTTAAGGGAGACAATCCCATTTGGCCAAATAATATCCCCTGCCACCTCTACTATGCCTATTTCTCATTTTGCCCCACCAATTCATACTCAAGCCATATCATTGCCTCATTTTTGTTGGGGAATCCAATAACAACACACCTATTTTGATCCTACTTGTTAGGATCTTGCTTCTCAGAAAGAGCACAATATGATTACCAAATACAAGAAATTAAACATGCAGAATTATCCAAAAGTACAAGTAACTAGAATTCACAAATAGCATAGAATATGAGAGATAATGCACTATCTTGTATTCAATACTCATCCAGAAAGAAAATACAATAAAGAAGATGCCACTTCTTCTTCCACCTTCCAGAGGCTTCCAAAACCTCAAGTGTACAATAATTCTTCTTCAAAAGTTCACTCTCCTACCAAAAACAGTCCCAACACACAACTCACACACAGAATTGGTGTTCACCTCCAACTAGTCAGTAATAACCCTGCCAGTACACCAAGCACTCTAAAGTACTTCAAGTAGATATCCCATGAACCTGCAACCTATAATCCAATAGACCATACTTACACATGTAGATCTCCTATGAGCTTGCAAAAACCTACAACTCAATTATCTTACAATGGAAGGATCTTCCTTGCCTTCCTTTTCAGCTCATCATTACAATACATGCCAATGTGTCTATAAATAGATCCCAAACTTAAAAAACAACTTAGACTCTTAGTTTACTAATAATAGACACGTAGATCAAGACTCAAAATAGCCTTTACATGCAAAAAATTAGTTCAAAAAACTAACTATTCGTGCAACAAATAGTTTTGGAACACACAGGCAATCGACGCCAGTCCTTGTTTGACTGGTGCTGATCGACGTTGGCTGACTCCCTATCAATGTCGGTTGCCTTCAGCATTCATCATGACTAACATCGGTTATACTACCAACACTGGTGTCTCTGTAGCTTGAGTAACCTCCTCTTCATCTGCATAGTTGAAGCTTTTAGCTCCACAACCTAACAATCTCCCACTTGGAGATAAACAGCTGCAACTGTACCTATACCTATACATCATCTAGTTTGTTTCCTGGCATTGTATCCCTCTTCAAGATCACCCTTGAATACCAACCACCACAAAACCTGTAGTGTACCTCCTGTCATCCAAATCACCTACCACATCTACATCTATAAACCCATTTAGAAAAGAACCTGACCCTACATAGCATGTGCACCTACTGTTGGTCCCTCTAAGAATCCACTGAACTACCCTCCAGTGCTTTTTTCCTAGATTGGCTCCTAACTTTATGACAACTCCCACTGCTTGGGAAAACTTAGGTCTAGTACATATGTACTCAACCTCATTATGTGAATCAAGATACTACTATCCAACCATCGGCGTGCTAACTGGTCTCACACAATCATCCCAAAACAAAGTCAATGTGTGACTTTCCATGTCCCTAGAACACACTCATGCCAAAGAATCTTGGTGCTCCCAGATTCTTCATGACACACCTCTAAACTAGATTTACCTTAAGTTCAACAACTCCTTATATATGTAACCCTATAACAAGCACATCATATAATAATAGGATAATGTAGCTTATATTATCCAACCTGGTAAAGAGAAACACAATGATCAAACCTCCATTGTCCTGCAGCTTATTCAAGACCATATACCCTGGCCTTCCATCTCACATGTCCGTTTCTGCTCTTCTTTATCCTAAACATCCATTCATCTCTCAGTGCTTACTTTCAGCTGGTAACTCCACCCAAAACTCCCATTTGGTTCTTCTCCAAGGAATCACATCCTTCATCCATGCCAAGCTCCCACTGTTTTTGGGATCTACCTACTCTACTTCTTTAACAACATCCTAGTTCTTTACCATCAGTGAGCAACAAGTAGTGTAAAGAAGGGAAATGATGAATTTGAGGCTTACATACCCTTTAAGTCCTCCATACGGGTGCTTGAAACTCCTTGACAGCTTGCTGTCCACCCAAAATCCATCTCAGTAACTGATGCCAATCACATCTCAGTCTATACCCAATCAACATCGATTCCATGTGACTACCTCATCACTGACATCGATTCTCCTTAACTGATGCCAGTGTTTATCTATCCATGAGTCACCGATGTCAAGCTAAACATAGCTGACATTGGTCCCTATCTGGACATCGACGTCAGTTTTCTAGCCAACGTCAGTCTCTGTGTTTTGCTTATGAGAACTGACTTCTACCCATGAGCTCCTTTTAGATCAAACCCTTGTCCAAATCAACCTTGCTCTACTTAGAATTCTTCTACCCCTTGTGCTGAACTCTATCCGTCACCTCCTCCTTACAAACCAAGGATTTCTTGTTCTTGTCACAAACATCAGATTCCTCAAGAAATGTCACTTTCTTCTTCTGCATATAGAAATCTCTATCTATGCTCTTCAAATCTGAAAGCATACCCTTTGACTCAAGAACATGCATCTCCTTCTTATTTATGTGACCAAGCCTATTAAGCCACATCTTCGAATCTACAGTTGAAGTAGATAACCTAGAAAGAGAATCAATAATACAAGTAGATAGATAAAGTGTACCTACCTTCTTACCTCTTGCTACAAGTGCACCCTTGGTAACCTTCCAAGTGTCCACTATGAGAGTTACTGTGCAACCCTCATCACCCAAACTTCTTATAAAAATCAAATTCCACTCCAGAAATGGGACATGCATGACCTCCTTCAACACCCACGTGTTATCTATCTGTAATTTTAGCTTCACTTTCCCTTTTCCAACCATCTAACAAGGCTTACCATCCGCTAAACAAATTTCTCCAAAGTCTCCCTGGACATACTCGTGAAAAAATTCCCTATTTGGGGATGCATGAAAAGAGGCACTAGAATCTAAAACCCAAGATTCTACTTTATCTAAGGAACATACTAGAGCATCCTATGCAACATAATCTGCAACATTTGCTTCTTCATGTCCTTCATGTTGATCTTCACCCAACCAACAATCTCTCTTTAAGTGCCCTTGGTTTCCACATTTCTAGCAGGTTGTTCTACCATACCTGGACTTGGATTTCCTACCTATCTTTGACCTTGATCTCCCATGCTCTATCTTCTCTCTTTGCCTTCCCCTACTTTCCACACTCAAAGAATTTCCTGATGATTCACCTATGCTTTTCTTGCAAATCTCTTCATTCAAGATTACACTCACAACATCATCCACTTTTAAGATTTTTAAAGCAGACGCAGTATTGCTAACTGCCATTACCAAAGTCTTCCAACTTTCAGGGAATGAGCATAAGATTAAGAGAGCCTTAATTTCATCATCAAAATCAATATTGACTAAACTTAACTAGTTTACCAAACCATGGAAATCACTAAGATGACTATGTACAGATCCACTATCTAACATTTGCAAATTAAATAATTGCTTCATAAGAAATACCTTATTTGAAGCTGAGGGTTTTTGATATAAATTTGCCAAAGATTCCATCAACTCTATCATTGTCTTAGCGTGTGATAAGTTGGAAATCATAGATGATGCAAGACTCAACCTTATAGATCCCAGAGCCTTCCGATCAAGAACCTCCCATTCTTCATCCTTCATATCCCAGGGCTTGCAATCAACCCCACCCAATGGTATGTACAAATCTTTTTGATATAGATAATCTTTAATCTACATCCTCCATAATTGATAGTTCTTGCCATTAAACTTCTCCATTTGTAGCTTACTGTCTTTGCCATTGCTCTACTCCCACTCAAATAGAAACCCCTATGAGTAACCTATAATCAACACACACTAACCAGATCTAATCCAACTTGTTAGTATCCCAACCAAAAGCTCTAATACCAGTTATTGGGGAATCCAAGAATAACACACCTGTTCTGATCCCACTTGTTAGGATCTTGCTCCTTAGAAAGAGCACAATATGATTACCAAATACAAGTAATTAAACATGCAGAATTATCCAAAAGTAAAAGTAACTAGAATTCACAAATAACACAGAATATGAGAGACAATGCACTATCTTGTATTCAATACTCATCTAGAAAGAAAATACAATAAAGAAGATGCCACTTCTTCTCCCACCTTCCAGAGGCTTCCCACAGCTCAAGTGTACAGTAATTCTTCTTCAAAAGTTCACTCTCCTACCAAAAATGGTCCCAACACACAACTCAAACACATAATTGTTCACCTCCAACTAGTCAGTAATAACCCTGCCAGTACACCAATCACTCTAAAGTACTTCAAGTAGATCTCCCATGAACCTGCAACCTACAATTCAATAGACCATACTTACACATGTAGATCTCCTATGAGCTTGCAACAACCTGCAACTGAATGATCTTACAATGGAAGGATCTTCCTTGCCTTCCCTTTCAGCTCATCATTACAATACATGCCAATGGGTCTATAAATAGATCCTAGACTTAAACAATAACTTAGACTCTTAGTTTACTAATAATAGACACGTAGCTCAAGACTTGAAATAGCCTTTACATGCAAATAATCAGTTCAACAAACTAACTGTTCATGCAATGAATAGTTCTGAAACACACAGGCGATCGACGTTGGTCCCTATTTGACTGGTGCTGACCGACGTCGACTGACTCCCTACCGATGCTAGTTGCCTTTTGCATTCATCATGATCGACGTCGGTTATACTGCCGATACCGGTGTCTCTGGAACATCAGCAACCTCCTGTTCATCTGCATAGTTGAAGCTTTTAGCTCCACAACCTAACAATTTTTTCCCCTCTATCCCTAAGAGAGTACCTCCTCATATTCCCCCTAGCCAACATTTGGCTATTCCCTATGGCTTGCCATAGAGTTATCTTATTGTGGGTGGGCACATTGCCTCTCCTTATACCTTCCAAACTTAAGCATATACTGCTAAGAAGGCTAGAGAAGCCTGGATGGAGAAAAAGAGGATAAAATATAATAAAGCCCTGGGTACAACAAATATGAGGTCACAATTTGACCCAATCTAGCAGGAACTAGCAGTGACCCATTTGTCACCTAATGTAGTCAAACAAAATGAGTAGATGCAGCTTGAAGATTATATAATGAATGCAGTGGCTATATATATGTCACTTTTCAAACTACAAGATAGGGTTGAGTTGTTGAATGAATCCACTTCTATAGTAGTTACTGACTATTTGAAAGTAGCAAAGAAGCTATAGAAGGTGGAGGCTAATTTAGCTCAAGAGAAATCAAACTGTAGTAGTTTGACTATAGATATCAAAACCAAGAATAATGAAATAGAGAGTCTCAAAAAAAATTTATAAGATATTGTTTCTTTTCAAACTCACTAGGATATTAAGGCCAAAATTGATTCTTTGAAAGAAGAGCTGATACAGGAGAAAGCTGTAGTGACATCCTTAAGGTTGGAAAAGGCAACATTATAGGAAAAATGTGAAGGAAACCTGCAATAGGTCACTCAATTTCAATAGAACCTATTGAATGAGCAGTATAATATTGCTACCATATAGGCCCAACTTCAAGCTGAGCAATAAACAATAGAATAGTTAACACTTGAGTTGGCTAATAGGCCAAAGAATGCAAGAGCTTTGAATCTTTTTAAGGATATTTATGTATCAATATGGAAAAGAATCTCTAAGGAGATTATTCAGCTCAGACCCTCTCTAACCTTTCTACTAAATGCGAAAAAATTATGCAAAAAGGTAGAGACTTCAGTTGAAGCCACTCTATCCACTGTCTCTTTGAGAGTGTTTGATTCTAAAATGCTGCTACAAAAGCTTTATGATGTAACTAATGGAATGTTATCTATAGTAAGGATTAGTGACAAAATGATTGCTGCAAAAAAGGTGAACAAAGTTCTCAATTTCAACTCTATAGCAATTAATTGCAAAGAGATTCCAAATGTGGTGAAAGAGGGAATCAAAGACATGAAGCAACATATTGAAGATCTAGTGAAATTGGGTTTTCCCTCTCCTTTTCCTGATAGTAACACTGTATTGATGGTTGATGAGATTAAACCTTTTTTATTGGCCAGGCAAAATGATCAGTCCATTTTCTAAGGTTTAACAGATGATTCATTAGTACCAGAAGTGGAGGCTATCTTAATTCCCATGTCTCAGCTTGAATTTCAATTGAAGGCTATAGTTCATATTTTGTATAGTTTTTCACACAAATATATCATCAACCTTGATTTAGCCTTCCATGAATTACAAAATAAATAGGGATTATTTGATGCTGAGTGGTCTGTTTATCAGATGACCTTACTAAAGTTGTGATTTTTTCCACATTTGATCATGTAGGAGATTATGGATTCTTTTTTGAGTAGGCTCAAAAGTCCTCAGGGTCACCAAGAACTGTAGAGTAAAATACTCTACATTTTATTTTTTGAGTTTCAATTGTGCACTCCATGTTTTGTCCCTGCACGTTTCGATTTTGAGGCAGTGAAGTTTTGACACAGAGCGTGGGTGTGAGTTTAATTTTTGCCTAAATTTTGTCCAAGTATCAAAGTCAAGTGGAAGCTACCAAGTGTCATCAGCTGGGACACATTTTATAATTTCTATAAGTTGTGTGGAATGTGCCACATGTCCCATTATAATCCATCAAAATGCGACAAGTGTTGGCATCCACGTTTCAAGTTTCTTATGAATTTCAAAAGCTTTTTTTGGCTAAAGCTTTTATGAGTGCACGTGGAGTGCACTAAGTGGCAACTACAGAAGGTTTCAATATGTTTTTCTAAAAGTAGTGGAAGGTTCCACGTGTCCCTAGCTAAGGCTTGATGGAAACCCACAAGTGTCAACATTCATGATTTCTTCATTTTGTTTCATTAAGTGAAGATTGTGGTGGGCCATGGGTTTTGTTTCTATAAGTGTCATGGAAGCCACCAAGTGTCTTCATCTGTGTGAATCTAAAATGATTCCTAAATGTTTCTATAATATAGATAGATCCTTGTAGAGACCGTCATATGTCATCTTCCATAGGACTCTCAAAAGGTAGTTAAAAGTAGTGGAAGCCACCATGTGTCATTTGTTACAGATACACAAAAAGTGACACTTGTCTCCTTTCCCCTTTTGAAGCTACTTGGGAAAGAAGTGTTGTGGGTCCCTTTTTCTCTAAGTTGATAAAGTTTCAGAGTAGCAGACTATGACAGATGTCAAAGATGGAACACCCCCGATACAAAGACATAGTAAAGAGTATAATGCAGTGGAAAGTACCATGCGTCTTCTGTTAATGCTGAAAAAGCTACCAAATGTCATTTTTTGGTGCCTCTTGAATAATGAGATAGTTCTAAAGTAGAGTAAGTAGAGCATGCAGAGAATCCTCACTTGTTTCACAGTGAAAAGTGTCACGTGTGTCTAATTCAGCCAATGAACTTGTAGAGAGGCCAAGTTTAGAGATTCGAAAGATATCTTTTGTTAAACACTTCCAGTTCAGTTAGACCATTGGGATGGGAATGTGTCGGTAATATAGAGCTAGTCTAATGTTATAAATATGGGTGTAGGGATCATCATCATCAGAAGATAGAGAGAATTTTTTGGGAGAGTTTGTTATCAAAAACTTTTAGACCTTTTTGCTGTGGCCAGGAATATCATTTACCTTGGTTCTATTTTCTTGAGTTAGAAAGTTTGTATAAATGTGCATGTCTCTGTGCCTTTTATGTGATTGGAAAATTAATAAGAAGACTTAGTTCTATGCCTTTGTTGATATTTTCTATGTTACTAAAAAATATTCTAAGTTGTGAGCCTTTGATTCTATTATTTTCATCTTTTACATTGATAATGCATTGTTTGCTCTTTAATGTAATTGAATCCTAATTATAGCTTCACTGTGCTTAGTAGTAAGGATTGAATTAAATTTAGGCGCATCACCATAGTTATATTTTTTTTCATTGCATTAGTGTTTCTATTTAATTTATATCCTTTTGCCTACAATACTTTTAAGATAAATAAGAACCAGCTTCTTTAAAATCTGGAGGTTGTTTCAGGTCGCAAGTCCCACATTCCTGAAAATTCCCATTGTTGGTGTTGGAAGTAGCACAATTCTAATCATCTACACATAATAAAATAATCATTTTATTTTAAATTAAGTTATACCAAAGTCTTAAACTCATTTATTTTTTCTTAAATAATAGGTTTTAATAGTTAAAAAAACCAATTCTTATTATCAATTAGAACAAAAGTATTTTTGGACCAATTTTTTTTAGCTTGAAAGAGTTGCATTTTGTTGCTCTCCTAAGTTATATCAGTATAGAAATTATTAATTTAAATTATATCCTTTCCAATACTTGATTAATATAAGTTAATAGGTTGTGTTTTTCTTTCCTAAAACTAATATTGAACTTAGGTTAGTTTTGGGTCATAAACTCTTTTGACTAGTTTTTGAGGTCCTAGATGGATCTTGTTAGACCAAAAGGTGTCATTTTATTAATTGAATTAGATCACACCATGGGATTAAGTTCCCATTTATTATAACACTTATAATTATAAATGCAAGTGATTATTATATGAGACTCTCCTTTTAACTCTTGATAGTTTCTATATGCCTTGGGTCAACTAATGGTTGTAGCATTACCACATGGGATAACTACACCACTTAGTAATATGACTACTTGACTGAGGAAAAATAATTTATCTTTAATTTAACAATAATATAACAATGGGTGAACTACATCATCCCTAATTTTACTTGTGATGGGATAACTATAGATATGTAGGTAGCTCGGGGAGTAGGTATGAGCTTAGGGAGATAACCCTAAAGATGCCCTACTACTATGGGAAACTGAAAACTAAATTTAGTGTGTTATTAGAACATATTATTAAAGTATATAATTCTTATAATTATAAATTAATCAAAAAATGGTATTGTATTCTTCCTTGTGCATGTGTTTATCATCAATTTTTATAGTATGGTTTTCTTTAGTTGGTCATCTATTGTGGATTGTAACCCCTACTGATTATTACAATTTAAGCTTATTCTCTTCCATATTAACCTTGGATACTTTTTAGAATAATTAAAGAGCTTATGTTTATCTAATAAACATAATTCATATATTTTAGAGTCATTGACCACATTTTAATAGGAGTATATAAGTTCCTATCCACCCCTAATTCATGTTACAATGTTCCATGAAAGTGTTTTGGTAATAATTTATACCTTATAATGTTGTAGATAGTGATTAATGACATTAAGAGGTGTCATTTATTAGATTGGATGACTAGATATTTATAAGTGTGCTTGAGTGACGTATTATTCCCATTATTGGCTTATATCACCAATTCTTATTTTATGATGATGTCTCATGAAAGAGGCTATCACAAGTGTAATGAGAACTACATTGGACCCTAATTACATGGAGTGAATATATAATATATCCAATTTTTGGTGGGGGCATTAGGTCTAGGTTCATAGGCTAGGTTAGGGGTGTTTATAATCTTCCTTCATGTTGGGCTCATACATAATTAGTTAAATATTTATGCTTAATCCTAATTTAAGTTTACATTTGTTCATCATGTGATTATTGTCTACCATTTCACTTTAAATTGTTGGTTTCCTTATTGTGACTACCTTAAGAGTAGATTTTTATAGTGCTAGATGACTCTCCCTTGGTGAAACTTAAATTTATAACACCATGCTAATTAATTGTTATTCAATCTCATTTCATTCCCTTGGGTGTTGATTGGGTTAATGAATTTGTGATATTTTAAATCAAGAAATTATATATCAATACTTCTTAATAATGTGACTTGTCTTACTTCCTTAATAAATATATTAATTATTGATCTATTTTTAACCTCTTATTCTTGTATTCTAGTCCTAGATAGGCCTCATGGTGGCAAAAAAAGGTATTAAATAATTTTTTTAATAATTGTTTGTGTTGTAATCCAATTATACCTTGACCAAATCAAAATAATTAACATCAAGAAACCATAGTTAATAGATACATAACACTGAAGTAAGATTTAAAACTAAACTAAATGGGTTTTGAGATAAAACAATTTTGGGCATGGAATTTTTGTATTAGAGCATAGGTACAACATTGATAACTCTGGGAAAACTTTGTATGGCCAATTTAGTTACCTTATTAAAGAAAGAGAAAATAAAATGTGAACTTTTAGTCACTCATTATGACTCATGAGACTTTTTACATAGAGTTAATATATAATATGTGATTTATAGTTAGTTAGATACTTCAAATATGTTCAATTGATTCATGACGGGTTGGTGGGACATTACAACATGATAGTTTTGGATGGTATAGATTCAGGGACTCTTATAGTGCAAGAGACATCCAAAATGAGAAATGTTAGTTGGAGTAGTCTAAATTTGAGGTTGGTTTGATAGGAAATAGATGTATATTATCAAATGAGGCACTTTGATATTACGCATAGAGGTTATCATTAATGCTATCCTTGTGGCTATGATAGTGGTAGATGATTTACAGTGACTCCATTAGGGATGGCATAAATCAATTAACTAGATTGATGAGGATGGTTGATAGTGTCATTAAGATGATGGATGTACATTGGTTAGAATGAAGAGGCTGATTTGACCTTGTGTGATACCAATAAATTATATAATCGTATTGTGATAAAAGCTGTATCAAATTATTGTGAATCATTATAACCAACATATTCAAGGAAACCATGTGTACCCTTAGCTTGTAAAGTTATAATTATGCTTGTGTAATTGTAAAACTTTGGTGTATCATCATCATGTGTACATAACATAGTATGCGTATGATATTATATTGATAATCCATATTTTTATTGTGATCATCAATGTGTTCGTGAACTACATGTGTAAATGTAATGTAAAACAAAAAATTACCCTAAAATCATACAATGTCTTAGTAAATCCCATGTGTGATTTCCATGTGTATGATGTGATGTAAATACTACAATTGTGTTATTGAGATAAGCTATAATTTTTTAAATATAAATACAATAGTGATGTATCTTATGCCCAAATCTCATATGTATATGTTGTGTAAATGTTTTGTAAAGTAACATTTGTCCTTGAAAACATATTACACCTAAGTAAAAATGTATTATGTAGTGTTGTGTTTTATTATGTAACCTTAAATCATTGCCATAGTATTTGGGTATCGATGTAAGTATGGGGTTTTATAGTGGAGGATAACTATGTTTATAATGGTTTGGACCAGGTTATGGGTTAGGAAGTGGAGCTTATTATAAGTTAAAAACATGCTTCTCCTCTTTGCATGAGTTAGCCGCCTAAATATTTTAGGTGTGTGCACCATGAGTACCTTAGGAACCATGGGATATTCATGCATAATAGTCACTTTATGAATGATGTGTTGCTTCACCAACCCCTTAGTGGTTGTAGAAAATAACAAAATTCATCATCTATACCTGATCTAGCCTTGAGAATATTTTTGGGAGACATATGTAGAGTGATGTTTCCCTTTTACCTCTGGGAGGTAATTGAGTCTTATTTTATTCTTTCTCCCCTTGGGTGGATTTTTTAGCCATATATTATTGTAATGTGAATATTTTATGAGATTTTCATTCTAATTTATTTTGATTTGGTTGCCATACTATGTTATTTTTTGAAACTGTCACTTTTGTTTCTCTTGAATCTAAAATTCATTTTTATGAATATACTTCATTGGTTTTGAATTACCTTGAATGGAATTTTGGGTTTTTTTGTTGTGATTAATTTGATTTAAATTTATTACATAATTGTGTTTTTTTTTTAATATTTAGTATCTCATTTTAAATATTTATTTATGGCCATTTGGCATTTGATTTAGTTATTAGATTATGTTGGCTAGTTTTTTTTATTTTTATAGTTGAATGATGGTTTCATGAATGTTGGCATGTGCACATTATATGCTTGTTGCATGTATGGGAGAGAATAAGTAACTTGGAATATAACTAGAGGGTGTGATGAGCTAACTTATGAGGTCAAGTCTTGAACCATCTTTCCACCACCAGACATGGTGGTTTCATATAAGATTTAAGTAAAGAACTTGATATCCTACTTTTAGGAGATCTAAGTTGAATCCTTCTTGGGAGGTAGAAGGAGGTTATATGATCTTATACATGATTTATCTATATCTTATTTTCATTATTTATTATGAGGTCTAAAGATGTTATTTGTAGATCAAAATGATTTTTTGGTTATTTTAACCTTGATATTGCTCAATTCAGATTGGTAGTTGATATTATTGTTCGACATTTCTCGATATTATTTTATGTGTTTCTTCCATGATTTGGTATGTATTCTTCACCTTGTATGGTCACCATGAAATGACACGTAATTTGTTTTGTATAAAATTATAAAATATTGATACTTATGCACTTATTATTTTAGAGGCTTCAACATCAATATTTGTGATATCAATTGGTTTGTGATAGATAATGGTTATTATTATTCATAAATTTGGTCAGTATTGGTCAAAATTGCTTAGTGTTTTTCAGCATAGATTGGTCATAGAATGGTATTGATCTCATTACATGCCTTCTCACCATGGGATGAAACATAGCCTAGTCATTATGTCATCATAATAAGGCAATATATTAATTAAAAACTTTATGTATCAAAGTTATACAATGGCATAATATCTTTAAATTTCAGTTGGTTTTGATAGATTTAGATGACAATATGATAATATGATAGTTTTTCACTATGGGATATGCCTTAATAATATTAATGTTAATTACTAACTTAAAAACATCATTAATTGTAATAAAATCAATTTCATGATAATAAAAAAAATGTTGAGAAGTCTTAAATGTTTAAGATAAATCCTTAAGAATAATTTAATACGCATAAGGATATTAATAATCTATAATCAAATATCTGTAAATTCAAAACATAGGTGATAATTGTTTTTATATATATGATGACTTATGTTACACTAAATGTAACTTGGTATGTTATTATAAGTGTGTTGTTCTTACACCCCTT